>OY757187.1:645000-1245000 GCA_963583895.1 Melanophora roralis
ACATACATACATACATACATACATACATACATACATACATACATACATACATACATACATACATACATACATACATACATACATACATACATACATACATACATACATACATACATACATACATAAATACATACATACATAAATACATAAATACATACATACATACATACATACATACATACATACATACATACATACATACATACATACATACATACATACATACATACATACATACATACATACATACATACATACATACATACATACATACATACATACATACATACATACATACATACATACATACATACATACATACATACATACATACATACATACATACATACATACATACATACATACATACATACATACATACATACATACATACATACATACATACATACATACATACATACATACATACATACATACATACATACATACATACATACATACATACATACATACATACATACATACATACATACATACATACATACATACATACATACATACATACATACATACATACATACATATATACATACATACATACATACATAAATATGTACATGCATTCCATCCCAGATAGCATTTGGAAGATTGTTTTTTGAAAAATCACCTTTCTGAGTCTTTTAAGAGTACTTTTGGTGATCAAAAACTGATTAATCACTTACACGATCAAAAAAGGACTAGAAAATGATTCGCGCTACTGAGTAAAATAAGTTTGATTTTAAATACAATAACAAATTGTATAGCAATCGAGAATCAACCATCCAGACGTTTAAAATGTGACTACTTTTTTCGTCATTTATTATCATTTTCTACTCACCTAGAAGAGTGAAAAATGCTTAGTCAAAAACAGATCGTGCAGGTGCTTAAGAAGTGATTAAAATTATGTATTTTATGATCATATTTTGCGCAGATAGATGATTGAACACTGCTTGTTAAGTAAATGTCAAACACTTAAATTTTTGTTCATTTAAAAAGTAACATCGTGGTATAAAATTCGTTTTGCTGTGAAAGTGAAATTAAAGAAATAATAAAAAACGTGTAATTAAATTTAGCAACTATTCAAAAACCCTTAAAGTAAGATATTGAAATCAAACAGTGAAATGCATAGTAAGAGGAAAAACGTTGCAGCTTAAAGAAGCAGAAGACAGGTAGAAAACTTGGAAGAGGAAGAAGAACTTAAGCAGCCATATGGGGCAAAACAAGAACATGGAACAATTTTAATTACCTTCTTTTTGTTCTTTTATAGTATTTTTATGTATTTATGTATGTATTTATAGTTTTTTTAATGTATTTTGAAAATGACAATAATAATAATAAATAATAAAATAATAAAATAGAAATATGTGTGATAAATGACAATAAAGGGACTTACAAAAGACTCGAAAGCGACTATAAATATGACTGAAAGACGACTCAAAAGAGAGTCACAAACGAACTAAAATTAGACTAATATATGATCAGAAAACACTTCAAATACTACTTTAAAAAGAGTCGAAAATGACTTTAAACTGATATCAAAAAAGACTCATCAAGAAGAGTCACGGGAAGTTACGTTTTTCTCCCGACAAAAGAGTCTTTTATGCTCAGAAAATGCGCGCATATTTTGCCTTTTTGATCGCGCAGTGGAGTCAAAAAAGACCCCAATTTGATTAAAAAATGAAAAAATTGCTGGATGGGATCTTAAATAAACAAATGTGTAAATTTATTTTGAGGCACACACCTCAAATGGATTTCCAAAAATTTTAGTAAATTAACATAAATTCAAATTCAACACTTCAATTTAAGTTACATGAAATGGCTTTTTAAAAAATAAACAATTAGCACTTATTTCACTGCATACTTATCGTCATCAATTCCTAATAAACAATGTTTTACCAAAAATAATACCCAAGATCTAAGAAAACTTATTATAAATTCATACATACTTAATTATGTATGTATGTGTGTACACTTATACTTGCTTATGTTCATACAAACCAAAAATTTATGATTTTGTTTTATTCATAATTGTCAAAAAAAACTGAACCAGCTTTTGATAGATCATCAGAATCAGGATATTTGTTTTTGTTTATTATTGTTATTATATCAAAACAGAACAGATATACAAACGTACATACATATGTACGTATGTGTGTAAATACAAATATTTACAAAACATTAAAGTATATATAATGCACATATCACACGCTATTCAAAAAGACTTGTGGATGTGTTAATATAAAGACTGTTGTAATCAATATATGTTGGACAAGTTTTTTTTTTTAAATGTCCGAACTAACATATACTACTTTGGGTACTTTAAATCAAATACAAACATTTATGCCTTCAAAATCAACTATAATATTTTTTGTTCTGAAATTTAACCTAAAATTTATTTTAATGGCTGAATTTAAACTCTTATTTTATAACTTTTTAAAAACACCAAAAATAGCATATTCATCTTCTCTGCTTTAGAGTTTTTTTTTTGATTTTGGAATTATTCAAATTGTTAATATTATAATCGTTCTATAAAATAGCCGAAAGCTAATTTAAAAACCAATATACCAAATATAACAATTAACTAAAACAACCTCCTGATGACGCCACACAACGGAGTGGTGAAATATTGAGAAAATTGTACAAAAAAATATATATAAAAATAGACCTAAAGCTTTAAAAAATAGAATTATTTTAAAATGCTCTTAATTTTAATATTTCATTTTTTGTTAAGCGTTTACTAATTTTTATTTTTAAATATTACCTACGACATTTGGTTCATATTTTTTTTGTTTTATTATTTTTACTTGACAAATAACCATGCGGGGGATTCGTTTAGGAGTTTAATTAAACACCATCGTCAATTGAACAGCTCTTGGCTAGCTGGGTAGTAACGCTGTAAAATTATGCCATTAAAACGTGCAAAAAATACTTTCTTTTTATTATATTAGTCTAGATGAATAGTTGTGTTCCATATACTTAGCGAAATAGTTCGAACTTACACAAAGATACCCAAACTTACCCAAAATCGTTCCAGGTAACAGCTTTTGTGCAAAAAAGAGAGCGTAGTAGAGAGTAATTATTTTTCATTTCCTGTACAAATTTACCCGAACTTTTTCTTTGGATTTTTGTTTACATTTAAAATTCGAGAACTAGTTGGTCATTTTGAAAACAACAAAAAAAAATAAAGTTTGATTTTAATATTTAAAATTTACATTTACATTACATTTTACATTACATGACAAATATTTGTTCATTTCTTTATTATAAGAATTAGTTTAAACAGATTTCTATTTACTTCTGTCAGCTATTGCCAATGATAGTAATATTGTGTTGGTAAAATGTCTAATATAACTAAAATAGATTTTTATTTTAAAGGTAAGTAGCATAAGTGTTTTAAAATGTACAAACTTTAGGTTTTAGCGTTTCAGGTAGTTTGGGTAACTTTGGCAAATTTAAAGAGCAATTTTCTCTTTTTTCTTTCATGTGTCCGAACAAGAACGAAATCATCTGAAACACACCTAATGTGTTGAATCACACTTTTTACAGATTTTTAAATTATAACCAGTATTCACTTTAAGCCTGAAGTACACGAAATGCAAAAATCTTCATGCACATGCGTATGTGATGTAATTTTGACGTCATGATAAAGCCACTTCACTTTAATGAGTCTTAGTAGGTTTTTGGTGACATCAAAATACCTGCAGTCACATGCGCATAAAGCTTTTTACATTTCGTGTACTGCCGGCTTTAGCAATAACGAAGATCTCAGTAAATTAAAATGTACTTGTCTGTATAGGTCTGTCTGCGTACTTTTCCAGTAGCAAATACTCAGTAATATTTTTTGGGAGAGTAAGACCAATTTTTCTCTGTCGGCTAAAAATATACCAAAAAGTACACAGACAGTATCCAGTAAAATTTTGCAAGAAAACAGCTGAATGGTGTATAAACAATCCAAATAACAAAGCAAAAGAATTTTAGCATATGTGTACGCGGTTAATTATTTGCATATTTGGACGTTTCTAGCAATAAGTTAAATGTTATGTTTATTATAAATTGTTATAAACGTTAAAAATCAACACAATTCTAACTATTGTTAAATTTCAATTTCTTTTTTCGTTTCACAAAAATTATTTCATTCAATTAGTAAATAAAAACAGCTGTTCAAACTAGTTGCAAAATCTTGCAAGAAGAAATTTCTCCAGTAACATTTTGCAAGTTCTCTTACTTTCAACTGTCAAAAAATTTTCTTTTTGGCTCTCTCGCTGCAAGAGATTTGGAGTACGCAGACAACATTTTGTAAGATTTTGTAACATTTTGCACAAAATGATACGAAATATGTGTACGCAGACAGACCTTATGTATGAACATATCTAAAACCTAATCTAAAACAGTTACAATTCAAAATTCATTAGAATCATTAGGATTCAGTAAGCTTCATTTTAAGACGGTCTGTTTACTGTTGAACTCAATTTGGTTGTACAATAAGAATAATGTTTTTAAAAGAATAAAAAATTATGATTTTGAGTTGTGACGGTTTTTGATTTATTATGCTACATATCGCATTGTGGTCAACGGCAAGAAATAATGTTACACAAACAAACAATGAAAAAAAAACAAACAAAAAATTCCTCATTTTCATTGCAGCGTTTAACAAACGTTTTTACTTATTTACGTAAGAAATATTTTTTAAGGTTAAATGTTTAGTGGACATTCAAATGATACAGCTTTTAAGTGTTTTTTTTTTATTTTTAATTTTGCAATAGCCCCTATAAACAACACCAAATACACTTAAGAATTAAATTTTGTTTTTTCTAAACGTGTCGATTGCCGTCACTCACTAGAACTTTTTATATTTATGTTAATGTTCATTCATTCATACATGCATACATATGTACATACTTATCCATAGGTCTATGATATGAAAAACAAAATGAATTTTGTTGCTTCTAGTTTTAAATTTTTTTAGGTATAAATTTTTAAAAAGTTATCATTATTTAACATTTATTTAAATAATTATTACCGAAGGCCAGCTGTCTACAACACCTTTTAAGGAGAAAAAGTTAAGAGTACTCTATGACACACTTGTCTTAAGGAAAATGAAAATGAAAACAAAAATTTCGAAAAATATTCGAAAAATATTAGTTTTATTTTGAGAACTTAAATTTTAGTCTGGTACTGACTGGACTAGTATTACATAATTACTTAGTTTTAGGATTTGAATACTTATTGTTAGTTCACCTAAGCGAAGATTCAATAATAAAATATATGGAAAAAAAAATATTCGATAAAACAAAGTGTTTTAATGGTTAAAACATTTTATCGAAACCAATCATCGATTTTCATGAAAAAAAACATAATGAGGGATGAGGCACATTTTCATTTGAATGGATATGTGAATAAACAGGAAAGTCGGTTCTGGGCAATGAAAAACCACCTTTGCATCCTTTAAAAGTGACAGTCTGGTGTACAATTTGGTCAAGAGGAATCATTGGACCTCACTTTAACGGCGTAACTGTAACTGACAATATCGTGATATGATTGAAAACTCTTTAATGACACAACTCCATGCCTTGGTCTTGGTTAGCTTGTGGTAATAACAAGACGGTGCCACATTGCATACAGCCAGGATTACAATGAAATTACTGCAAGTTATTTCAAGAAATGGTGATGTTGACTGGCCTCCACGGTCACCTGATTTGACTGCGCCAGACTTATTTTTGTGGGGATATCTGAAAAGCAAGGTTTATGCAAACAAACCAGAAACGCTGGAGCAACTTAAACAAAATATTCGTGATAAAATACCGAGTAAGATGTGTGAGAATATAATGGAAAATGTGCTCAAAAGGGCTCGCATTTGTGAGGCTAACAAAGGCGCCCATTACTCTGATATTGAATTTCATACATTATTATCGACATTATATAAAACATTTATCAATATAAGATCCATTTTCTTTTATTTAATCAAAAATTATAACCAATCTAGTATACCTTGCCGATGGACATCCAGTAAAATCAAAATAAAAAATTAAAAACAATGAAATAAGTCCCAACGCATTGGGAGTTAAAAAAAGCCTGTTCGTTTTATGTCGATTTTTTTTTTAATTAAAATTTAAGAAAAAAAATTCTTCGACTGAAATTAATAATAAAGAGAATGTTCGCTTTTTAGTTTTTCTTTTTTTTTATTATTTGTTTTGTCTAATGCTGTTCGTCGTCCCAAATTTTATTCAAATCGATTTAGCGGTTTATGGGCTATAGTAGAACAAACATCCCCCCAACTCAGTTTTTCTTTTATAAATAATATTAATATTAGAATTTCTCTTCTTATTAATCGATAGTTTAGAATACTTTAATTTTTTTTTATAAATTAAGGCATAAAACTTTAAGAAAATGAACAAAGAAAACTCTTACATCAATCTCTAAGTTAAATCGGCATTTTGACCCCGATTCGACCCAATGTGCGTTGTGCTGATAGTCTTTTTCTGCGTGCGTAGTTAGGAAAAACAACATTAAAACATGTTAATCCATAAATGGCTTTATCCAATTTCCCTACGAATAGATTAAAGTGTCAAGATTTGGATACCCATGTTCATAACTATGTACTGATAAGCATTTTATGTGGGTTTGAAAAATTGTAAATTTTTTTTGGCAGAACTTCAGTGCAGTCCTTAAAGAACTTGAATCAATTCCCGTAAACGTTTTTTATTTGATCTTTTACACCTTAATGTATGTAAATGCTAATGTTTATATTAATAAACGCACTTTGGCAAACTGTCTATTACCCTAATGTGCATACTCACATACTACATATTTACACACGTATGCAGTTGTACATATCTACATACATATGTATTAAGTACATTCAAATATTAAATCAATACTTAAAAACAAACTGTGTGCATTCACGTCCTAGTGATAATGAGATGCCCGTCGTTTTTTACTTACGTTTTCTCAACATTTTTTTTACCTGCAATATTTATTTACTTAAGATGGAGTTACATTTTTGGGTTAATTATGTGCTAAATGGATTTCATTAGCGTATGTATGTATGTATTAGACATCTGCATGACTATATTCATTTAATTGCCTATACACAACAAAAACAATATTCATTCAAACATTTTTCATTTTATGGGAGATAAATAAAGTTAAGCCAGTAACAACAAAAGAAAGAATGTAATGTGTGTTACACTCAATGATACAAGAAGAACACATTCATTTTACAGTTTTCGTTTTGAATGTGTATAAAACACACTTGAAAATACAAAAACATAGCAAAGTCTCATTACAGTTAGAGTTTTTATAAAAACATTTAGGTGTTTTTTCGAGTTAATGAATGTTTAACAACAACAATAACGACAAATTTGCAAACACAAATGAATAATAATTTTTTACACCAATCATACAGCAATATTCACACATTCTATTCAGTATTTATTTATATAAATGTATGGGTAATATTTTGTTTTCAGTTGAAGTTGTTTTTTTTTTGCTTTCGCTTGTGGGTTCATTCATTTAAATTGTTTAACATTGAATGAAAAACACTATGTTGTTGAAAAACAAACAAATGTATTTCAACGGCATTTGGGTGTAGTCAAGCAGACCTCTAGTATGTATGAATTTTTTATATTTAATGTCGTAAACAAGTACACACATAAGTACGTTTTCATTTAGTTACATTCATATATAAAAGTATATCGGCAGTTCCACGTAAAAGTGCTTTAATGGAAAATAATTCTATTAGCAAAAAAGTCTATAAATATTAGTCCTATTGTCATAAAATTTCACAATGGTTTGAAAACCTTTAACAACTATTGGACACTCGGCGCAGGTGTATTTGGAGTTGTTGTGACAATTTTATAAGTATATTAAACGACGTAGTGTTTTTTAAGACAACAAAACCATTGTGAAATTTTATAACAATATGACAATAGGACACCATGTGAATCCCCTAGATATATAAATAAAATTCGGATTTATATCCAAATTTGGGCAAAAAATTTATAATATTTGTTTAACTGCCTATCAGTAATGCAACAAGTGAGAGCTCATCTTCAACTTCGCAAATATTAAAAACGTAAACAAAATCAACAATCAGCGAAGAAAGGATAAATGGACTAGAGGTAGTATTAGGTCAATTGGTAATCATAGAATACCCTTAAGTAAAACAAACGTAAATAAAATTAACTTTTTATTTCTTAAACATTTCAATTTCTTAAATTTAATTTGTATTTTATTTCATCTTTGATTTTACTTTTACTGAAATAAGAACTTCTTTTATTTTAACATAAATTTGAACGTTTATTTGTTTTATTTTTATTATTTTAAAGCCTAACTGTTGTAGCATCTACGACTTACAACACGTACAAAAAGTTGTGAATTGAACAAATATTCTGTTTAATATAAAAATCCAAATAGTTCGCCCCCTCCCCTTTCCCCTTAAAGAAAAATCTGATCCGCGCCTGTACATACATACCTGCACACACTTTTTCTTACATATATCTTTAGGACCGTAGAGATAATTAAAAAATTAAATCATAAGAAAACAAATGACAAATAACTTACTTTTTCACATCCCGTTTTCTGTTTCTTATCTTATCAGCGAGAAAAAACGTTACAGGAAAGTAAATAAATTTAAGCGATTAAAGCAATATGAACCCTGCGAATGGGACTATCCATGTGTACATTAATATTTAAAACTGATAAGCGAAAAAGAATTACAAACAGCGGTTAAGTTTTTGAATACATGAGATAAAGAGACAATTTTGTCATTTACTTTGTTAAGCAATGTTGGCAAAGTCATTATTACTTTTATATTCTGTTCTAGGGGTTTTTCTTGACTTTTATTTCTTGTAAAGTTTCCATTAATGATTTCTATTTTGTTTTGACACCCTTGATCCCTGAATATAATTTTTACTTTTTTTAAATGGCAAACAACCGGCTGACGTTTAATTCGTTGAAAGATCGAAATTAGCAAACAAAGCACATTGTCACCATTGTCATTCTAGATAAGAATTTGAAATTAACGATAAGAGATAATAATAGAATGAGGATCGCGTTTAGACAACAGAAAACTGTATGTCCATCTGTACTATATAGCATGTTCACACGTTAATATGAATCACTAGGTTGACTCCCTGAACCGAGATTGCGAGGCTTGGTGTTCACATGATTGTATATGTTTCACTTTTACCATTACTTTTCACTATTGTTTTTTTGTTTTTATTTAAATACAAATTTGTAAATTTGCCCTTTTTATGTTGTATGCTTTTTACACATAAATTTTTTTTAATTTTCATTTTTTTTGGGTGCTAGGTCAGACAAACTGGCGATGATTCGTATCAAAATTTAAGATGAAAAATAATTTTTTAAAGTTCACACAAGATTTAAACTGAACCTAGAAGGTTCGCTCTGAAAAATTTGGTATGGCAAACCATAATGTTTCAATCATGGTTGAAGTACGAACCGTGAATGAGGGAATGAGCAAGCCCCGAATTTTGGTATTCGTGTGAGCTTATCTATAGGTCAAGGCTTTTAATAAAGCCTGGGGCAACTACAAATGCCCATTGGGGTAATAACTGCACACTCAAGAAAACATTCCCACTACTTTCGACCTACCGGTTTTATTTAATGGTATTTGAGATTTCAATATCCAGTCAGAAAACCTGACAATAGTCCCAGGTCATTCCTGTCTAGGGAGAGAAGTTCCCTTGATGTGGACCATGAACCTCTTAGCCTGACGTTGACCCTGAGTTATTTGCCAGTGAGAAGCAAACTTAGCGTCAACAACGGCGGATAGTTCAACCCTAATGTAGCATAAAGGTATACCACAAAAAAGCTTCTTAACCATTAGAATAAAATAATTATACTCAAAGGCAAATAACCAACAAATTTTTAACATAAGAATGAATGCGAGGGGGGCCACTAATGTAAATACATGCAAAACGAACTTAATTTCAAAAAAAAATTATGGTAAATATTCAGTGCACATAAACTGAGTTTGTAATTATTAAAATCGGAAAAGTGTAATAATTTGCTGTTTTACCATTTTCGTTAAGAAAAAATTAAAAGCCCCAAGAGGTTATTGACTCACTCTCTTTTTCAGCTCCAGGTAATATCAAATGAAATTTAAATAGTGCTTTTGAAACAAATTTAGGTCATCTACGCGTTAATTAACAACATATGTCGCTGCTTATCAGTAGTTAAGCATCAGAAAACACATATGAAAAACAAATATTTTGTTTGAAGGCTAACGACAACCCCTAAGCTGTTGCAACCCAGCCAACAAAATTGGCCGACATTTGTACGATATCTAACAGAAATATTTGCCAATTATCCAGAGGCCTTAACGAATTCTGTCAGATTTCTACCCAAGAAACATGTGAAGTGGTTGACACAAAATCTGTCGGCATGTCGTACGAAGTTCTTAGCCAAAACGTCTAACAGAAATCTTGGAGGATTGTAAGAAAGAAAGGGCGAAAAAAAAATTAATAAAAGACCAAAATTTTTTACAAACATTTTTAATTTCAAAGTGTTTTTAAAGCAGATTATTAATAAAAACGTAAAAAATGTAATTTTGGCTGCAATAATGCAATTCTTGCAAGTATATGTTTTGATACCACAAGCAGGTGCGAGAAATATCAAGGGGCTTAAGAAAATTGATTTCAACAGATTAACGATCAGACGGACATCGCTAAGTCAACTTTCCTATTTATAAGGATCCAAAATATATAAGCATTATGGGGTTTGAAAATGGATGTTAAAGAAACTACAAACGGAATGACAAACTTTTATACCCTTTTCACTAATTTGAAGGGTGTTAAAATATGTGTCAAAATGTTTAAGCATATTAGATGTTTTTCTTTTCTGTTTATTGTTAAACTAATTGTTGTAAGAAAAACTTTATTTATTATTAAGGCTTAAGCTCACGTATTTCTTAAATTTTTTTATTTATAAATCAACTTAAATATTTCTTTTAATGTTATTTAAATGAAATTTTATTTAAAATTGAAAAAAAAACAAGTTATTATACCAATAATAGCCGAGTAGAATGCATTTTCGAAAACCAGTACGAATATTTTCACCATCAGTACTTTTTTATTGGTACAATAATAATGAAATTTAATAAATAAATTAAAAATTTGTTTGAACATATTTTTTTATTGGAATCCGAGCTTAAAAAACAATTTTTAATTTAAAAATAGCTATAAATGAAAAAAAGTTTCTTTCCGATTCTTCATAATAACTCTCTCACGTCGGCTAATAATTTTCCAGAACGTGTTGTCTTACAGACTTCGTGTCAACCACTTCATATGATCTGACAAAATTTGTTAAGTATTTGATCAATTTAACCTATGTTTCTGTAAGATATCGTACAGATGTCGACAAATTTTGCTGGCTGGGTATGTCCTACTAGCAATTAACCCGCTACATCGTAAGCGCAGATTTATATAATTTCCTTAACAAAGTGCTATATGTGAAAGGGTAATAAGTGCATGATGGTGTGAAATGATTTTCTCTTAAATATAAATGCAAAATCCTCAGTATTAAAATATGAAATTATAAACAAAAATGTGAAACATTCATTTCATGTCTCAAAATGTTTCGGCTTTAACCACGATCAATAGCACTTTCTTTCATATTGGTTAACGCATAAAACTAAAAATTTTTTGGTATTAAAATCTTAAAATTAATAGTCAATACTATTCGGCCTAGTACCAGACTTAAATATAAGTTTTTAAATTAAAGTATGCAACGATTCCCATGGTTTAATAAGAGGGCAACAGTATCTCTCCTCTTTAAACGAAGGTATCCATCATATTGTAAGATGTTTCGAGCGAAGAAATTTTTATGATGATGTTGCATTTGAACCTGCATTTCAACAGTAAATTTGTAAAATTGTTTGTCTTTTCAAATGCAATCCGCAGTTAACTTCACTGTGTTGTTTAGCAGTGCTGTTTCTTATTTATTTTCATTAAGTTTATGCAAAATTTTGCAAGGCCACTTCAGCACCATCAACATTTTTGAAACAATTGTCTAAGAATAGACATAATAATTAAGAAAAATTATAGCCTGTAAGTGGCGAAACTTTTATAAATATGGTGAAAAGTGGTGCAAGAACTTTCAAAAATTAAAGGGAATGAATGATTTCCACCAGTTTATAAAAAGGGCAAACTTAAAATGCAATACCTAGATAAAATACAAACACACACATAAGTAAAATATGTAAGTGTTTCTTAAATAAATATGCAACATTAATTTTATTTATTAAATTTTTTAAAAGTAAATGCTTTATTAAAAAATTCTTCCGATTCGTTAAAATAAATCTTTAAACCATATTATAACCGATGCTTAAAATGGCCTGGGATCTTGCCTTCCAAGTGAAGTCTACCATTTAACCTAAAATCTTCGTAACTCATTAAGATGGCAACAAGTTTATATTATTGATATTTTATACTTTAAATATTCTTTTTTATTATGTTTGTTATCTATACTAATAATAAAGAGGAAAAGTTTTTTGTATGTCTTGATTTTTCTCCGGAACTACCTAACCGATTTGGATGATTTTTTCCGCAATGTTATTTTTTTGCTTCCTGAACGGACATAGGGTATAGTTTATTTTTTTTTACCTTAAGTCGTAGTACCTCCCATATAAATTAAATGGACTTGATGGTATATCTCGAGAACTATAAACGCTATCTGCTTAAAATTTTTTGAAAGTTATTTAATTAAACATTTTTCTATTTCAGTCATATATTTTTAAGATCGAAGGAGGGGAAGAGATACCTCCAATACAAAAGGGACTTTTCCGTCTTCGAATCTGAGCACTAGAAGCAATGATATCATTTTAAATGAGGCAGTTTATCCTAGCCTGGAAAATTTGTTGGAAAGAGATTTTAATGGCTGTGTTCAAGAGCAATAATATCGCCTACAAATGGGACTGTTAATGAAATAAACCATCTTATCATACAAAAAGTCCCCGGGCAAATTACAAATGGATTGATACTGTCACCAATATCAAGGATGCATTCCATTATCCGCAAGAATTTTTAAATTCGCTAAATCCTTCTTGCTTGTCATCTCATGAGCTTTCTCTTAAAGTTGTTACCCTCCAAACATGTGCAATAGAATAAAACTTCTTATAACTGAGTTTAAAGACAATTTAATTGTAGCAACTATACTGACAGGTCTTGCAAGAGGCCAGCTTGCAAATAGTCCGAGAATTCCTATGATTCCTACAGACTTGCCTATATCATTAAAACGCTTACAGTTCCCAGTGAAAATGTCCTTTGTGATAACTTTTAACAAGTCTCAAGGACAAACCTTTTCTTTGGTTGGAATTGATATTCGTAAAGCATGTTTTTCACATGGCTAATTACATGTCGGCTTATCACGAGTTGAAAATCGAGAAAATCAGTTCATTTGGTTGCCAAAAAATAACACAACATTAAACATTGTATGCAAGAAAGCACTAAGCCACTAAAAATTTAAAATAAAAATTGAAAAATGGTTTTGAGGCTGGCCAAGAGAAAAAATGCCGTCGTATAAAGAAATTACGATTTTTTCTTAAATCTTCACTTCACAAAATTTAAGGAAATATTTAATCTCCTAGTTATTCTCTTAGGATAAATGATGAAATTTACACATGACGTTAAGGTCGCTGCTGAATTTGCCGAGTGAAATATAAAGATATCTATTTTGGTCAAAGGCATGACAAATGTACCTTGAGCTATCTAAAAATTTAAAAGGATTGAAAATTAAAGTAAAAAAATGTTTAAATAAAGTCAACAAATAAAACAATAAGTAGAACAATAGTACAAACATTTTAAAGTAAAACTTTATTTATTTAAAAAAATATTTAAAATAAAAATATTAAAACAGCATTCAAAATTTTAAAATTAAAAAAAACTTCTGCACTTACTGAATTGTATTTGGGAGAAACGCAATGACATTAAGTTAGACAATATCATGTTTTTGCCGAATTGTACTTGATACGAAGACAATTTCGCATGGTAAACCAGTTTTCGCAGTTGTCAAGTTGTATTTGGAGTATTAGCAGTTTTGTTGTCACTACAAATAGCAACTGCTATTGGCAATGATCCGAATATAAACTCTATTTGCCATTACTACGTTTTATAATAAAACGATTAAAATTAAAACTCACAATTCTATAATATCCTTAACACTTCCTGGATGGTGGTGAGAATGTTGATGCTTCTATATGACTGTGTGACCTTTACCACACAATCAGCGCAAACTTAAAAGTTTTTACGATTTATTTTTCGTCAATCAATATTCGCAATTTGAATAATTTACAAGACAAATATAAAGCTTTAAAGGACAAACAACGTATTTTTCCCAGTGTTACCGTGGTTAAAAGATTGTTTTTGCTGTTTTATAAGATTTGAATTGCCTTCATCTAATAAGAAAAAGTTACAAACAAAACAACTTTAGTTTTTAGTAAAGTAAGCCTCCGCTTATTTATATTTGGGCTATTACTGTGAAAATTATTGTCTGTTAAATATTATTATTGTAAGTTTTAATATAAAACTACAAAAGAAATAGCATTAACATACATTAATTGTACACGGAAATACTTACGCATGCCCTGCAGATAAAGTTTTTACCAGATAAGTTTTGGAATAATTATTATGTATTTGTAACGTGACTGACTGGTTAAATAAAAACAAGAAGAAGAAAAAAATTATAAAATATCAACCGCATTATTCAATAAGTTGCAGATAAATAATATTAATTACAAGTCCATATTTTAAAAACTTTTAGTAAAAGAGCATAACTAACATTTTAACTTGTACTAACTTAAATAACAATATAAAGCTAAACTAAACTCCTATACACTCAAAAAATTATTTAAGTACAATGAACTGGAAATGTAACATATAACAACTGAATATTCATGAAAAAATTCACCAGCAAGATATGCATTTAAATTAACAAAAAATCTTAATTGGAATTCAAACACTTGAAAATTAACCGGCAGAAAATCCAAAGCTTATTAATTTTTTATTCGTTTTTAATATCAGTACAAAATAACTTAAAGAACTTTGTAAAAAACTCATTTGGACAAGTTTAGCCTTTTATATATTACTTTGGCTTTATTTTATTTATGATAAATTAAATAATTGAATATTCAGAAATACTAGTTAACTTTTGACCGTATGAATAAGTAGTTATTTTGGCTTGAGTTGTGCCGAAATTCACTACCACCGCATACAAATGTGCTTGAAAAAACCAACCGATGAATAAAATGTGCAAAATAAGGAACAAAATTTAAAATTTAAAAACAAAAATATTCTGCAGTCTTTTTTATAATCCTATTTTTGCATATACACCCACAAATTTAATTATTAACGTGTTTACTAGTAGTTGCATTTTCTGTTGCAAAGACCTCATTACTATGTAAACTATAAAATAATGAAAGCTCATTACACAAATTAAAAAAATTTCCCTGGGACAAGTCAAAAAGAATGCATTTTCGAAACCAGCTTAGAATTATGATCATTAGTACCCTTAAAAAAGTTGAAGAGTTTTCTGCTGTAAACATCACCTATTTAGCTTACATGTTAACCAAAAAGGAAAACGGAACTTTATTTCCTATTTTCTCCAAACAAAACGACGGAAAATACAAAGCATTTAGCTATTCGTTTACAACTTTTTTACATTTCAGAAAAAAATACTAACAAAGCTTAAGGATATTTTGTTGTTGTATACCCATGACAGTCGTTCGAATTTTCATAATAAATACCTTAAAAAAATTAAGTCCAATTGAAATGGAATTGTTAATAACTGTCTTAACCAGTTAAAAAAAATTTCAATACTACAATTTAACTGTTTCTTTATTTTTAAACAACTTTACGGAATCCTTTTTAATGACTTACAGTCAGTTACTGTAATAATTTTCTGGGTGTGCCGACCTAATGTTAAACTATGAAAAAACAGGCAGAAAAGGCAAATACGCAGCATAGTTCTATCTACACTCCGCTTATTTTATCTGTAGGGTAACACTTGCCTTTATTCAAATTTATGTATATAATTTCACCTAGAGGCAAGAGTGAGGTGCACGTAGGCCTTGTAAAAGGCCTTGATGGTTTACACATTAGCTTAAATTGTCATCGCACACTCCTTTACGTTAAATATTGAAGAGAATTTTCGAATAATAACATGGCTTTTGATGTCGTATACTCTTAAAGTCTTGCTTCGTAGTGGAAAGAATGGCCTATTTTTATTCGACTGGTTTAAACCCGTTATTTTAAAAACACCATATTTCGAATATCGAAGAGACCAGCTATTTTCACACAAATACCCAGCTTTCATCAGGTATAATTTTTTTATATATTTCCTCTTAATTGTTGAAAACATGGACCAATAATAAAAGAAATTCCTATTTTTTTCATTTGGTAGTTTCAAAGGTTTTATGAAGAATTTAAAAAAAATTTAGCAAAATCTTAAAAAAACTTAAAAACTTGATTTTTTTAACTTAGAAATTTAAACCGGATGTCCAGATTAAAGAAGTGAGAAGTAATTAAGTATAAGATCGGTTTTATTTTATTTATCTTTTCCATTAACTAAGTATTTAATTGTCATTTATTTTAATTTAAAAACCGGTTAACCACTTTCTTATGATATTTTGCCCATTACCAGTTTTTATAAATTTCCACTTTTTGAACTATTCAAAGACCGTATAACTCATCTTTTTAATTTTCTCCTTTTCTTTTGAAATGGACGGTTTTCCCTTGTTCTCAAGTTTTGTTTTAACTCAGCTTGAGTTGCTACATTTTTAACCTCTGGCTTTACACTCGTAGTCATACTATTCTTCTTCGGTGTCTTTTTAAGTGGAGTGGTGCATATATTGCCAGTGCCTGCTGATATCATCCAGAAAAGGTGAGGTAGGGTTGGGCTGTCAGTTGTGGATGCAGCTTTTTAACGACTCGCTTTCTCTTTGTGCTTTTACGTGCAACTTTGTGGCATTTGGCCCAGTGTATGTATATCTTTGCTGTAACAAGGTAGTGATTCGAGTCTTTGTTCGCTGGATGCATGCCTTCTATCTATTACAAAATGTTAGGAATGGGTTTCGCGATGCTTAAACCTAAAGCTGTTAATAGCAATATTTCTAGCGGCGACGAAATCGAACTTAGCGACTTACTAAACTCTCCAGCCAAAAATGGCGTTAGAGGACAATAAGGGAAAACACACATATAAAAGATCAAGCCTTCGGCGCACCAAGTTAATGAATATTTGCAGATCCTTGCTCTAGCACAAAGCCGAAGTGCTTGCATTGTAGAGCCAACATAAATAGGTTAATAATCAGACTACATTTTTTAACAATTTTGTAAATAAGATTAAAAATATTGAACAACTGTTCGGTTGTAGTTTTCTTTCAAAGAGATTTTTGTATATACTTACATTTTGTCATCCTTATATAGAAAGGCCCTAACTCGTATATTTTTAAAAGCCTATCTATTCGTTTATTTTGATAAAATGGTCTGCTTATACATTACAATTAACCATTTCTATATTAGGGTTACTACTTTCAACAATTTTTATACCAAAGAACCAACCTTAAAAGTGGAAACAAATTAAATAAATCAAATTAAATTAGGAGGCCTGAGGTGAAATGGCCTTTGGCCATAAAACCGACAGATGTTGATATATAGGTATATCAACGTGCAGGTAAGTATGTAGTTTTCGAGTAAACACAGCAATTTAATGCGCGTTGCTTCGACGAGTGCAGATTGGATTGTAAATCAATGTTTGACTTACGCTCTGATTGATTGATTGACTGGCTGATTGCACAGCCAAAAAAAAAATGGAAAACAACCAAATGTATGTGTGCTTGTGTATATTAAAAATTGTTGGTGCTGTTATGATGGTGGACGTTTCATTCTATGATATAATGTTTAAAAGCAATCAGCCGTTAAAGTCAATCATCAGACAACCCTTCAATACACCCACATACATTGATTCACAATCACAAATCAGCCTTCAAACCTTTTTTGCATATTTCGTTTTTGCTATTTTAAATTTTGTTTATATTTGTCATTGCACTTTGCTTACTGCCTAATTTATGATAAAAAAAAGAAAGTACTCGCACACTTTTTTTGTAAATGTAAAATCAGCACAGTATTCAACAGCAATTAAAAGGAAAATTCAACTAAAAATAAAAAGACAATCTTTCAAGCCAATAATTTTTCGTTATTTTTTTAATAAATTTTGTTTTGTTTTTTATTAATTTGCTTGAATTTTTTGCTATATTTGTATTTGTTATACTAAGTTTTATTTTTGTTTAACTTTTTCTGTGCTTCACTGTAATGCAATATTAAGGAAAAGCAGGCATTTTGCAACTTGTAGTTAATAAAAACAATTTCGTCCAATTACTCTGTTCAGAAAATCTCCAATTTAGCCAGTTTAAAAAGATATTTTGTTAAATAAAGTTTATGTATTTCAAAAAGAAAGATTGCACAAGTGTGTACTTCGAAAAAAGTTTAACGTTAATAGGAAATATATTTAACACCTCTTTTGCTTTGTACTGAATTTGAAGATTTGATTTATTAAAGTAATTCCCCATACACGGTAATATGAACCACTAAACGGAAAAATTTATGTAATAAAAAACAAAACATACGTTCAGTTTTTCTGAATATTTTTTAGGTTTTTGCAGCCAGAACCCTTTTAGTTAAGAACTGAACATGGCGTTTAGCTTTATGCTGAACGCTGGTTTTGCTTTCTACCAGTACTGCGTACTGACACCACATATTTCATATTGACATATGAGTTTTCGGTGCAGATAGTTAAAATAAGTTGTATTTACATTTTTTTAGTACAATCGCTTACAAATTGCCGATTACAAAACCCGATTTTTTTTTGGTCAAAATCGATTTTCGACTTTAATCGAAGCCGATTTACCAGTCCCTAGTACTTGCCTTAATGTCATCGCTTTTAAAATAATGAATTGAAATGCTAGTTAGGAAATAGTTCCGAAAGGGTTTTTCGAATTTTAACTAAATACGAGGCAATGTAAGTTTTTTGCTGGGAGGCAAACTTTCGAGATCGAAACATTTGCTGCCACACACTGAGCGACTGGTGAACTCTATTAGTTATTTTTCGTCTCGCTACTAATAGGTGATGTTATTATCAAACGTCATGGTCAAGCGGGTTAGGAAATGATTGCTTAGTTTATTTTAAAAGTTTGCATAGAATTCGATTCAGCATTAATGAATATAAATTTATTCGTTGTCTTGTAATTGTAGACAAAAAATTTTTTGTATAAATAAAGATTATTTCTCAGGTTGCTTTTTTATGCGTTCAACTTCATGTGTACTTGATGCTTTCATTTTGATAATTCTGTTAGGCAACCACTAGTACCAGCATTTCCTTAGTGATATGCAGCGTAATACACATTTGCATAAAATATTTACAGAACATTTTTCTGTTAAACTTGTTTACATATACAGAAACATCCATGTATTAGGTTCTAGTCTTCCTTAATTCATTTGCCTTCCCTATACACTATATCTCTATACAAGGTGGTGGTATAGCTTCGGCTGATAATTGTTTACTTTGCTTTAACCCAACAACTAGGTGTCAAAAGCATTATGCTTTACGATTGTTTGCTTATGTGCTCGTCTGTTTTTTTTTTGACATCTAGGTGTTTGTCTACGAATTTACAATTTAAAAGTGTCATCTTTGGTAGTTGGTGTTTGTAGTAGTTACGCTACCACCTTGTATATAATACACCTTGCACTTTCCCTCTCTGACATCCACATCCATTTACCTCCTCTGTGGCCCAGATGCAATGCTGACAATGCTCCAATAAACCAAACTTAAATATTAAGTTTTAGATTAAATTAATGATTAAGCAAACTCTCTTGCACTCTTGTCCTTTTATTCTCGAAATTATATATACTTATCTACAGTACTTATCTGTATGTAAATATGTCCATTAGAGTGGTTCTAAGATGTATAAAAGAATTTATTTTGAGTTATCGGCCATTACTCCCCCTTGAAATGTTAATTTTTACATAAAAAGACGGTATGTAAAATGGTATGGGGATCGGCAAGGGTAACAAAAATTAACAAAAATATATTTTTTTTGTTTTTAAATTTTTTGGTATGCCAGAATAAGACATGCACCGTACAAGGCGAATCTATATTTTTCCGAAAGTAGTGGGCACCATTTTTACTCTTACGTTACATCCTTAGATCTCAGTTCGTACAACTTAAATGTACTACCCTAATGTCAGAAAATATCACTTGGAACGAGAAGTCAATTATCGTTCTGTGAATAAGGAAAATTAAAATTTTTTTTATGTTTTAATAAGACACTTATGTTAAGCGTTAAATTAAAACATTAAAGAAATGTCATATAGTGTTCATATGAATAAAAATAAGCAAATGGAACCAAATTGAAAAATGAAAAACTTTATGTTGCGATACCACTGCTACTAATTTAGGCCGACTTTAAGGAGTTTGTCTTCTTTTAAAGCAAGCGATCAAAAAGAAACCTATTTTACATTTAGATACGGTTGGCTTTATGACATAGAACGTTGTATATGTATCCAAAAACTAGCGATATTTTCAAAAAAAATTACACACTTTTACATATATTTGTAGAAGAGATCTACGTATTGTAACTTTAAAAATTTGATTTCTTACATTTAAAGACCACATGCTCTAATGGAATACTTCCTTTGTAAAAGTTTATTAACATTTTTGGAGATTTTTTATCCTGGTGGTGAAATCTCAGCCGAGATTTTAGAGGGCAATGACCTTTAAAGCAATGTGTTGGTTTTTTCGAGAAAAAAACAGGATGTAAAGAAAAAAACAACATAATAATCCCAATTTTCAGCAAATAAAATACATTTTTTTAAATATTATTTTAACATTAAATACGTTTTATCAGCCAAGTAGGATGTATATCTTATGTATGTACATGACATACCTAAAAATTTAAAAACAAGCACATATTTAAGTATTTATATATTTTGGCTAATTTTTTACTTTACTTGACCCTTATAATTTTTTACATGCCACATTTTTTCGTTAATGAAAATTTTAAAAGGTAAGATACGGTCGAAAAAACAAAGTTGAAAAATAACAACCACCTTAATGTATATGCATATGTAAGTACATATATATAAATACATAAATACATTATTGTGTGTGTGAATTTATAGATATATATTGGGGCCTTTAAATAAATTTGAAAGTTGAAGCTTATTTCTAACAGCCATATTCGAAAAACCGCACATAGATATACTTACTTAAAGCAGTATATATGTATGTATTTATGCATGTATGTATGTATGTATAAATATAAAAATTTATTTTCATTAATTTTTTTTTCTAAATTGCACGATTAAAAAGAATTTAATTTTCCATCGCAAGTAGAAAAGCTTAAGGTTTTTAAAACCAATTTTATTGAAACTAAAGCTTTTAAGTCTATTAATTTTACGTGAACAATTTTTCTCAGCCTGTTTGAACATGTGTTATCTTCATACATACAACCTCGTTGAAGGCAACTAATAGAAATTTTGGCGGTTGCGAAAATCGAGAAATTGTTTTTGGGGCGCTTCTTCTCATACATAGTACAAATTGGGAAAGCTAACTTTATCATATACATATTTATATAAAATACTTTTAAAATCAATTGATAAATTTTGTTAAAATAAATCCAATACAATGGATACACATTTCCTTTTATTCAGATTTTTTTTCAAACTTTTCAACCCATTAATCTATAGACTTAATAGTATTTAGCGGTATTAAACTTTTTATATCATTTAGTGAGGTTTTTAAATATTTTAACCTGCAAAAATACCCTGCAGGAAATGTCAATAGTGAATCACTAGAAATTCACTATTGACATTGTCACCAGTACTACTGACAAGCTATACCCCAGGCAATGCGTTTTGCTATAAACATTTAACATTGGAGTGTCATTGAAAATCCACTACTGACATTGGTACTATTGAAAAGGTACTTCCGTTGGAGTCATATGTAGCCATTGGAACCAATGATTTACTAGTACCTTTTAGCAATTTTAGTCTACAGTACTACTAATAAGCTATACCACTGGCAATATGTTCTTGCAATAGACATTCAACATGCGTCTGCCATTAAAAATAAGTATGAATTGTGTATATAAATCACTTTTATAGCACAACTGAAAAAATAAACAATTAAAAAAGATCATTATGTCGCTGATACATTTTTGCGTTAAACGGCGAAATGAAGCGTTAATTTGCAGTTGGCAGTTTTCTTTTCTTTTTATCAAAGATTAATACAAAACTGTAGACGTATTGTTGACAATGACGCCAAAAAGGCACCATAACAGTCGACGAAAGTGTTGACATGGGGACACTTGTCCCCAGGTTTCCTTCAGGGTACATACATACTTACATACATAGCCACACAACCCCACACAAATACATACTTCACCCATTAGTTCTTAGTTTGCAAATGATCGATGGTTTGGATGGTGTTTAATTGATTCATTTTCGGCAATGCACCAATTGGTTAAGGGTGATTTATGTACTTTTAATATTCCAATTTTTTATAATGAAACACAGTGGTAATCTTTATTATTAGTTAGTTCAAACATACATAACTACAAACATATGTATATGTACATAAATATACATATGTATGTATGTATGTTTGGGCATACAACTATATACACACATCTATATATATTTAAACAATCAGTAACCACTTACATATTAACAATAGAAATATTTAATAATAAAAAAAAGCCAAAATCCCTATATATGTCAATCATGCTCAAGTAGAGTTACCAAAATAGTTGTCTGGATTATTTGTTCGTTTATAAGAGAAACAACAGACGTTAAAATAACGACAGATGTTCTACAGTTTGTTCATGGCAAGACATGCAAATGTCATGTTTCTATGTCAGGCATATACTAAAGTGCTTAAAGAGTCCAATAAAACACAGGAGAACTTGTACTAAAACATTTTATGTCGGTAAACGAAAATATTCTCGGCAGGTGTAATTCTTTACGATCTAATATTGCACTCGTCCAACTGCGTGATGAAGTGTTTAAATATTTATAATGAAAGTATTTTTCTACAAATAAATGTTAACATAATGTTAAGTAGAATTTAACTCATACTCCCTAATTTTGATCTGAATTTGCTTTGAAATAACAAATAATTTCTCGTATTAAAATAAAGTGAACTTTAAGCGAAGGACAAAGATTTTTAAAAAGGAAGGCCTTACACAAACACACATAAATTCATTTATGCTTCAGCTTGAATTACTTTATTCGATTTTTTATAAGACAAATTAATTTTTTAATTTAAACTTCCGAATGTTATTTGGTGCAAGTTAAAATGTTAAGAAGGTTTGTTCAATTTAGTGTTCTAAATCACTTATGGCCAATTTTAAAGTCAAATACCAAAAGTTTACAAATTAAGTTCAACTTTTGTATTAAAGCAACTGACAGTTATTTAGGGCGCTGAATTTAAATCTGCATTTAGTTTTTTCAAATTGGTTCTGATAATTAAGATATACCGTTACTTTCAAATCAAAGGAACTGTCAGTACAGGCATATATGAGCTTAATTCAAAACTATTCGTTTTATTTGACAAAGTAAAAACTTTGAAATTCTGAATACAGGTTAATCAAAAAAGAAAACGGAAATTTTTTTGTTTCTTTTCTTTTATTTTGTAAGTTGAAAGAAGTTTAACTTTTTCAAATACACTATTCTGTTTTGTATTAAAGTCTCTTTGGCAACACTTGACTAACGGAATGAAGCGATTTTTAATTATTGTATATGGGCAATAACATTGTGACGGGTGTAAAAATTTTGCTGACCTTCTTTCTTATAACCCAAACAATTCAAACTTTTAATTTGAAAAAAGGCTAGGATTTTTAAGGATGGTATGCTTTTAAGATATAAGTAGTAAAAAGACACTGCGAGAACATTATTTCTGCTCACAATGATCAACTAACTAGAGTTAAAAGCTGGTTAAAGAAATGGAATATTCCTGTCAATCCCGAAAAATCTGATAATGTAACGTTTACTCTAAGAAAAGGTGATTGTCCTCCTATTTGGCTGAATGGCGAACAAATACCAAAGGCTGGCAGTGTCAAATATCTTGGGATGCGGTTAGATAGAAGACTGACGTGGAAGGATCATATAAAAGCAAAAAGAGAACAGCAAAATATAAAAACAAAGCGAATGTATTGGCTACTTGGTAAGACATCAGAGCTGAGTATGGAGAACAAACTGTTGCTCTACAAAAGCATCCTTAAGCCCATATGGACATATGGAATACAGCTGTGGGGGGCCACGAGCCATCCGAATATTGAAATACTACAGCGCTACCAGAACAAAACCCTAAGAATGATTGTCAACGCTCCTTGGTTCATATCTAACGATAATATTCACAAGGACTTAAAAATGTTAAAAGTTAAGGACGAAATTAGTAATTAGGAATTAGTGAGAAATATATAGGAAGACTTGGTAATCACGATAATGCTCTGGCGGTTGCTTTATTAGACGATAGCGAAGAAGTTGTAAGGCTTAAAAGATTTCACGTTTTAGACTTGCCATTTAGGAAAGAAGGCTGTAAATATGTACATATGTAAACTTTTTATAGTTGAGAATTAAAAACAAAATGTTTAATGTAAATATTAGTTTTAATCTCAATGGAGATTAAAACTTAAGTCATTTAGTTTATATGTTAATTAATTTGCTTATTATTTATTAAAATAGATTGCAAATAAATATGAAGAAAAAAAAAAAAAAATTGGTTCAGACTTTTGGAAAAAATTATTGATTTAAAAGTAAAGGCTCGATTTTATAATAAAATTGTAATAAACCCCTTTTCTCAGTTTGGCGGAATTGTTTCCCATTTTCTTTTTATGAGTTTTAAAAGCTTTGGCAAAATTAATGGACCAATGAAAAGAATGGTGTCATCAGTTTTTGTTTAACAGCTGATTCAGATTCGGTTATAGCACCTATATTTAGCAATATTGTTACCAAGACTTCATTTATTATCTATTTCCTGAACTTTTTTTTATACCTATATATAAAGTTATTTCCAAAGAAATTTTTTTTCCATACATATATACCAATAAAAAGTCATGACAAATATTCTTTGATCACAATAAATATATGTATGAACACTAAGTCCGACGGCCTGATATGGTTTAATAGACTGTGAAAGAAAGGGGGGGTATTACACTGAATGGCATAACTTTGTAGTTAATAAAAGAATTGCTTGGCTCCAAAGGAGTGGAAATGCCCATACGCAATGATAACATTTTTATTTATTTACAATATCAATAATTATTTTATATTAAGATTAACAAATTTCCAAGCTTTTAACGCCTTTGTTAAGGTTAATTGATTTATCTTTAACACTTAATTGATTAATAACATCGATTTATTTTGTTAGTTATTTGTGTATATTTTATCAGTTCAAAACAACCACCCACACTAGAGATTTATAAGGTAAAGTGTTAGTAAAATCTATGTTCCTTTTTACATACAAACACACACATACATACATATGTACACATGTACCTTAATAAAAAAACAATTGACAACTAAATTAAAACATTTGTCATTGTTTATGTTCGCATATGTTGCTATTAAGAAGCAAAAATAAAAGATAGAATGTGTTGATTGCTGGTGACATTGAATTTGTTCAGCTCACTTCACGTCACTTTTGATGTTTTACTTTTCAATAAAACGGGCGGTCGATTTGTCGGTTGAAACCACCAGTTAAGCCAAATTAACTGTTACACGCATACACAGGTTTACTTGTCACAGCCAAAACCATAAAGAACAAAGCAACATCCCTTCCCTTTCCAACTGTTTATACTAGAAAGTAATTTTTGTTTTCGCCCAGCTGACTGAAAAACAACAATAACAATTGTAATAGAAAAACAATATCAGAAAAGAAAACAATATGTACCGCATACACAAGACTTGTGTACGGGCACTCGTACAATTCGAGTATCAAAAAATGTTAACATGAATAAATATTATCAAAACAAAACCACCCATTTAAAACACCGTACATTTATACACCCCTTCCTAAAGGAAAAAAAGGCCATTGTTCGTATCACAAACGCAACAAAACAGTATAAAAAAAAACAATCATAATAACCTAAAAGAAATAAATTTAATAACTGAAAAAATTTAAGTTTAAAAATGAAAATGTTTCTTATTTTTTGTGAAATGTGTCCTTTGTATTGAAATGCTTATTCAGCACTACTTAGAGGGGAGGAATATAACGTGTTAGTGTCTTGCAAACACTTTAAACTATACCGATGGAATCAGAGTTACCCTATGAACAGAAAATTGAAAATTCTACAGAGATGAATGTAAGCCTTTTTTAAGTCCTGTACCCCGAAACTGAAATAAACTTTCGTAGAATATAAGAAATTTTCGAACATATTACTCGTACAAAGAAAAAAGTTGGCCTAAAACCTTAAAAATTTTACAAAAGTAATGAACGCCTTTTTGAATTTTAATTTTCGTAATAAATACGAAACATTCGAAATAATAATTATAAGGTTTAGTAATAAAAGTTTATAATTTAACGAAAGTAAGAACATTTTTCGTTATTGTTTTATTCGTAAATCATACGAAAGTTTAGTTCAAATTACGGAACCAATTTTTAACCCAGAAGTTCGTAATTTCTTAAAAGTAACGATTATCATTTGTATTACTTTTGTATTTACGAAAATTTTTTTGTACGTTTTTTATATTTTTTAAATAATTTTGTAAAATATTAAATTTATTTCGTAAATCTACCAAAGAATTTTGTGCATTTCGTATTTTCTACGCAAGAGTTTCGTAGTGCAAAATAACAAAAGACATCGTATAATGAACGAACGAATAGTTATGGTTGCCGTTGGGCTGTATATAATCGACACTAAATTTTTAATCAATCTCTTATATTTTTTTATTGCAAATCATTTTTATTAATTTTCTGTTAACATTTCATAATATTATATTGAGACTATAACTAGGATTGTTCTTTTTTTTAATTTTTTTTTGTAGATCTTCCTTCTTTGTAGACGCCCATATGAGAATTTTGCCTGAAATTAAAATTAAACGGTATTTTAAAAGCCATTCATTGTCAAAAAATTTTTTACCAAAAATTTTCAAACTAAAATTATACTATTTTAATAGTCGATAGAACTCTACAGAGATCTTGTGAATTAAGCAAATAAAATTTTTTATAAAAATACCCCAAATAAAGTTTTAAAGGATAATTTGAAAACATTAAATAATTCTAGTCAAAGCCATTGCAAGACAGGCCAAAGAATTCGTTGCAAAACAAGCATCCCTTAATATTTTAAAAGTATTTGTTCAAAATCAAAAACTTTGTATGTATGTACGTACATACATATGTACATATGTATGAAAAAACAAAAACATCCCAATAAGCACAAATTTTTTGTGAATTCCAATGTTGGAATTCCGGTGTGAATCCAAGCTTGAATTACATTTAAAATCCATCCTCTTTCCAGTCTGTTTGAAGTTTGTTAAAAAACAAAAACAAATTTGTTTGAAGCATACGTTATTTATGGCACAGAGTTGATGAAAAATCATTGGCGGCGGCGAAGATGATGATTTTATAATTAAATTTTCAGATTCAAGTTCGGTTCAACTTGAATCACACCGTTATTCAAGGCTGGAATTACACTATAAAGGTACTGTTTTGTTCGACTGTAATTCAATGGTTAATTTTGCTGGATTCGCTATTGAATTCAACTGTGTTTCAACTGTAATTCAACACTGGAAATTGGAAATTGTGACTTGATTTCAAATGTAATTCCACTTGAATTTCAGCCAAAATGCTTATTGGGATCTTTTGTATTTAACTGCAACATTTAAGAAAATCGACAACTTTTAAACGACACAATAAATACAACCGCATGCAACAACAATAACAAACAATAATAATGATGATGATGGTTAAACTGAATGAATATTGAATGAATCAAAAAAAAGGAACAAAGAGATTTTGCACAATTTACACAATTATGTTTGTACACATGTGTGTGTATGCATGTATGTATGTATTAATGCGACCCTGTAAATAGTATTGGACCACAGGGTTCGTCTTATCTGAAACGAATTAGTTAAAAACAAGTAAAATTGTTAAAGTCGGTCAAGCCCTACATATAATACCCTACACCACATTTGTATATATAAACCGATAATTTTTGTATTCCCTATTAAAGTTGGTGGAAAAAATTTGAAAAGACAAACAAAGTCAGTTATAGCCCAAAATGCTTATTTCGGAGAGACATTTTTATGAAACCTACATAAATCAAAAAAATGGACCGATCACCACCACAAACAATAAGCTTCGTGCCAATGTCCAAAACTTATCTGTTCCAAATTTCATCAAAGTTTCTTTAAAACTGCGACTTTTATAACAAGAATACATGGACACCCAGGCGGATAAGCTTAAATCGAAGTGATTCTGAGTCGATTGGTATACTGAAAGATGGATCTCAGGCGATTACTTTAGGGCGTTGCAAACATATGCACAAACGCATAATACCCTTACCAGGTATGTGGGGTGGGTATTAACAGTCCTACGTAAAACAATGATTGTCAAACAAGAACTTGTAGTTAATATTGGGTTAACACATGCACGTAACAGTGCGAAGCCCCAAATACACTCACATTTTTTCACTTGCACATTCTAACTTTTAAAACAGATGATTATACGTGTGCAAACATTTTATGGATATACTTGCATGTGTAAATGCAAGATAAGCGACAGTTGTTCGTGTTTAGACATTTTCATATTGAGTGGCCGTAGTTGCAAAATTAATCCTTCTATACAAAGATGGGTTAAATGGGTCAAAATAATGCTATATGGACAATATTTTTTACAAAAATTTTAATACCCTTTCGAGTAGTCCTACTTCTTTATCTGCAGGGAAGAACATAAAGGGGGTTGAATGAATTACTTCCTTTAGAGTTAATAAAGAAATAAAGATATGATTATTAGAATGAGGGGTGATATCAAGTCGATATTGTAATTTAAAAAGTAATATAAATTTTGCGTACATATGTATATATAAATGTATGTGTGTTTATTAAATGCTGTCATTCGTTTACACAAAGAAGGGCAATAAAATAATTGGAACAACAAAATAAGCATTTCATTATAACATTTAGAAGATTTAAATGAATTTTTTCATTAAAACTGCTGTGATTATTAATTTAATACGAAAGTAAAAGAGTGAGTGAGTGACTGTCATTCTTTCCAGCCTGCCAAAAGAACTTTTAGATCACTTATAACTTTATTTGTATGTACATTCATATAGTGAATTTTTACAAAGATTAACTATTGTAGATACAACAATAACACCCTTTTGTGCACTCAAATAGATTTACTGACTCTGGTGCAGGGGTGTGACAAAAAAAAATAACAATTTTCCCTTTATTTGCAATAGATTATCTGTGATTTCGGGATTTTTCTTTTCACACATTTAATATACAGTTAATAATCTGCAAATTGTTAACGCTTCCAGACAACTCATACAAACGTGTGCACACACACACACACACACATACATACATATGTATGCACGCATGTAATATGCGTACCTATAATTTAAAGCTTTCTTAAACTTTTTAAATTATTTTTTTCAATACATAATTATTTTAATTTCTTAAAGTCTTAGAAATGTTTTAAGTCTTTATGTTTTCTGATGATAGACGAAAGATTTTGCCACGCGCATGTTTTTCAGCAAGGCGTATCTATACAATGTGGAAGCGTTTTCATGCACTTTGGAAACAAACCCACACGTTTTGGACACGAAAAATTAAAGCAAAATGTAAATTTTTAAATAAAATGACAGTTCGTAAAGACCAGCCGACGTTTCAATTATTGGCATGTTTTTTCTGGGAGTCGCTTTTGCTTGAATTTGCTTGATTTTCCGTAACACGGTGATTACACAATTAAGTTTTGCTTAAATTTTGGTTACAAACTTTAATACACTTTTTTTCTAATATTTTCATGCTCTAAAAAATTTGATACGAGTTGGCTTTCAAACTGTCTTTCCAATTCTGTTGTGTCTTCATTTACAGTCAAGAAAAAGGCTGATTGGAAAGTTAAGTAACTAACAAATTTTTTTTAAATGACATCCTGAAAGTGAATTGTTTAAAAATTGCGTGCAGCCTACGTCACAGCTTTCAATTTATGTGAATTTGATCGTGAGACTGCAGTGTAAAATGAATGTTTTCATGACAATTCTTTACTTTACAACCGATAGCTCGGCATTAAAAAATAACAATTTTAAACACAAGCACATAAACTTAAAAGATGAAAATTTTTAGCCAAAAGAAAATCATTATGTGTGACGTCATAGATCTTACATGCGCAGTAAGTTTTAAGTCTGGGTACATCTTGGCGTAATCTTTGGCTTTATCATTTTTAATATTTTTTTTGTATGTTTCTTCTCTAAGTTAAAAACGGAACATAAAAAATAAAGGAAAAAATATCAAAAGGAAACTTAAAAAATGAATATTTAATGTACTTGAAGCAATCGTAATTAACAATGCAAATAGTTTTAAAAACCAATCTGTAAGGATCCCTTAAAAACTTTTCTTTTTCACTTGATTTGATTTAGAGTTGTTAAATCAAGTAAAAAAAACCAAAAACATTCTTAAGGAATACTTAATTAAATTTGCTTAAATAGTTAAGAAAATTATATATAATTGCAATAGTCGATAATTAATGTGCAGAATGTTACTCAATTAAAAAAAAGATATGAATACATGCATATGCATGTTTGTATGTTATTTTTAACAAATTAAAATTAAGTTTTACAATTTACGACATTCGAAAAACATAGGGGTAAATGTTGTACGAGTCAATGCAATTATTTCTATACATAACACTGAGAATATATTTAAGATTTCGATGAGGTATAACACACAAAAAAATGATTTTAAATTAAAGGATTAAAAATAAATGAGTATAAAATGAATAAAAAGTAAAAAGGTATAACCGTTTAAATTTAAAGAAATTATAGAAATTAGAAACATAAGTACAAAATAAAGAGTTAACTTTTACATATATAATCACAAAACGTTGAGTTAAAGGTAATTATTGATTGTTAGGAAAAAATTTAATAATTAAATATTTTAATCTAAAATATTGCACAAAAGTACTTTGAGGGGTTTCCAAAAGGCAATGGACATATGTGTTGGTTTTTATCACCCAAGAATACGTTGAAAAGCAAGCGTTTTATAAAATTATTATCACATATGTTTGTATCATCCGTTTTTGTTATTATTCTTAACGATAGACAGCAAAAGTTAAAAAAAAAATAGCAAAAACAAGAGTTTTAACTGAAATTAGTTTTATTCAAATAGTTATTTAATCGACGTATGTACGTACATTGTTTAAGCTATTCTTTAATTGACATTTGAAATATTTCTTACTCGAGCGATTAATCAACTGAAATTTGTTCGATTAATCATGCGATTATTATTCGAGTGTTTCCTCATCTAAACAAAAAAATTTTCAACAATTAAAATATATTAGGACCAAAATAATGAAACTAACATAAACGATTGCACAAAAGCGTTAATTAACGAGACTTACGCATCATTTTTGACACTTAAAATTTAAATACAATCAAGGCGGTAATTGGAGCAATTAATTTTTTAATCAAAATCGTTGAATTTTTTCAAACAATGCGTTAATTGAAAAAAATATGCGGATAGTTTTTTCTGTATATAATTTGGTTAAGGCAATCCCGTTTTTATCCACCAATTTAGCACAATAAAAAATGTGACCAGTTGGTGTTTTTTTTGCTATTAAAATCAATTTAGTTACAAAACTTACACAATGTTTTTAGAGCAGAAAAACAGATTTCCATAAAATATTCAATTTTAAGTTGTAAATATTTTTGACTTAGTGTGCGATATTTATGAAAACGGATGCGTGTTTTTTAAACAAACTGAAAATAAAATTCCCACACAAGTACCTATACAATTTCCATCCCGTGTGCATTGTAAGTGTAGATAACCATACGAGTTAGATAAATTGTACGTCTAAACTTTTCTAACATCTGTGTACATACATACATGCATATGTATGTATATTTGTGTGTGTTAGCCAGTATTTGCATATGTGTGAATATTTTATCCTAATTTAGAATTAATCGCAAATTTAGTATGTGAATGTGTTGACAGTTATTGAATGCTAATGCAGACTTTTTGATGAATAGAATGATCTCATGGGTGAATAGACGCAGTTATTGTTATGCGCCAAACTAAAAATCAGCAGAGTTATACTTGCTTATTATTGTATAGATACAAGGGAGATGGGCCGGTTGTTATTCGATCGGTTTTAACCGTTTCCTTTTTTGGGTAACACTAAAACTAGTTATTTTAAAATTACAATTTTTCGAAAATTAAAAAGATCGCGCTTTTTAAAACAAATAAAAGTTGTATAGATAATTTTAAATATAAAAGTCAAGTCCAAGCGTGTGAACTTTAGCATATTAAAGGAAAAATATACTGTTGTATCCAAATTATGCAAAAATATGCCTTAAAAAGTCGATGTCAAAATTTTTCCAAAGTTCTGAATTTAATAAATAACAATATTATAGCTTTGGCGGCACCAAAAAAAATTGATTTGCATTTTTTTTGGTTTCCCTGATAACTATGTAACAAATAGCCTACCGCAAAAATCACAATTCCAAGAAGTTTCGACGCTTTTAAAATAAGTGTAAAAAAAACAAAAATGTTATATCTCTCATAAACAAGGCTTTTTGGTACGCCTTGTCGAAAAACATATGATGACGTTTTTCCTCAAAATATGATTTTTTTAATGACAAATAATGATTTTCTTCTCAAAGCTTCTGGCAACGCTGGCTATGAGCAACACACACTTAACCGTTATCTGATACTAAGTTCCGATTGGGCCGTGCGAACAGGGTCGACGTTAATGCCTGTATGACTCAATGTTGTTTTTTGACACATCAGCGAACATAAGACGATGCTGCATCGTTTAACAAATGGGATATAAGAGCTCTTGATGTTCTGGGCATGTAGATCCAGGGTGATGTCCGCTGAACGGAACACGTTTTTTTTTGTTTCGATGGAAGCATCCGTCGTCTTAGTATCTTGAAACGGTATGGAAATTATTTTATGCCACTTAATTTTCTAAATATTTCTACCACCGCTATCCGACCGTAAATGGGGAACAACTCCCTATGTATAGGCAGGCGCTTCAAAGTCTATTTTGAAACTATTTGAGCACTTACAGAAATAGGCGTTGACGTTGGAGTATCTAACCATCTCGACTCACTAAAAAGTCCTTGCAATGTGAGATGCTCTAGGGAACTTGTTCCCGAAACATTGGATATTTTGCGTGATGCACGTCTTTCAACAAGATCACATCCATTTGTCAATTAGTCTCACAACGCATTTCAGAGAAACCCTGTTCTTTAGACGCACAGTTCGTGTAAGTAATAAGCTTCCTAATAATGTCCTTACTATCAGAGGTAATATCGCCCCCTTTCCATAACCTATTCTCGTGATGGCAACACAATGCAGTGCATAAATATCGGTCATCCCTTGAGTGCTTGTTACAATAAAATGAAAAGGATCATCTTATTTCATTAGATAATGTAACTTTAAACGTTGCATGAAGATTATCAAAATGGATGTTTAGAGTACATATTATGTAAGTAAATTTAAAGAATTAAAAAAATAGATTTTTTTATATTTATAAACTTAATCTGCAATTATTAGCTGAAAGTATAGATTAAAGGGGTAAGTTGTAATTAGTTTGGAGAAATGTATATCTATACATTATCTGAGGGTATACATTTGTTGGTTTCAGAGAATGGAATGTCCTGTCCGTTTTTTGTCCAAAAAACACTCAAATTACTTATTGTAACGATAATATAAACTCGAAGGCATTTAAAAGGACACCTTTCCATAAACTTATGATTTTTTTGTTTATTTGTTAGATGCAAAACTCGATGAAAAATTCTACAACTTATACTCTGCTTTAGACAACGAAACGTAGACCATATGCCCCATGTCTTATACAAAACTTTAAAACTGTACAAATGTGCATGTTTGCTGGTTAACGTTACTACATGCTCGAAGTTTTAAGCAAAGACAGCAACAAAACAAAATTTCAAAATTTTAAATTTAAATAGTTACCTACACTAACTAATCTACCACCCTAAAACAAAAATTAAACTTCATCAAAGATTCCGGTCACACAGACACATTATGACTCATTGTTTATCTCTGTAAGTTTGTATCTAAAACGATTAGTAAAACAAATCAACAAATCAGTAATTTGGCAGTTTTGGCAACTTTACATCAAATTTACATTTGGGCAAATAATGAAACATACATTGTATGTATACAATAGTACAACATCCAATACACAAAAAAAAATTAAAAGTCTGTATGAATTTTTCATAAAAAGGTACATAATTCTGTCATCCCTGTTAAAAGACGTAAGTTACTGTTCATTAATCTGTAAGTAATATTTCAGTAAAATTGAAAGTTTTCTTATTACTGAAGGATGTAATTTTTTACTGTGTATGCACAGCCGTACACATATGTATGTATGTACATATGTACCCAGGAAAAATTTTTTGATGAATTTTTGTAAAAGGTTCTCCTTAATATTAAGGTAAAGGTCGTCACGAATGTAATTATTTTGAACCAAAAAATAATAACCTTTTGGTAAAGGCCTTTGTAATTGCCAGGACAAGTTAAAAATTGCAAGAAATTTATTTAAAAAAGTACATTCATATACAAAATGGAACCAAATAGAATTAAAATCGAGTTTTTAATGGATTATAATTCTTTGGGCCAATTTACCTGCCTCTACCAGTTGTTAGATCTCTGCGATTAAATAAAACCCTTTTAGTACTCATAATTGGTATTAACATGTCATTATTTTCCTTAAAAAAATTGTTTTTTTTTAGAAATAAAGTATCAGAAACGATTAAAAATACTTTTAACCACCAAGTAATTGAAAACTATTAAGTACGTTCTCGAAAAAAGGAAGAAAGTTGTGTAAAATACAACACAATTTTTGTTTCTTTTATAAAATTCAAAAAAGTAACGTTACGTACTTGAATTTTCGACGACGATTGAAAATATTTTTTTTGACATCAGTAGATGCTACTATAGAAAATTTGAATGCACTTAACGCAGATAGAGACAAATTTTCAATATATGAATCGGATAAGGTGAATATTTTAAATCGTGTATTTTCTCTGACCTTTTTTAACCCTTTTGCTTTTGATTTTTAGATAAAGTTCGTATTTAAATTTCTTCTCATTAAAAGAAATTAATATAAAGAGATAAAAAGTTTAAATTTATAAAATAAAAAATGAGAAAAAAAAAACAAATAAGTTCAACAAAAAATAATATAAAACATTTTTTCAATTTAATAACAAAAGATATTCTTTGTTGGTAAAAAAGGGTTCAAATAATTTTAAAAATTCTATATTGGTACTTTTAGAACCTTTTTAAAACTTCTATACTAAAACAGGTAGAAAAATATTTCAAATGTATTTGGCAGGTCTCCAAGAAGTGATAAATATTGTTTTGGCACTTTTTTCTATTTTGTACCTTAAAAAGTACTAATTATATGTTGATACTTTTTAGGTTCTATTGTAACTTATTAGCCAATAGAGGTAGAAACATAATTAAATTTTCTTTCGACAGGTCTTGACAAAACATAAATATGTTTTTGATATTTTCGAAAAACGTGTGACCCTCAGGGACAGAAAAAGAGCACTTACTACATATTGGTACTTTTTATGGGGGTTTCAAGCTTCTAGGCAATAAAGGTAGACGCAAAATTCGAATTGCGTTTAAATTGTTTAAAAAAATTACGAATATTGCTTTAAAAAGGGCTCAAATTATATACCGGTGCCAATAAATGTAAGAACATAATCCTAATTGGATTCAGTAAGTCTGAATAAAATATAATGTATTCATTGAATTTTTGAATAAAGATGTAAATATAATTCAAATTGATTTAGTAGAGATCTGGAAAAAATATAAAAATATTCTTTGCACTTTTTTTAATTGAACCTAAAAGTGTAGAAAAAGGGAAAAATTATATATAAGTACTTTTAACGTACTTTTTGTAACATCTTAACTAATTAAAATAGGCACATAACTCAAATAACGGTTCATACGACACTGGTTATCTCCGTCAACGTAGATTGTTCATTTGAAATATGTAAATAAAATTAAAATCTAAAAATTTTTAACTTTATTTCTGAATTTACTAAAATGAATTTGGTCCAAAGACATTATTAGCATTTGGTAAGAAAATTCATGTATTTGCCGAATTGTATTTAGGTCAAATACAATTGCGCTTGGAAAAACAGTTTCCATAATTTCCAAGTTGTAGTTGGACTGAATACGTTATTATAGCCATTACAAATAGGAACTGCTATTGGAAACGGTCTGAATGTAAATTCTTTTTTGGGTTTCAAATTCTTTGCCATTACTACGTTTTTTTTTTCGAAAGAAGTTTTATGAAAAGTTTAAAACGAATTGAAATAACAAACATACACATAAACTTACAAATTAGAGTGTGTCTGTATGTTGGTATTGAAGCTTAGATAACAACATATTTTGATTTCATTACAACGAATTTGTTTAGCATAAAAGTGGCAAAGTGCCAAAACGTGTGGCCACGTGCCCGCTTTTGTGCTTAAATCGCATGCGAACAAAGGAAAACGTACGGTTTCAAAGATTAATTTTAATTTTCAAGCTTTAATCTGTTTCTCTACAGAACGTAGAAAATACTTAATATATGTATGTATGTAAGTACAACACTTAATGATAAACGAAAGCCTACAAACAAAATAATAATATCGAAAAAAGAGAGCAATAACATTAAAGTAAACAACAACAAATTGTCAGGGATTTGGCGTAATTACTTTACAGATAAGACCGTAAACAAAACAGTGATGATAGGATGACGTTGGCTGGTTGGTTGGTTGGTTAAAATGAACCACCAACATTAATTGTTTTCTTTTAAGAAAGGGTCTTCGACGCAAGCGTCACACACATGGCTGCCAGATGTGGCGTTTTATTATAAACTAGCTGACCCGGTGAACTTCGTACCACCTAACAATTATTGAATATATGGATTTTTTAAAAAAAGTACAAAGCTTATTTTGTCAAATAGTTCATTAGAATATATTTATAAAGAAAACAAAAATTAAAAAAAGATTACAAAAATAAGGCGTCTCAGGCAAAAGCTGTTAAGGAAGCTATGTATTTTCGTGCATGGGTTATGTTTAGGTTAATTCCCTCTAGTGCAGTACCTTGTGATATACGACATTTTTCGTTTTGTTATCAGGCGCAAGTACAAATAAAGCAGATGGTTTGCACACACGTGAATATGCAACGTATATTTGGCAATGAGAAAAACATGTATTTTCTAAATTAAGAGCACAAATACTCAAGGATTGTCCTTGTGATTTGTTAATAATCAATGCGAATGACAGACGAATAGGAAATTGAATTAGCTTAAACTCAAAAGGCATATCGGTTGGTATCATCGGAATTCTCGGTATGACAACTTCTTAATCTTTGAATTTTCTTCTAAGTATAATTGCGTGAATAACATGAACTATCAGTTTTGTTATTACTAAGCGCGTTCCATTGCAAAGTTTTGGTTGGTTTAAATTTCGAAACATGATAGCTACCGAGCCAACCTTCAGTTATAAGTTGTGCGGTGGTAAGCCAGGCACATCCAAGGAGTTTAAAACTTCAGTTGGATAGTTGGTGGCTACATCTTCGTTTATTACACAATCAATTGATTTAAAAGAATGCAGAGTACCAACGATTTCATTCTAAACTATATAGATAGTTTAAATCATCAACATCTATATTTTAAGCTGCTTAAATTGCCCGTTCACTCAACCAGTCATAATTTTCCCTTTTAGCAATTATGTTGTGGAATACTTTCTCGATGAGCTGTTCTTTTGATGATACAAAATTACAAAAGTTTTGAGGAAACGAAATCAATCCGTTTAATTTGTCGACAGGAATACGGCCATTACCGATAATCAACATTGGTTGGAGAAATCTTGAGCTAATAAATCGTTAAGCAATACAACTCTCATGTTTTCTGTCAACTGCAGTATCCTTGCAAAACGCCACAGAATTGAGGATTAAACGCAAGCACTTATTTGATCAGCAGCCGTCGATCTTGGAATGAATGGCAGTGTTTGGCGGAAATCACCAGACAGTAAAATCGTTGCACCTCCAAAATATCTTGAGTCACTGCGCAGATCTCTTAGTGTTCTTTTAAGAGCTTCTGTTGCGCGTTTGTGTGCCATTGTGCATTCATCCCAGATAATGATATAACACGCTACTAAAACCTTGTACATGGCGGAGTTTTTCGCAATGTTACTTGTCGGTTGCTCTATATTTTGAAGGTATAATGGCAATTTTAACTCTGAGTAAGCTGTGCGGCATCCTTCTTACAATGTGGCCGCTATTCCAGGTGAAGCTACCGCTACAGCAATGTTGAATCTCGCACAAACAATGGTCAAAGTCAATGACATGACGAATGCCTTTCCAGTTCCACCGGGGGCATCAATTGCCTTCAATATTATATCATAGACTTCCTTCTGTTAGAGGTTTAAGAAGGAAATATTGATTTAAACTTATTGGTTCAACTCATGTCGATCGTATTCACGTTCACGCTTCAATCGTCAATTTAGTAGCTTCTTCATTTCATGTTCTGGTACTGGCAGTCCTAACTTGACTAACGAACTGCCGCAAATAAGGTAACATATGTCTTTAATTAAGAGCAAGGCCCGGTTATGCTTCTCCGCATTGACTTCAAGATTTGGATTTCTCGAGCTGACACGATGTTGATGTAAAATGTCTTCCTTGTATTTATTCCACAGGTCACTTGGATTTGACGGGAAGCATGTCGAAATGATAATAGCAGATATGGATATGCAGAAATAATTGCCTCGGTGATTGTCGTATCCCAATGAGTATCGTTTTCAAGCAAATTGAGTTCTTGACATGCAGCATAAAGTGTTGGCCAGACTATACCATGAACAGTACGAAATGCTGCAAACGATGTTGGACCACGAATATTCACCAACAACAAAAGCATTCATTATTCTTCGGATGAACTATACAAATTCGACCAAGAGCATCACTTGAACGCACTTTCGGATGCCCAGGAACCATAGTGCCTTTCTTTCGACTTTCACATTTTTTTAAAAAAGCGTTCCAAGCGTAATACCATGGCATCTCCGAGTAAAGTAAAGTTTGTGCAAACGGATCGCTTTGACAAACAGCAAAGAAACTTGTCAATGTTGTCTCGGGAGGTATTTCAGCACGTTGAACAATATTTGTCGCAGTGAAATATACTTGTTGGCCATTCTCCAGATGCACTGCTAAATGTGCAACAGTGGGATGACGTTCATGAATAGGGAATGGGAATATACGCCAAACCGCCTCATTGCAGTTCACATATCGCCCAGCTTGATAACGCGCAATTTCATCGTTGCCATTAAAGGTTTGGATGCTAGAAACAGCCATATTTCTGCCTTTCGTGACATATTTGCAGATGCACTTGATCGACTTCACTGAATTAGAATATTCAACATTACAATCTGAATTATGCATACTACCATTATAAACACCTAAACAAAGTTTTGAGAGTTAAACTGTTACTGTTATTGAGATATATAAAAAAAAATTTTAGTTGTATGCATACAGAGCACAATTATGCATATTAGCACTATGAGCATTCGTACAAAGATTGGAGGCTTCAGTTAATTCAGTTATTGATATATATACAAAAAACTATTTCGTTGTATGGGAGATGCGAGCCCATTTCTTTTTTTCCGCCCATAAAAAGCCCAATTATGCATATTAGCACTATAAACATTCGTACGAAGTTTGAGGACTTCAGCTATTACAGTTGTTGAAATATATAAAAAAACTATTTTCGTTGTATGGGAGGTGCCACGCCTATTTATTTTTTCCCGCCCATGAAAAGCTTAACTATGCATATTAGCACTATAAACATTCGCACGAAGTTTGAAGATTTCAGCTGTTACAGTTGTTGAAATATATACAAAAAACTATTTTCGTTGTATGGGAGGTGCCACGCCTATTTATTTCTTCCCGCCCATACAAAGCTTAATTATGCATATTTGCGCTATAAACATTCGTACGAAGTTTGGAGACTTCAGCTATTACAGTTGTTGAAATATATACAAAAAACTATTTTCGTTGTATGGGAGGTGCCACGCCTATTTATTTTTTCCCGCTCATACAAAGCTTAATTATGCACATTAGCACTATAAACATCCGTACGAAGTTTAGAGACTTCAGCTGTTACAGTTGTTGAAATATATACAAAAAACTATTTTCGTTGTATGGGAGGTGCCACGCCTATTTATTTCTTCCCGCCCATACAAAGCTTAATTATGCATATTTGCACTATAAACATTCGTACGAAGTTTGGAGACTTCAGCTATTACAGTTGTTGAAATATATACAAAAAACTATTTTCGTTGTATGGGAGGTGCCACGCCTATTTATTTTTTCCCGCCCATAAAAAGCATAAATATGCATATTAGCACTGTAAACATTCCTACGAAGTTTGGAGACTTCATCTATTACAGTTGTTGAAATATATACAAAAAACTATTTTCGTTGTATGGGAGGTGCCACGCCTATTTATTTTTTCCCGCCCATACAAAGCTTAGTTATGCATATTTGCACTATAAACATTCGTACGAAGTTTGGAGACTTCAGCTATTACAGTTGTTGAAATATATAAAAAAAACTATTTTCGTTGTATGGGAGGTGCCACGCCTATTTTTTTCTTCCCGCCCATACAAAGCCCAATTATGCACATCAAAAAATAATTTAGTTGTACCAAATTTGGAGACTTCAGCTATAATAGGTATTGAGGAATGTGAAAAAAACTGTTCACTTTGTATGGGAGGTGCCACGCCCAGTCGGAATTTCAAAAAATAAATAAGCCTAAAACGCATTCCCAGATATCGGGTATGTCTTTTTTTCAAGTTTCATTAAAATCGGTCCAGCCGTTCTCGAGTTATAAGCGGTGTCACTAACAAAAAAAAAATTGTTCTTTTATATATAAGATTTTTAAAACTTTTTAATCCCGAAAATAGCAAACAGCCGATAAGATAACTTTTTTTTATAATGAAGATTTGACTCAATCTTAAAAATATGTTAACTTGAAATCAATTGAATTTCTATACATATATGATCAAATAGGTATTCTAAAGTTTTAAGTGTGCTAATTAAAAAAAATAGGCTCAAGTGTTAGTGTATTGCAGTTTTCTCACTGTTACTATCATTTCTAAACCCTAGATTAGGCATTATACAAATATTAAAAATGTATTTAATCAGATACGGAGACACTTGTATCTACAGGTTTGTTTTAAAAATCATAACCAAAAGCAAAAGTAAAAACAAGTAGGAAAGTTTTAGTCGATCAAGCCCCTCCACAATTTGGTTTGTGTTAGAAACTACCAAATAGACTTTGTATAAGTTAAGGTTACTTTCACAATTCTGCAATATACATCAATAAATTTAAAATTATTTACATGAGAAACATCCACGTTAGTTGCACTTTAACTTACCTGCGCAAAATTTTTTTTTAATAATTGCCCGTTAAAATAATTTTTATTTAAGTGTACTTTGTATCTAAAACTAATGGTAGCCCTTTTCTGACACATTTAAGCAAGATGGCAAGTACTTTAACGTTTTTTTCTCTCACCCAATATATTAAACTTCTCTTGAAAATCTTTTTACAATGAGGCACGTTTTCAAAAGGGCAAATTTACTTATTTTTTTTTTTAAAGTTGGTTGATTCTATAAAAACAAACATTTGAAAGTAAAATAGATATGTTAAGTGCATTAAAGATAACATTACTTTTGACTTAACAAAAACTGTTTAAAAATAATTGTCAGAAAGAATTATGTAATTCAATGAATTTTATAAAAATTCTGTGTCCAAAAGCAAAACTCTTTATGATTTAGTCTTTTTGCGCAAATGTTTTTTTTTTTCGAAAACCTAAAATTTTTTTTAATAAAAAGACGTAAGTTTTTGCTAACTACAAAAATACTATTTGTTTTACCAGCAAACTTTTACTGTTTAGCGAAATAAGTTACAGTAATCAGTAGAGCCTGATCGATCGTTCGCTTTTACCGAAGTTAACCAAACACTGACGGGATAAAAATCTATAGATTGCAACTTTTACAAAACATGTTGTGTCCATTATAGTATAAGAACTAAAAAGAAACAGCTATTTAGTGCTAAATTAATGCCCAGAAATTGTGTGCGTGTTCTTTCGTAAAAGATTTTTCTTATTCTATTCTTCTTCCAAAATTAAAAATTAACGCATATTAGTTGACTTTATAAAATAGTTTTTGGTTTGTATTAAATAAACAAAAAAATAATCGCACATTTAAACCTCTTAAGCCTTGATTTGCGTTCGGACTCGGCAGAACAATAAAGAATTGACCGAAGTTCGGATTCGGGTTATGTTCCAAAAATACACGCTCGGAAAAAAACAAGTTTTTCTTCAACCTTACTGCTTCTGTAAAAAACCGATCTGTGCAAGAAACTTTTGGTTTTAAAAAAAATATAAAAAATATGAAAGTTTTTGTTTTTCTGATTCTTTTAAGAAAAGAACAGATTTTCTCTTTCGCATAAAATTGACGTTTTTTTACATATTTATCTGGCATCCTTGATCGCTCACAATAACATCAAGTTTTCATAGCATTCGAAAGTTGCAAACGAATAACTTACTACTAGTAAAGTCCTTTGAAACGTTAACAGTTTAATGCAAAAATACACATACATATGTACATACAGACACAAGCATATAAGTATATGTGTATGTTCATATAAAAGGATGCTACTAGTACATATTTCGCTCTTTTTTATTTCAAACATAAACAAATTTTATTAAACATTTTGTAAACGCACTCTCACCCTCCGACAAATATTGCTAGAATATCTGCTTTGACTATTGTTCGGTCCATCATGATTTTTGTCGTAATCCACAAGTGATTCAGTCAGTCACGCAATATAAAACTGGCTCTTGTAACTGGATGTTATAATATATTGATAAAGCACATTCTCAATATATCATATATACACTCAAAATATTATGTACGTTAATTTGAAAAACAATCCTTTGTAACAATAATTATTTCACTTAAGCACCAGACCGCTTACATTTTAATTTAATTTAGGAAATTTTTCAATTGTTTTTATATGTACAAGACATATTGAGCAGGTATGTATGTATATTCATTACTACTAAAACAACAATAAAGAGGACCACATTGAATTTGAAAGTATTTTTAAGTATTTGCATACCATTAGGTGGGTTTCTTTACTTTTTGGATAAAGTTTGGTAAAATTAGAATAAACAATATTTACACTCCTAAAACAAAGAAAATGCACAAAAGTACGGGGACACAAAACACCAAATTGCTATTTCCGAAGAAAGCACTTTGCTTTTAAATTTGTTACTTTTTATAAAGAAACTACTTTGAAACATTTTTTATCCCCAGTTTTTTCATTACTAAGTGAAAATTTATAGAGGAAAATCATAAATTTTGACGTTTTTTCCTAAAATTTGACGATATTGAACCAAACTTATCTGGCAGCTATAACCAAAAGAAGAACAATTCTCTTTCGAAATCGAATATTTCAATGTTGTCAATCGAGCTACCATTTGACTTGAAAGCATTTTATAAATAGTTTTTGATAGCCAAAAGACTTGCCATTTTATTTGGCCTATTTGCAGTTTTTTAATGTATTTCTTTTTTTTTAAATACTTTAAGTGCGAAATCAAAAAATTAGAACGGATTTTGCTTTACCTCTCGGGGTATCATAAATGCCGAAAATATAGACCCAGCTATATTTTGGTTAACTATTAGCCTTAAACGCAAAGAAAATGTTGTCATACTTAACGGTAGAACGATGTAAAAAGCTTATTTGACCTAATGTTTGGAAGAAAACTTAAAGTTGAAAAGGTGCAATTATATCAGATCTCGGTAGGGTATTGAATTTAAGTGCTTCAAGGCCAGCAAAAGTCTTAAGAAAATATTATCGTATAAAGTTACTACTACGAAGTATTGAGTACCAAAAGGAAAGCGTAAATACTTAATACTCTGTACTGCTACTACTAAATACGTTGTAATGAATTCTTCTTATGCTGTGTATACCTTTTTGCTGCAATTTTGACTATTACAGTAGGAGCCGTTGACCTTGTGTACGTTTAAATTTTTTAAGGGTGCTACAATAGCAGAGTTAAAAAACCTGAAAACTAGAGATTAGTATCGAAACTTCAACCTTGCTTAAGCGCAATTTGGCAACCAACTTGAGTTATGCAAGATATATAAAGCAACACTGCTGTCAAGAATCAAGTAAGATCGACGCAATTTAAAATTAAACGGATTTTTTAATCTCCACACTTTTCAGGATGCACTAAATAGGGAAACAGTATCCATGTAAATCTGGCCTGCAACAAACCTTTCAAATAAAATAAAATTAGTGGTAAGTCCTGAATAATGTTAAAAAATGTTGATTTCTAACTTTACAAAAACCTTCCTTAATACTCTACATTCAATTACTGTACAAATTTTTTGAGCGTATTTGTACATACATATGTGTATGTGCATTTTTATAGATAGTTCATGCTGTCAATAAAGAAGACAATCATGAATAATCGTCATCATACGTGTGTAAATGTTCTGCTTTTATTGATAAGGTAAACTTGGCTGACAGTTTGTAGGAGCATTAATAGGGAATTTGATTGATTAATATTTTTTTAGTCAACTATCTGTTTTATAATATGGATTATATATACACATATGTATAAACATATGCATAAGTGTATGGATATATGTATATACATGTATGTATGTATGTATGTATGTATAAAATAAATTTCTACATGAAAAGTTCACTTAACACAAAAACGTCACATCTTAAAATAACCACACTGAAGAGAAAATTTGTTTTTCTTTTTAATTATCCCTGCAAAAGTTGAAAATTGTTTTAAAATTACAACACTTTTAGTGAATTCAGAAAAACTCCAGAATAATAAATTTTTCTACATCTTTATTTTTACTTTATGATAAGTTAAGTACTAATACAGATATTTACATATGTACATGTGTAAAAAATGTAGCAGATTAAAGATATTTGCTGGAATTGGGCTTTCATGAATCCAAAATATTGGGACACCTACCGAAAAAATTTATAAAATTATTTCCGCTTATATGAAAACTATTCGAGTAGGACTTAACTCTAATCACGATTTTCAAAATGTTTTGTGCGGTAAACGCAATTTCCGGGAAAAGAATTTATATGTACTTAGTTAATTATGGGCCGGTTACAAAAACAAGAATTTAAAGAATTGAAAGCATAAGGTCCTAAGCATATGCAAAGCTTTATAAAGATAAAATTATTTTTTAGACGGTAACATCGCAAACGATTATTTCGTAGTAGACCGACTATCTTCAGTTTAAGCAATCTGGGCTCCCATAGCAAAAAATTATTTGTGTCAAATTTTATTCAAAATTCTTTAAAAATGTGAACCGTGGCTTGACTACAAGAATACGTTAACACTCAGTCAGATTGACGACATGCTTAAGCCAACTCGGGAAGTGACACGAAACCAGCTGGTATAATTCAATATAGCTTTTGGACGTAATCAACATATGAACAAACGCATAATATGAGGCTCTCTTAAGAAACACTCTTTTATTGTTTATTTCACAAAGGATATATTTATTCTGTTTATTTTAAGTAGTTAACACAAGTTTTTTATTTGAAATCATTTCTCATCCAGCTGACTTTAACTGTCGCGTCGGCGCAGATAAGAGTATTTTACCGAATTAGCTGGACAAAATTATTAAATTATTGTAAAACGTTATCTGGTTGGGTAAAGGGCGGTAGGAGAAAAACATCACTGAACCCCTAAAAATCAGGCGCCGGCCTATTTTATTTAAACTCAGTCTTAAACATTAAAACCGGATAACTTTTAAAATTTTTTAATCTATAAAAAAGTAATACTTTATAAAATAAAATGGGCGTGTACCGCCCACGTTTATTGCTACCTCAATTTTAGTTGATCAAATTTATAACGCTTGTTCTGATGCAAATTTAAAAATGAAATTTGTTACATAAAATGTTTAGGGACAAGCTGTTTACGATATTTATGTGGTAAAGACCTACTGTAATATTTAATACTTTAAAATGTTTAGAACGTTACCAGGTTTTTATGTCATTTTGAAATGTATTGTTTGATTATTATTCGTTTAGACTTTGTTGGAAAATATTCTAAAATATTCTGTCATTGTTCTTAAAAATATCAAATTAATTAATTTGAATTTGTAAAATTAGTTTTGTTTTATACTAAATCCTTCATTTATTTCTCAAAACTTTTTTCTAAACAAAATTTTAATTTTACCTAAAACAACATGATTCAGATTTAAACATATATCTTAAAAATTTTTATTTTTTTTTTGCTACAAAGTACTTTGCTCAAATTAAACTAAACTAAATTAAATATACAATAATTAAATTAAATAAATGAAACAATAACACAATTTATTGTTGTAATAAAATATATAAAAACACAAATACAAAAATATAGATTTTAAAATAACTCAACTAATACCTTGAATTTAATCAATCAAAAAGTTGATTATTAATTTTCTTGCATTTTAATTAAATTTATTAATTGAATTTAAAATAAGAGCAAAATTTTCAAACTTACAAATTCATTATTTAATGCTATCAATTGTTTTGTAGACTAGGATTTAATTCAATTGAGATTACAAATTTCTTAATTAAAATCAACTTTGTATATTTTCTTTGTGCATAGATACTAAAGGGCATTTAGTTAAGGTTCAAATGAAAAACATTGTGTCCGCTAAAACAAAAGGCATACTTAAGATAAAATGATACTCGTAAGGCATCCTAAACAAATAAAAAAAAAACCTTTTAGCTGTTTTTAATTTATTAAAGAATAAAACATTAAATGTATTACATATGTATGAGTCGGAAAACTACTAAAAAATTTAAATTAAAAAAGGATTTGTTATATTTTTTTTTTATTTTAGCAAAAAGACACATAATTAAAAATAACTTAACGAGAAAGTTTTAGTTTGCCAATTCCGACTATATTATATCCTACATTACAATTTAGTAGTACAATTTGTAAAAATTTTATGCGTTCTAAGGTTTCTTGGCTCTAAAACCCACATGTATTAAATATTTTTAGGGGCTAAATTGATTTTAAGTCCGGGTAAGGGTAAATAATGCAAAAAAAGACAAGAACAGATAAAAATGGCAACAGATACAAACAGTGGAAAAATAGTTGTTTATCAGTTAATTTGCATTTCTAGAAATATGAACAAATTAAAAAAATTCTTCAAAGGTTTATTTACCCATTGGTAAAAAAATCTATCCTAAATTATACTGTCTGAGCGTGTTTTTCACTGTTGTACACAGGGATGTCAGTTAAGGCGGTTTAAGGCCGCAGTCGATCAATATCTCGAAAAAAACTCAGAAGTATCCTATACCTTTAAATCATTACCTCAACAAACTTTTGAGAACTATTATTAATGAACCAAAACATTGACAAGTTTTTTAAAAAAACGAGAAAACACTTCTCGATATTTGCTATTTTGACTTTGTTTCTAAGCAACAAAAAATACTTAAATTTGCTTTTTTTAGGAATTGATTCCAATTTAAACTCCTACAACTACATACATACATATTAAGATGTTGTTGATTTAATTTTTACCAACATCACCATTATCATTAGACTTAAATCAAAGAATTTTATTAATATCAATATTCATGTAAGTGAGACTTTTTTAAAAATTAAAAAAACATTTAAAAATATTTTCAAAATCAGACAAAAAAAATTTTCTTAATTTTTCCTTATACAACAGTTAAATAATTGGTTTACACTAATTGTACCAAATAAACATAAAATATACAATAAAAATTTTAACCTTTTTTTACTCCCAATTTGAATAATTCATAGCGTTTGTCGCAGTTTGTTTAGGGGGGATACAACTAAGCTTATCAGTGGTTCATACAACAAACCATCAGTAAACATTAACCAAATTCTTAAACATATTCTTAAAAATTGTCTTTTTATGTTTAATAATTTTTTTTTTTTTTGGAAAGAAAGTACCTTTTCTCATTTTGAACTTTAAATACACAACAACTCTTTATTTTTATTTAATTAATTTAATAAAAAAAAATTATTATAAATTTTTCAAAACAAAATAATTTTACAGTTTTCGGCAACCTATTCATTGTTAAAACTCAAAAAATATATGTTGGCAAATTTTTGGTGAGTTTTTATAAAATGTTGGGGATAGAGCTTGGAGAAATACTGACAGCCCTGGTTGCACAGTGTAGTTGTTTAAAGTAAAATTTAAATATTTGACAATTTTTTTGTGGGTATCCTTTTGTTTTAAAAATAATCAATGCTTGTCTTACTTTATCTCGATAGAAATAATTAATTGCAGTTTACGCAGTTAATGTAATACATATTTAATTGTAAGGCCTGCAGTACACGAAATGTAAAAAGCTACATAAGCTTGTAGCTCTGATGTAATTTTGACGTCATCTTAAGGTCACTTTGCTAAAAATGAGTCAAGTAGATTTGTAATTCTGCCGTCACGCTTTTAACATATTGATTACTACACATATACCTTTGTATATGATAAAGTATCACAATTTAACTGCTGGCGGAGGCTTGGGTCGATAGAGTAACAGCAAAATAACAAAACTATTAAAAAATTTACAAATACATTAAAGTATTGTTGTAGCGCAACGTGTTTTTTTTTAATAATATCTTGTAATTAGGTTTTCTAAAGTTAATTAAAATTTGGTTATGAAAGCGGAAAACTTTTTTCATGAACGCTCCCAGAAAGAAATATGTAGTACCAACTAAAGTTACCCCATCTATATGAGCACAAAAAAAACTTGCTACATATAAGAAACAAAGGAAGGGTTAGAAACATCGTGAAAATAAACAAATTAAATATTTTCTGGGTAGCAGTTACTTACAAGATGAATTTGTGTATATATGAAGTACATTTCGCTCATTTGTTTAAACAACGTCATAACTAAAAATATAAACCATTTCAAGAAAAATACGGTTGAATTTTTCGATTGGATTAATCTGACTTTTAAAAAAAAGCGGCTTTTTTTCTTCAAACATAAAATGTAAAAACAATTTTAGGAGTAAATTTCAATACAGTATAGAGTTTAACATAACCAGCTGTTCTGCATTGTAAGTTCCAAAAATGCATTTCTTGAGTTGAAACGTTGATATCGTTGACGAACGATATGTATGTACTTACATAAAGTATGTTCATATGTTCATATGTACAAACATATATTTGTATGTATATTTCTTCTCCATTTTGTTTTGTGATACTCTATTATTCGTACTATATACAGTCATATATATGTATATGTATGTACGTACATACATACATACATATGCATGAATGTATGTAAGTATAAAACTACTTCATCTTTAAATATTAGAACGTCGCGGATGCTGTTGGGTAGATTGGGGATAAACGCATATTCGTACATAGTAATACATACACACATACATTTGTACATATATAATTCAAGTTAATTTCTTCTCTCGAAATTTTTAAGTAAACATTTTACTGAAATTACAAAAATGTAAACTTCATACTTACCTACAAATCTAAACAGAAAAAATTTAAAGTAAAGAAGTGGCAGCGTTTTAATATAAGCAAAAACTTGGTTTGCAAGTTCATCCCATTAAAAGAAGAACATTATATTTTAATGAGCAAAAGTTTACCCTGCAGTTGAAAAGTCAGCATTTCAAAAACAATGTTTTAATAATATGCTACTTTACCGACGGTTTAAGGTTTATTTATACGTGACATAACCATACCACAGTAAACAGCTGTTCGAACCAAACTTATGGGCAACACTGTATTTGATTATAGGTAACATAACCATAAGCCATTGCAACAATAGAGTTTTGGTTTTTATGGCAACGGTTATGGTTATGGATTTATGGTAAGTCACATATAATTAAACCTTTAAACATAACAGTAATAGTTCAAAACCCCCTAATAGAACAACATTTTTTCGAATTTTTTTACTAACACATTCAAACTTTTAAAATACGTGAACAAAAATTTTAGGAAATTGCTGTCATGTGTAACTCTATAGTTATACAGTTTATACCTTGCAGCCTGCAAATTATTAAACATTGAAACTCCTACCATTGTAAATAATTATTTAAATACAAAGAATATAAATAATTCGGGTTTACATTAATAATAATTCGATTCAGATTAATTGTTTTATAACGTATTATCATATAAAAATTTAAAGAAGACAAATTTTATGCATGTTTACACATCATGTTGTTTTATTTTCTTGTAAACAAACTAAAGTGCCAAACAATTAACATACACATATGTAGGTATAAGCAATCAACTGTTTTTAATTTCCCTGAAGGAAACCTGGGGACAAGTGTCCACATGTCAACACTTTTGTCGACAATTATGGTACCTCTTTGGCGACTTTGTAGACGTATAGTTTATTTAGCATTAATGAGAAGAAAAGAAAACTGTCAGTGAAAAATTAAAGCTTCAGGTCGCCGTGAAACGTAAAAGTGTATCAGCCCCATAGTTGCCTTTATTAATTGTTAATTTTCTTAGTTGAGGAGCTTAAAAAGTATTCATATACACAATTTATAATTATTTTCAATGACAGACAATGCAAAAGCACATTGCCAGCGTTATAGCTAATTAGTAGAACTGTAAAATAAAATTGCTAAAAGGCACTAGTTAATCACTGGTTCCAATGAAGACATTGGAACCAGTGATTAACTAGGGCCTTTTCCCTTCCTTTATGGATCCAGAATATATATACATTATGGGGTCGCAATCCTGTAAAAATCCAACTGATTTTATTCTTAAATTCATTAAAATAAACCGTTTCATATTCTGCTAACTCCCGCTTAACCTGAGATTTTCCAAACGCGGAGGTTCGCTATTAGCGAAGAGTTTTCGAAACAAGAACGAAGGTTTATTTATTCAGAGTTACCGTATTTGCTGTTCATTTGTTTGTTGTTGGTGTAAGCAGGCAAATCAAAGCACGTTGTTGCCACTGTTCTTAAATATAAAAAAGTATTCAGTTTTTTCTTTGGTGCTGCCGTACTTTAAACAAATTTTCAGTTTAGCTTAAAGGAAGGCAGTAATAACTAAGATTTATTAAAAGTCCCTTTATTGTTTACTTTAGTTAGAGGTAACTTTAGCTAAAGCACACTTTATAAACAACATATATTAATCGCCCTAAGACTTTTACCCTCATATTTGTAAAACTTCAATTAGGATTATTAAGCGCTTATTTGACAGATGTCTATGCCATAGTTGTCAAATACGCCCTCAGTAAGCCCACAATTATAAGAAATACGACCGTTAAAATCCGGTTCAAACATATTTAAAATGACCTGAAAGTTTTAAAAATGTTTATCTTTCAAGAAAAATTCTGCGCTCTTCGTGTCTCACGATTTTAATGCAGAACTGGCTTTTTTTCTTCTGGGTTTTTCTAAATGTGTGTTCTCAATTGCGCATGGTCACGGAATATACATATGAACGCACATGGCTGGAGCTTTCGGAAATCTTATGTACACACAAAAAAATTAACCAGGAAATCTTTACTTTAATTTTTTAAAATAGATTTATTTAAGCGTTAAAGGGATTAATGAAAAGTATTTAATTTTTTTGACTAACTGAGCCTTATTAAAGAAACCCGTTTAATATTTTATTTTATACATATTTAATAACAGTTCTTAAAAGGGGAAGGAGCCCTAAATCGGCAGAAGCATCTCAACCTGCAAAAATTTTAAAAGACGATGAAAGGCCAACCTCATCGCAAAATCGTTTTGCAATTTTGCAAGAGGATAATGAGGCCCCTGTTAGTGAAAAAAAGTCCTTTAAGCCACCTCCCATTTATTTGAGGGAAAAAAACTCAAATGATCTCGTCAAGTTTTTAGTCGGTTTGATTGGGGAAAATAACTTTTATGTTTCAAACGTTACACGCGGTAACATATTTGAGACAAAAATTCAAGTGAACCATGAAAACGCCTACCGCGCCACAGTTTCGGAGCTCGAAAAACTCAGAAAAAACTTCTATACCTACCAACTTAAGACCGCAAAAGGCCTTCAGGTAGTTATTAAAGGCATTGATTCTAACGTTGACCCAGAAGAGATCAAGACCAGTTTGCTAAACAAAGGGTTTATGGTTAGGACGGTATCGAATATGAGAAATAGGGAAAAACACCCCCAACCATTATTCCGAGTGGAGCTTGAGCCTGGTGATATCAAATTGAAAAAAAGTGAAACTCACCCCATCTACGATTTAAAATATATTATGCACCGACGAGTCACTGTGGAAGTGCCACATAAGCGATCTGGGCCCGTACAGTGCTTAAACTGCCAGGAATATGGCCACACTAAAACTTATTGTAAGTTGCCTACTATTTGTGTTGTGTGTGGGGATCTGCACGATACGACCAAGTGCGACAAGCCAAAAGATGATCCTAGGATAAAGAAATGCAGCAACTGCGGGGGAAACCACACTGCCAACTATAGAGGTTGTCCTGTTTTTAATTCAGTTAAGCGATCAACTAAGCCAAAAATAGTTCCTGCCCCTCCCCAGCCTTTAAATATACCAACTACAAATATGCCTCCATTGGCACAACCAACTACAAATCAAGTTTCTTACGCCGCCGCATTAAAGTCTAACCAGCCTAATTCACGTAAGTCTACCCAGCCTACAACACAACACGAAGTGCCAACTAGCGAACCAACCGGGCCTAATTTTAGCCGCCTGGAAGCCGTAATTGACAATATGGTCACACAATTTACGCAGATTATGGCGCAAATGGCCAACATGATGCAAGAAATGCAAAAAATGCAGTCTGCTTTTCTGCAGGCTATGCTTAAAAGACCATGAACTGCCTCAGGGTTTGTTTCTGGAACGCAAACGGCATCCGCCAACACAAAAACGAGCTCGAATATTTCTTGATGAACCAAAAAATCGATGTTATGTATATTTCTGAGACTCATATGACATCTAGAAGCACTTTTAAAATTAGTGGTTATTCTTTTTACGATTCAAAGGATCCTAGGGATAGATCATGTGGTGGCTCGGCTATTCTAATCAAATCAAGAATTAAACACCAATGGTTGGGTGGCCTCTCGGAATGTTATATCCAAGCTACGAACGTCTGCATTGATGAATTTTTCCATAACCTTGTTATTTCATCAGTTTACTGTCCACCCAGATTCTCCATAACGAAGGATCAGTACAACAGTTTCTACAAATCATTAGGTCCCCGCTTCATAGCTGCTGGAGACTATAACGCTAACCACACATACTAAGGCTCCCGCCTAATTAGTCCCAGAGGTCGTGTCTTGTATGACTCAGTGTCGGAAATAGGACTTTTCGTTATTTCAACTGGACAACCAACCTATTGGCCAACGGACAATAATAAAATTCCAGACGTAATAGATTTTGGCGTGGCAAAAGGTATATCCCCGGACCTTATTGAGGCTGTAGCCTCCATGGATTTATCTTCTGACCACTCACCCACAATTATCACTATTTGCAGTCCTCACCAAATTGCAACTAGTGATATTTTTCTGTCAAAAAGAATAAACTGGTTAAAATACAAAAAATTTATCAGCACGCATTGTTCGGAACACCAATCTTTAAAAACTTCCGAAGAAATCGATGAGTGCCTGAGTAGCCTCAATGAAAACATTAAAGAAGCCGTTGAACATGCTTCTTCAACATACCGTCAGGTCAAATACAACAAAATTTTTTCTGTCGATGTTGAGGAGCTTTTATCTGAAAAAAGGAGAGCGCGAAGAGAATGGCAACAGCATAGATCGCCCCAACTTAAAACAAAGCTAAAAGAGTGTACAAATCGCTTAAAATACTTGCTGGAGGTACACAGAATTGCATCAATTAAGAAGTATTTGGAAGGTCTAGACGCAACCCCTCAAACAAATTATTCTCTATGGCGATCAGCCAGTCGTCTCAAAAGACCCGTAATCGCAAAACCACCACTGCGCAATCTAAGAGGATCCTGGGCTAGAAATGATGAAGAAAAATGCGATCTGCTCGCAAGCCATTTAAGAAACGGGTTCACTCCTAGTACATGCACTGACGTGAGGGAATTACCGCCTGTTGTTTCTAGACGTCCTATAGAAATACGTTTCCGATATTCAGATGTGGTAGAAGCTATTTCTAACCTTAATGATAAAAAAGCTCCTGGCGTTGATAAAATAAGCAACAAAATGCTCATTGAGCTACCTTTTACAGCAAAAAGAATAATTCTTTTTATTTTTAATGCCATAATACGGCTTGAACATTTTCCACCAATATGGAAAGTTGCCTTAGTTAAGATGATTCCTAAGCCTGGTAAAGATCCTTCTAAGGTGGAGTCTTATAGGCCTATAAGTTTGTTACCAACTTTGTCAAAACTGTTTGAAAAGCTGCTTAAAAACAAGCTTACTCCGATCCTGAATGAAAACAACTGCATTCCAGATTACCAATTTGGCTTTAGAAGTCAACATAGCACAATAGAACAAACTCACAGACTGGTGCAGGTTATAAGAAAAACTTTCGAGGAAAAAAAGTACTGCTCCGCGCTTTTTATAGATGTCTCTCAAGCTTTCGATAAAGTATGGCACGAAGGCCTGTTAAACAAACTAAAGCTAAACCTTCCAGCTAATATTTTCAACCTTTTAGAAAAGTACATAACCGGTCGACAGTTTAAAATCAAAGAGGGAAACCAAATAAGTTCTTCTCAAACAATAGGGGCTGGTGTACCTCAAGGGAGTATACTAGGTCCAGTTCTGTACTTGCTTTACACAGCAGATATGCCAACCAATAGTTTTACACACACGTCGACATTTGCTGATGATACTGCTTTTCTTAGTATTCATAAAGACCCTAAAGAAGCTTCAAACCAATTGCAGCAACATGTAACCCAAGTTGAAAAATGGGCAAAGTTATGGGGAATAAAAATAAATGAACAAAAATGTACCCACGTAACTTTTACTTTACGCAAAGAAACGTGCTCTCCAATTCTTATTAACAACCATATGGTGCCTCAACGAACCGAGACAAAATATCTTGGTATTCACCTAGACCGCCGCCTCACATGGAAGCCTCATATAGATGCGAAGTTGACGCAAATGAAACTTAAAGCTACACAAATTCATTGGCTAATCGGCAGAAACTCTGTGCTTCGTCTTGATTGTAAACTTCTACTCTACAAATCGATTTTGAAACCAATTTGGTGCTACGGTATACAACTATGGGGCACTGCTTCCGCATCCAACATAGAAAAAATTCAACGCAGGCAAAACAAAATCCTAAGAATGATAACTGGTGCTCCTTGGTATGTTAAAAACAGCAACATCCACAAGGATCTACAAGTTCCACTAGTTAAATGCGAAATCCTGAGCTATGTGGACAAGTATTTAAATAAGCTGGAAGCTCACCCAAATCCGCTCGCTCGAAACATCCTGCAACATAGTGGGCACACCCGCCTGAAAAGGAGGGATACTATTGCGCTTATATGAAGCTTGATAATTAATATGAGAACTTAAATTTTAGTCTGGCACTGGCTGGACTTATATTAACTACCTAGTTTTAAGATTTGAACACTTATTGTTAGTTCGCCACAGGCGAAGATTCAATAATAAATATATGAAAAAAAAAAAAAATATTTAATAATTTTAATATTAAATTTTTTTTTTTGTATATTTTTGCCGTTGCTGGATTTCTTCGAACTGCAACATCAGCGCGCTACCGTCCAAGCCACCGAAACGCTTTCTTTTTAAATGCAAAAAGATATTTAAAAACCAACAAGTTTTTCTTTGCTTTATTTTTGAAGTAATCCGAATAGACTTGATTTAAGAAAACCTACGAACGGATCTATCATACTTAAAAATTTTTAAGTACGATTTTAGATAAGTTTAAGAATAAAATTCTTGATTTTATAATGTGTTTTCCTTTCTGTGTACGAAATACACCAATACCTCGCCTTGCGTTGTTTTGTTTTGTTTTTTTTTTTCGAAATTGCGTCGCTGCTGAATTAGTTTTAACTTTTCTGGTGCGTCATTAGATTTTCGAAGTTTCGTTGTTTTTGGTTCGAGTCTTTTTGTTATTTTTTTTGAAGTTTTTTTCTTAAAGATGAAACGATTTATGTTTCTAATTGCGCCATGTCTGTTAAACTTTCTTTTTAAGTGAAAATCAACGAACGCATTTTTAATACAGTTTAATTTTGACTTTGCTTTGCAAAATTTTGAGTTTAGTTTCAGTTACTGTGCTGAACAAAATTTAACCTCCAAACAAATTTCCATAGCAATTTATTTGATTGCCGAAGCTATGAAGCTTTTTTTAGAAACCATCCTGACAGCGAAAGGAGTTTTAAAGTCTCCCAGGCGGTAGCTACTAATTAATTGAATATTTTATTTTGTTTTTATTGACTTTGTTTTGTTTTTTCCATGTACTTATGTAATTAAATTTTATATTATTTTTGTTTTTTAAATGTTTACTTTGTTCAATTTTCTTATTAAAATATAATATTTTCGTAACTCTGGAACCTATTTTGGTAATTCAATTTGCATCGTGTTTTTTTTGGAACGACGCAAAGTGAGGTATCAGTGTATGAAACAGATTGGTTTGAAAAATTTTTAATTAATGAAACAAACCAGCTGTTCTACTAATTGCAATTTGCGATTACAAAAAAAAAAAAACTTAGGAAAGAACATGAAACGGTACAATAAGTATATACATATGTATATCTTTCTGGAAAAGCGACAAAAGAGTTATAGAATCAATGGTTTATCTTGATGTATGTATGTATGTTCAAAAGGTAAAAACTTAGCTTTTACGTTTTGACAATTTTTGACGTTTTCACATTACAAAATCAACCTCAAAAAATGTATAAATCAGTGATAATTTTATATCCGAGGTTATAACGCTAAAGTTAATTTATTTTCTATTTCAACAAAATTCAGTTGATTTGTTTGCCGGCCGTATTTAACTTTTTTGACTACCGCTTATGACGCGAGAACGCAAGAAACGCATTTTAAGAAGTTTGGCCTCTGGACAACAGTATTATTCTATATCGTTACTTCCTTATCCACAATACTTTTATGACAATGACGACTTATAGCTTGAGTTGTATAAAGCGCATGTCAAACATATTAAAGGGGCTCTCGCACGAGTATACATACAGAATTGACAAAAAATATATGTATGTGTGAATGTATGTATATGTGCATAAGTATACAGTAATACAAAACCACCCATTCTACTGTTAACCCATTCCAAACAAATCCTTTGTACTTGTGTAGTTTTTTTTTGTAAATTTTTTTATATCTGAGCTACATTCAAACAAATGTACGTATATATAGTCATATGAAATAAAAAAAGTCCTAATCTACGTTGAACAAATTTTACAATAGAAGCAAAAAACATGCTAAAGTAAAAAATAATCTTATTTGTTGAGGTTAACTTTTTTTTTTGAATAGAAAAATATCCGGATTTCAACATGAAACTTACGTTTTAAAAAAAAAATATTTTTTCTGAAGCCAAAAAGAGCGTAAGTCAACTAAAGAAAGATTTTGGTTATTTTAAGAAAATATTTAATTACTTTTAATATGTATTAATTGAAGTACATACATATATATGATTTTATTTTATTTAATGCAAAAATTAACTTTCTATAGGTATTTCTGTACGTACTTACGTACTAACATATGCCCGTCGACGAAAGCCATAATTATTCATCGTAACATATGTTGACAATATTAAATCATGTCCAAAATTTCAAATATAACTTAATTGGATTTTAGTGAGTCTATGCCGCCAATAGTGGAAAACGTTGCGGATATCATCATTTTGAGTTATCTCTGTGAACTACTTACTTACGATTAACAAATTAATAGAATATATATATTAGACACCTGCATCAAGTCCTATTTCAAGATAATTCAAGACCCGGATGAATTTTTAATTCTTGTGCTGCTGTGTGATTAAACTGTTTAATTGCTGTAATGTAGTGTAGCTGATACAGTTTGTTTGATGCAATTTAGTGTAGTTAAGAATAAAGTGTGCTGGCATGCACAAAATTACTGTGATGATGTGTGGTCAACAACAACAAAACTGTGTGTATTACACACAATGTTGAATGGATACATACACAAACATATGTATATACAAGCAGGCAAATCGATATAAAATTCATACGTAATTACATTACATTACATACATACAATAAAAATCAACCCCCGTTTTTAAAACTAACACATCAGGAACATCCCGTCAACAGTAAAGTTTCGAGATGAATTGAAATTGAAGTGTGTGATCATGATAAATTGATGTGCCGTTATTGTTAACTTAAGTGTGCTTAAGTGTAAATATTTTTTTCATTTAAGTTAAGTTAAGTAAACAAAAGAGATGGCGAATAATACAGCACAGCACTTACTGTTGTGTGTGCACACGTAAGGTGTATGAAATGAATTGAAAATTTAAGAGGATGTCTTATTTAGTGTCGTCTTGAGCTGGTCTCTTATATGCATATATGTAAATGTATGTACACATGTAAGCGACACAATCAGGCTAAAACTGTTAATTAAACTCCTATTTTAACAGATGTATATACATATGTACATTAACTTTGCACTTAAAACTTAAAAAAAACAGATAGTTTTGTGCAAAGTGCTTAAACACTATTAGAGTAACGCTAAATTGTTTCGTTCAATTTACATCGTAAATAAGAAAGAAATCTTGTTTTTTGCTTTCATTTTGCAGTTTAACTCAAAGAGATTAAACAATTTTTACAAAAATATTATATACTGATTCTGTGGCGATGTGTCATCAATGAAAATGTCATAATGGCAATTCTACCTATTTACGCCACTGTGTATATGTGCCGCTCCTATTCATAAAAGTTAAAGTACGTTTATTAAGGGCTTGTTTGACAATGATTTCAGGACATGATCAATATATATAAATACATATATGTATGTTGGTAGACATTTTATTATCACTAATAGGCAAACGTTTAGTATTGTCACACACTTACATATGTGTTTTTTTTAAGTTTTTTTTAAGAAATCGATTTTTGCATAAATTTAGTTTCTAATACTATCAAAAACACTTTAAATGATCAAATAAATTAAAGTTATTGTGCGAGCTCTTTAGAATATTTTACACAATAGGATCTTAGAATTAAAACTTCTTTTAAATGTTTACAGCCAAAAGACTCTTCTACCGTTCAAAGAGTAGTGATGATGAAATTGCGTAGCTGCTTTCGAAAATGCATTCTTCTCCGCCAGTATCTGTGGAAAAAAATCCCTGCTTTTCTAAATAAAAGTTTTTTTCAACATTAACGGAAAATATTAATTTCTTCTAATAAAAAGAAATAAAATATAAAAAGCAAAAATTTGTATTAAAAGATTAATTTATAAAAAAACAACAAACAAGGTAAACTGTTTAGAATTTTCGCATTTAGAATGTCGGTTGTTTTATAAGTGTCGAATCAATAAACAGGCCGACTTTTAATTTTTTTGTAACTTAGGACTTTTTTGATTTATTATGACGATAAGTGTGTTGGTATGTACCCAACCATATTGATATGTATGTTTGTATGAATTAGAGATGAGCGATATTTCCGTACCTGTGATTTTATACCTGTTACTTGCAAATCACTGGTAACGACAGTGACATAAACTGTGAAGTAACTGCTACTGCTACTTTTAAGTTATTGTGTTACTTAAATAACATTTTGACATGTAACGACAGTGACATAAACCGTGAAGTAACTGTTTCTACCATAGTGTTACTTTTAATTTATTATGTTACTAAAAGTAACATTTTTAAATATTGTGCAGTAATTTTACCTGCGATGTTACTCTTATTATGTTAAACTTTGCAAAATGTAAAGTAACATTTTTGTGCTTCATGTTTACATTTGATCATAGCTAACAAATCATGTTGCTGCTTTTGTTCTTTAAAAGAAGTAAAGGGCTTATGTGTTTGTATGTGTGTTTGACAAAGTGCTGTTAAAAACCTTACAACAGAGGTGCCGTCAGAGACCAGCGCCGAGCATTGTTTGTCCGCGACGGCGGATTAAATTCAGATATGAGCCGGCTAAAGAATTAATATTGAAAAACAGATTTAAACACACATTTATTTTAAACACATATCGTAACCTAAAATGAAAAAAAGCACAGCTAACAAAAATAGAACTTTACATGATAAGCGAAAATCTTTGTAAAGGTACAACAAAAATATTTAAAAAAAAATGCGTATAAAGTTTTTAGTTTGCTCGCATTATATAGAAACGAATATTAACATTTTTTTACACGTAATAAGTAGAAACATTTTTAATATGAAACTTATATACGACATTAAACATAGCATAACAAACAATTCTGAATCGTTAACTCCAAAAATGCATTTCTAGAATTACAACATTTGAGTAAATGAGCGATATACATATATAAATCGTTAGCTGAAATGAAATTTTAGTTAATATGTTCAGGGTTTTTGGACTTAACTTTCAATTATCAAGAAATAAAAATATTTTTGATTGGTGAAGTAAAAAAGAATAATAATATCAAAATCTTTCTCAAATAGCTCAAGAAAATTTTTGTGTATTGGGATCGCCAGTCCATGCGAAAGAATATTTTCAAAAGCTGGACAAGTCCTAAATGACCGACGAACGCGTTTAAACGAGAAAACGCACAAATGTTATATTAAAAATACTTAGTTGTGTTATGTACATACATATACAGCTTAATTTGTGTTATTTGTTTTTTTAGGTTTTTAGTTTTGTTACAATGGATTTCAACTATTTTTATGTATTTTTATGTTTGGAATCTATTAAACAAGAATTTTAAGCTGCTTTTCTAAATTAAAGCTTTATCTCAATGCTCCATGGGAGCTTAAAAACTTATCTCAAAAGGTATAAATTTAAATTTTTTATCAAAATTTTGTTAAAAGTAAATTAAAAATATTTATATAAATATGGAATATTGTTTGTAACTACATACATACATACCTATTGAAAACTGATATTTCTTATTCATAAATATTTTTAATTCTTATTTATCATTTATATTATTTTTCCAATGCGTTGTTCAGGAGTTCGTTAAAAATAACTAAAATCGCATAATCACTGCTTAAAATAACATTATGTATAATAATTTAACAGAGATTAAAATAACTCTTTTACAAGAAGTGAAAAATGCTAAACAGTGATCACTGTCACTGTTTAAATAACCGGTGATTTTAAAATCGCATTCACTATTAACGATATTCCTTAAAAATCACGGGATCGCTCACCTCTAGTATGAATACATAAAAATTAAAGTGATAGACGCCATGAATATTATAAAAAAGATATATAAGATTTATTACTGTGTTTAAGTTATGTTTTTAAGCTCGAGCACTAAATTTGAAGGCTTTCTATAAGAACTTAAAAGTAAAATTTCCAAACTGTGAATCTCAAATTTTTTATTTCTAAATGATTATATGTATTGTTAAAGTTTTTTTTTGTTTGTGCTATATGACTTAATCTGTTTTTAAGGAATATTAAAATTTTGAGTAATAATAAGCAGAAAAGCTTAAAAAAAATTATAAAATGAAAAAGGAACATATTGCCCTCTCTTATAATTTCCCAGATTATTCCATGTCAATAGTTTCTAATTACAAAATATGTATAAGAAACGCTATTTGTTCACTTATTTGACTTTCGACCTCAATGAGGGCCAATAGCCCCTTTTTTCTGGAACAATAGACCGTAATTTGAAATTCCTTGACTCATAATTTAAAAAAAAAATGCAAAAAAGTACCAAATATGTAAATATAAACTTTTTGCCCACTTAATTGATTTCCGACCTTTTCATGGGTGAAAAGTCCTAATTTTTATATGTATTTTTAGATCAAAAATTAAAAGCAGGTTAAGAAATTCAATATAAGAACTTATTGTACGTTGTTAGTCTTATATGGGTTTGCGGCTGTTGATCGTAATTTTAATTACAAGTATTAGTTTTTATTTTAATTGGTTTAAAAGTTAAAACAAACAGGTACCTTAAAAGTACAAAAAATAATTTTATCCTTTTTTTTCTTACTACACACAAGTTTTCATATTTTTTACAAACCAATCAAACACAATTTGAATTATGGTTCCATCTTTTTTAGTTTAGAAGTTACAAAATGGTCCTAAAGGTTACTTTCGGGAGTGGAGTTTATACGAAACCAAAAATAAATATATAATTATGCCAACAATTATTTTCTTTTATATAAAAATTATTTTAGCAATACTGAAGTCCCTTACCGAACTGAATAAACTGTTTATGTATTTTGATGGCGTTTTTTATTCAGACTCTATGAGACTAATAGTAGTAAATTACAGACAAAACCTTGAAAATATGCAACATTTCGCAGAGATATTGTAATAATTTAATCAGTTAAAACCAGCCGTTTTCCAATATTTTTTAACTTTGAATACGAGAATGCATGCACATCGAACAAACTGGATGTACGTACATGTTCTAATCGACTTTGATTCTGAGTCGATCGGTTTAATTAAAGGGGGTACTCGACTATTTTTTCTTTTTTTTTGCGTTTACACACACCTGCACAAACGAACAATATATCTACCGCTTTCATACATAAGTACATATCGCTCATTTCCACAAACAACGTCATAATTAAAAAAAAAAATTTCGATCAAAACGCAGCTGAAGTATTCGATTTGCTTACATTATTTGCAAAAGCAAGCGGCAGTTTCTCTTAAAACGTGAAAAATAGAAACAATTAAAATATTAAATGTTAATATAAAGCATAACATAACTCACAATTCTGCGTCGTTAACTCAAAAATGTAATTTTTTGAGTTATGACATTTATGAGCGTTTTATACATACAGTCCAGACAGACTAACGAATTCAAAAAACAGCTTTGAGTCGATCAGCATATTTGCAGGAAGGTCCCAGATCATTACTTTAGAGCGTTTTAAACATTTGCAATTACATACATACCTAATTGGTTTATTTACTAACAATTATAATTTCAATGTAAACTCCCTTTAAAGTTTGTTAATGCATTAAAATTAAATTTTAGAAATTGTACATTTAAAAGAACTTTTTTAATTATAAATCCTAAGTCTGCTCAGAAAATTTCTTTACATTTCAAGAAGCTTTTTATAAAATCATAATTTTAAAACCTTTTTAATGTATCTACTTGTCTATGTTCGCTATATTATGATGTGAGTTAAAATATTCTTCACACGGCAGAATAATTCGAGGTTAATTCTTTCATTCATATTTCGCATCCCAACCAAAATTTAATCTTCATAATTTGCAATTCTTGTTGCGAACCGTGAAGAACTTACAGTCATCTCAAATTTGCAAAGGAAACTATCGCTACTCTATCTGACGCAGCTGCCAAAACAATGTTTAAGGAAAACACAAAAAATTAATGATTAAAAAAAACGAAATAAATTCATTCAAAAATAACAAGTGAAATTTAAAAAATTTAAATTCGAATAAAACTGGAAAAAAATAAATAGTAAAAAGTAGTAGTCAAAGTGAAACAAGCACAGTGATTTAAAAACCAGGGTTCGGAAACAGTGATTCAAAAAGCCAAGGTAACGGTTTCATGTGTATTTTCCAGACTCTATAATTTGAGTTCGCAATGTGATAATGTTTTTAAAACAAACAAAAATATAATTCGGTTTCTTTGCCACGATTTTAGCACACAACACAGCATTCACAGTTTCTAAAATTAAAAATTAAAATAAAATTTGCTTTGGGGTTTGTTTTTGCTCGCTAGAGGAACTTAGTGCTCGGTGCAAATGGTTTTGTGAAAGTGAATATAAAAAAAAATCTAGTTTTTTTTATTAAATCAAACAGCTCGGTTCCTCTTTTTATTATTTATACGATTGTTACAAAGATAAAAATATTTCACAATTGTTTGGCAAGTATTTCGCATACAGGACGTTATAGTAAGATGAAACCTCGATAATTTGAACTTTCCCCTGGTCTCTTTAATTCCAAATTATCGAGGTTCGACTATATATACATATGTACATGTGTTAGTATGTATGAATGTATGCATTTAATTTACGACATTTTTTTTTCTTGTAAATGATAATTGAAAAGACAACAGCTTGTCAAATAATAAAAAAAACAAACGACAAATTTATTCGTTATCAGTGGCATAGACGACAACGAATTTAATTTGTAATAAAATATTAAGACTTTATATCACTTATCTTTAAAGCGAAACATGTAATCACAAGCATACTTACATGCCTATACCTACACGATAAAGCGTGAATCGCATGATTTATTAAACAATTTTGAGTCGATTAATCGCTCGAGTAGGAAAAAAGGCGAATTTTATTTTGAAAAATAACTTGAACAATGAACGTTGATTATTCGACTACTCTGATAAAATTAATATCAATCTAAAATCTTTGTTTTATATATTTATTGTTAGCTTTACCCGGCCCGCTTTGCTGGAACAAAAGCTACTACTTATAAAACTCTTGTGACATATTAGAAAACTTTACCAATTTAACCACATCAATTATTGCCTATAATTGTTCTAAATTTTACAGTTGTTTTTTGTTTCTCTCCTGAATAAATCGGTCAACTATTTCTTAATTAGTTAGTAGAGCCCGACCGAACGTTTGGGCATGGAGTTCAGTACAAAGTGGCGTTTGGTCAGTGGTGGGCGTTCGTCCTTTTAACTTTTAGCTTTTCCTGAAAACCGATTTTTGCACTAAAGTGCCCAAAAAGGTTTGAAAGAAATAGAGGTATTTATTGTGGTGTTGATGCAAAAAAAAATGTTTTTTCAATTAAATTATGAAAACTAATAACTAGTGAATTCACTTTAATTTATCCTTTAATGTATTTTCATACATTTTTCTTTTAGTTTAACTATTTTTAAGTAAAATTAAAGCATTTGCATTATGTTATTAAATGTTAATAAATAATTATTTTATTTGTTGAAACGAAGTTGGGGCTCGATCTGGTTTGGTTTGAAAAATGCACGTTCGTACATTTTTAAGAAATACGGTTTCTGGACCTCGTAAAATGTTTTTTCTTATATACATTTTTATATGGAAGATTGAATCCGCCAGAAATATAAAGGCAGTCTGTGTCAGGGATACAAATTTAGTGCGTTTCGTACTAGATTTAACGCTTTTTAGCCACCCAAAACAAATATCTATCACTTTACATTTAAAATAATTAAGCTTTTCTATTACCTTAAAATTGTTTCTTATTTGTGTGAATATTTGACCAAAAAAGTTCCCTTAATTACGACTGCATTCATGGTGGAATAACAAGGTGACCTCGTCCCTACAACAACAACTTCCTGTAGAAATTTAGCGTGTATTTTGTTTTTGCTAAATTTTAGTAAAGTTGTTATATATAATGCTATCAAACATACACAAAGTACACACACACAACAATAACAAAACATAAAAAATGTGCCAAGCTAAGCTTGAAAACATATGGCGGAAGTAAAGGTCAACTGATCAGTTGCTACTACCTTGTTCAATGTACATTAGCTGTATTGTTGAGTAACTATTTTGTGGATAAATTATATTTTTTTATAAAAATACAAGTTTTAATAAGACAAGAGAAATTTAAAAGATCTTTCTCTACAGACAACTAACAAAATATGGTTATGATGAAAAACACACAAAAAAAATGTGTTTTGCATATTGTAAAAACTTTTAGTATTTTGAGTTAATACAGTATTGGTGCACAAGTGCATAAAATTTCACTATCTCCAGGGGCTCGTAAAATTTAGAAATAATGACTTTATCTGACTTTGCAAAATCTTGCTAAATGTTTTTAATAGACTTAAGACTTTAATAGCAAAAAGTTGGAAGTTTTTATGTTATTTGTTAAAATTTGTAATTTCTTTGTGTATTGCTAACTAAACCGTATCTTTTAATTCTTAAAAAAGATTCTTATGCATGTACGTACATTCTATGGATTAAAAAATTCACCAAGCGGCTGTCAAAGTCGAAATCTAGAATGAATTCTAAAAAAATTTTCCCGAGAAACCATGGGTCTAAAACTGGAATCGGCACACGCATACATTATTATACTTTGATTGTGTTGATTATATGTTTTTGAGCGTAATTATTTGTCTCTGATGGCACTAGGGTGATCATAGTTGACAGTTTAAAATAAAATGGAATTGCATTTTATGTTTTTTTAACGAAAATGAAGACTCGAAAATATAAGTTAAGCCAAGCCCTGAATGTAATATAAAAATTTGACCAAATCAAAAATTAACTAAGCCAAAATAATAAATAAAAAGCAAAAAAAAAATTTGCCAAAATTAGTTTTTTTGTCATATTTATGTAAGTTGTTTTGTTTTGACAATAAAAACGAAAAAAAAAATAATTAAGTTACTTAATAGTGTTTGAACATAAATGAACTGTTTTGTTAATTGCAATGAATATCTTGTTGTAGGGGGTTTAAATGAATATTCATTTGTTTTAAGTAACATATTAAGTTGATTAAATTAATTTTTTTAGTTTTAAATTCATCTTTTCAAAAACTAATACATGAGTGATGTTAATAAATCATTCAATCAGAAATATTCTCTACAAAAAATCAAATGCAAGAAGACAAATCAATGTGTATGGCCGAAATTCTGCTTAAACCCTAAAAAAGAATTTTTTTTTTGCTGAATTATTATCTGGAGCGAAAGAAGTCGTATATAAAGTCCGGACCACCAGCTGGCAATAGGGTAATGCTCTAATAAATCTGGCCAGATCAAAATAGAGAGCCTGTACTGAAGGCAACTGATTTGTTTAAACCTTAAAGCCAGCGTTGACTGAAAAAATCAGGAATTCGCGCCCAGATATGCAGCCGTAATATTATATCGTGACGACGTTTGGTCACAAAAAGGCAAACGTGATTAAAACTATACATTAAGAAAGAAGTTTTTTGCAGTTTTTGTAATTATTGTGGTAGTTTCGCGATTAGTTGGAATTGTTTAAGGTAATCGATCGAGCTGTTAAAAAGCCTTATTCGATTATTTGACTGAAATCACAAAATCGATTATTTGTTCAAACAAAACTAAAATCCGATTAAATGAATACTCTAATATGTATGTAGGTATGTTCATACATACTAGAGGCCAGCCCAAGACGACACTAAATAAGGCATCATCTCGAATTTTCAATTCATTTCATATACCTTACGTGTGCACACACAAAATTAAGTACTGCGTTGTATTGTTCGCCATCTCTTTTGTTTACTTAACTTAACTTAAATGAAAAATATATTCACAGTTAAGCACAATTAAGCAAACAACCACGGAACATCGAGTCATCATGATCGCACACTTCCATTTCAATTCGTCTCGAAAATTTACTGTTGGCGGGATGTTCCTGGTGTGATAGTTATAAAAAACGGGGGTTGATTTTGAATGTTCATATGTATGTAATGTAATGTAATTACGCATGAGTTTTATATTGATTTGCCTGCTTGTGTATATGTTTGCTTGTGTATGTACCCACTCAACATTGTGTGTAATATTATTTGTTAACATAACAACAACATAACTCTTAAGTCTTTGTTGTTGTTGCCACACCATAGGCACAGTAATTTTTTTTATCGACCACAGTCTCGACAGCACTCTATATTCTTAGCAACTCTACACTGCAGCACAAAAACTGTTTTAGCTACTCTACATTTCAGCACTTAAACCGTTTAACCACACAATAACACAAGAATTAGAAAATTATGCGGTTCTTGAATTAGCTTGAATAGGACTTGGTGCAGGTCTCTAATACATACATACATATGTTTATTTACATGGAAACGTAAAAAAGATACGGAATACAAATAAAACGTTAAACTAGACAGAGATTGTCACAATGACAAAGATTGTCACAGACAAGGCAACCAAATATATAATTTGATCGGCTTCTTGTCATATTCCAAGTAAATTCACAGATAAAAAAAGCAATTGACCACCGGCTGCAATAACATCACAATTAAATTGTTAAAATTAACCACCCAGCGGTAAAAATGCTCATGACGTAATGCTGATGCTCTCGCTTATTGTTTTGCTTAGATTTAGTATAGAAGTATCATATCCACTGTTAACAGGAGTGAAAATTTATTGGCCTTTTCCTGACTTTTGATTTTAAGCTTCCAAAGTCAAGATGCAGATTTGAAGATTTTTTCCGAAAAAAAGTACAGACTTTTAGGAACCTATTTTTCTATTAATTTTTAATTTTTTATTATTTAGGGTAAAACTAAAGATATTAAGCATTCATTACTTTAAACTAGAAAAAAGATGAAAAAAACATAAGCTTAACTATGGTATACATCAACCCAGGATAATATTTTTGAACTTGTTCAAGGCACGGCTAACCAATATGAGTTAGGAATTGAAAAGTACAACGCTAATCATATATAAACTTTTTTTAAATCTCTAAAGTTAAACTTTACTTCAAATCCACATTTTTCAGCTTTGCTCTATTATTCAGTTGTTAAAATATTTCCATTCAAAGATTGAATGACCATCAACAAAAACTCTCTACCGCGCCTCAAAGAAAGGAAAATTATTTCTTTTCTTAAAATCTTTTCAAGTTTTAAATTATGTTTAAAATTTTATTTTAAACAAAAAAAATCAAGGTTGTATGTGTATTTGTCAAACATAAAACAAAATATTTTGTATCTTGAAAAAACATTGTTATGCCGTGGGGAAAAATAATAGTCACCCGACGATATGCCAACTAAGCCCATGGCAGCGTTAATACTAGAAGCCTTGTAAAGAAAATCATCATTTTGCATAAAAAAATCATATTTTGAGAAAACAAAAATCATTAAGAGTTTTTGATAACGCGTACTAAGATATTTGCTATGTACTTATCAGGGAAACCAAGAATAGAGAAAGTCTGTTCATCGCATTAAGCAATAATGTTGTTATTCATCCGTGTTTAAGAACTTTTGCATCGAACTGCTTGGGCAGCCTTTTTGTATATTTTGCATTTAATTGCATATTTTTCCTTTTTATTTAGTTAACATATATAGACGACCACTTGAGAAAAAGAACGGTGCAACGGATGCGATGCATTAATTACACTGCCTGAGCAAAGATATTGATTGACTTTTATATTTAAGAAAATGCGTTCTAGAGAAAAATTTATTTACCCCCTATTATGGTGTCTAACTCAACTCAGTTAAATAAGTTTTAATTGTGCAACTTGGTATTACAATTAAACCAAACCTATACGAATAATTATTGTCATGTATAACTTTGTGTTAAATTTGTTGACGCAAAACATCAAAAAATTGCAACTGGTCAGAAGATATTGTTCAGTTTAGTTGTAATCATGATAATAAATTTTACATTTCAACTTAAGTAGAGTTGAGTTGTATACCATAATAGTTGTCTTAATTGTTTATTTTTTTATAAAACGATAAATTTTATTTAAAAAGAAAGTAGCCTTTTAAATTAGTTTTATTTTATGCTTTTTTTAATGCATTTTCTTGGTTGCCCCAGTAATTTTATTGATTTCGAGTTAAAGACTTTACTTTAGCCGAAAGCGGACATTAATAGAAAGAGCAAAAAGCAATTAAGTGGCAAATAAATATAACAACACCTAAAAATGGTTTTTCGTTCTTCAAAAATCTGCAAACAGAATGATTTTTGCCATCTATTGCGAGTCCTATCAAATTTTGTTTGTAGGCTATATTGTACATATTTTCAAAATCATTTTTTATGTGACTAAATATTGTTTATTTATCACAGCTGGCAACCTCAAAAAATAAATTGATTATACTACAGTAATAGTTACCCGGATTACTAACTGAACATTTTTTTCTAGGTATATCGGTGAACTTGTCTATACAAAGCGAGAATTTTTTCAAAAATGGGTTTTTAGGTATTTTTTTACCCAAAAGCAATGATGCATTTTTGTGTTTTAAGCCGGTATCAGATAAAACTTCGTCGCTCTGCGTGTCATTTCTAACTTTGAGAGAAAAGCGCGAAAGAAAAGGTGTATGTCACAATAAAAACTTTGACAACACGTATGCATTGTCTGTTTATCCAAAAAATATATGTAAAGAAATAATACAAGTTAATTGTCACAGCGTGTAAAAAGATCAGAGTTTCCTAACTTTACATTTCGCACTGCGTTGAAAGTACTTTATGTGGCATGTTTCATAAAAGTATGACTATTTCAATTTAAATGTCAAAGCGAATTTCTAACGCAACGCGAAGCAAAAGTTTTATCTGACATGTTCTTAAAGGACACGGGTCACATATATAAAGTGTATAAAAGCAATAAACAAAAAGCTGATACAAACCTTTATTATTGTAAAAATTAGCTGTTGATAAAAGTTGTATATGAAATAATTTGGTATAAAAAATCATAATATTTTAAAATAAATAATTATTATTTCAGTTAAAAAATAATCCAATTATAATATTGACAAAAAATTATCAAAAATATGTTAAAATCATCATTCTGGCAACGCTGGTCCATGCTTAAATAAGGTTGTTTTCCTAAACGCAGTATGCTGTGCATCACGAAATTTCAACTTCACCCCTTATACACTCCTTACAATTTTGACAACGCGTTTTGCTTTCGGGACATTAATATAGCTGTAAACACTTATTTGGAAGCAGAAGATATTATCAAAAACCTCATCTTTGCTTTCAGGAAGAACTTGAAATTTTGTGATGCAAGGCATACTGCGTTTAGGAAAACAACCTAACTCATCAGGTGAGAGGTTATAGTTTTATTCTCTCTTACTTTTTTCTTTTTTTGTATTGAGTTTGACCCTTTCCCGGTCATAAAAGGGGAAAGTTTGAAACGTTCATGTGTCAAACTCCATATATAAAAAGAAAAAAGGAAGATGTGCTAAAACAATATGCTATGACCTGATAATTTATTTGACCATGGCTAAGCCCTAATAAAAACTAAGTCCGAATCAATTAAAATTAGAAAATAAAATAAAATTATAAATTTCTTCAGACTAAGGAAAAACTTTATCGTCTAATATTTATTAAATTATTAGTGACAAATTTAATTCTAAAACTCCTTTTCTCAAACTCTTATAATTTTTTATATAAAATATATGATTTATACCAAAATTCTTAGAATTGAAAATCTCAATTTTTAACATGGGGAAAGCAGTTGCACACAAAAGGCTGTCCTATATGCACATTCCAATAGTGCAGTTTTATGAAAAATTTCAGTTGGGCTGATGCTAGAGAGCACTTATGTACACACATACATAACTAAGTACTGCATACAACTGCCAAAAAGCAAAGTACATTTTTCAATTTAAAGGGAAAAACTACTTAAACTATTTTTTTATAAGGAGCAATGGTGTTACCTTTCGGAGTGTGTGGACCAGTGTACATCTTTTGTTTAATAAATGCGAAATGTTTTCTTTTTTTTTGAGAAATTTTCGCCGCCTTTTAAAGACAGAAAAATACGTGGAGACTTATCTTATTTAAATTGCACTGTTATTTTGCAGATTTATTAATTTTTATTCTTGTTTCGTATTTTTTTATTTATTTTATACAGAAGATATGCACAAACGAACTTAACTGATAGCAAAAAACACTAAAAATTTTTGAAAAAAGTTTGACATTTATTTGGGAAAATATATTGTTATCAATCAATAACTTTGCGTTCCGCTTGCGCTGACATTCATACAATAGTTATGACAACAATCCATACTTCATGTTATGACATTAACCCACGCTTCTTGTGTTTGCTATGTTATCGTTCTATTGAAGTGTCGACTGCCAACTGTTTTATCAAAAACATATCAATCCACTTATGTGATAGAGAGCGTTTACATTTGTAAAGTTAATTTCGAAAAGTTTGCATTTTAAAAGCGAAACTGGCTTTCCTATATCTTATTTGTTTAAACCAAGATACATTGTAAAAGGTAGGAGCAACTGATCAGCTGACTTTTATTTCATGAATATGGCTTCTGGTTATCTTGTCAAATTTTTATGGAACATTTTTTACAAGATAGTATTAAAGGTGCTTTCGCACGATATGTATTTTACACATGACTTTTCACTTTTGCAATCCACATGTAATTGCGTATGTCTGTCAAAATTGTCATTTTGATGGTCTATAATTTTTGCTTTCACACGTACATGTGTATTTACATCTGACATAACCTCCAAACCAAAATAAACAACTAACTTTTCCTTGTTGTTGTTTTAAAAACAATTGATGACACATGCTTTGTCAGATGAAAATAGAGCACGCTCTAATTACAAATTTGTCATATGACATTTACATATGTTTTTCACACATGCAATGTTTAAACGCGTTCAGACGGCAGATATCAATTTCGCACTGCAAAATTTGACAAGTCATGTGTAAAATACATATCGTGCGAAAGCCCCTTAAGAATACAGCAAATACAATACTACAAAAACAAACATTTAACGACTTTAAGAAAACTAGAACTGCAGGCATGCTGCCATGGTCAAAAGTTATTGTTGTAGGGACAAAGTAAGCTTTTTAATACACTTTGGTTTAAAAAAGGTGGCCTCGTCCCTACAACGCCAACTTTCTATAAAAATTTAGCGTGTATTTTGTTGTTGCTAAATTCTAGTGAAGATATCAAATATGTTGCTAGAAAGCATATGGCGGAAATAAAAGTCAGCTGATCAGTTGCTCCTACCTTCTTCAATCTACCTTGGCTTGCTAAAAACATGTTGTAAGAAAAAGGTTTAGGTTTGACCAGAAGAAAAAAATATTTTTAAAGAATTATTTAATTTCTTTCAATCGCGGTTTTTACATATGCGTATGTATGTATTTTTTCTTGACGTTGTTTTACATTTGTAATACATATATGTATGTACTTATGTAATTTAAATTTCAAAGTTAATCGGTGACCACGACAAGCACAAATCAGTTGACGAATGCAACTCCAATATAATTAAATAAATTTCAATTCAAAACATATTTTTAGACATTTTTTTATAAAGAAGGAATAGTTTTCTTGTTTTTATTCAATTTTAACTATATTTAATTAGTTTTTATACTAAAATTTATACGGACTTAAATACAGTAAGTATTAACAAATTATATTTTATTTGCTCAGAATTTTTTTTTCTTATACGTACATTTACACATATGGGCATTTCCATCGAAAGGTCTATCGAAGTTAACTTCTTAAACGTTTACAAATAACGAAATGAACAGAAAGTATCTTAACTTTGATAAAATAATAATGGTGCTGCTACGAGGAAAATGACCTGGAAACTGTGCATCGATACATACTTTCAATACCTTCGTTGCTTCAAATGATAATTTCCCTTTAGTAATAATTTATTAAATATTTCTATTTTGATTAAATTTATTTTACAGATCTCTTCTCCCAACAACAAAGTTAAACCATTAAATCAAAAATTGCTAAAAAAAAAAAGATTAACGGAAAATTTTAAATATTAAAGGGGCCAAATCGTCACATTCGATTTGAATCGAAATTTAAAAATTCTTATTAGAATTTCTATACTAAAAGCATTGATAACTCGATCAATCGAGTGAATTTTCGATTCGGATCGAATGTGACGATTGGGCCCCAGTTCAATTTTCCTAAAACACCATTTCTTTCCAATACAGAGCGATAATTATAATCCACCTGGTGATGGTGTTCGAGTGGTAAAAGATTAAGAAAATTTAAGTACATATAATTAAAAAATATAATAAACATAAAGCATATTAAATGCACTTTTGAGATAAATAAATTTTTACAAATATTAATTCAAATAATATGACAAAATATGTTGCGTTGCAAATGTCGTATCTTAACAAAAATTATCAAAATAAAAAAAAATGGAACATATTTACTTAACATCTTCCTTTAGAAAGCAGGCTTCCTTTTGAAATAATAAAAAAATTTCAAGAAATTGCATTTTAGATTATTGCATTTTTCTAGGTGCGTTTTTAGTTGCGTTCTACCGACAAGAACTCGTATATAAAAACAAAACATTTTACAAAATCAAAAAATAAATGTTTTACACTTTATATATGTATTGCTATAAAAAAGTTTTTAAATAATATAAAGGACATCGTTTTTTCATGTTTTTTTTTCAAATATATTTTTCACTTTAGCGTCGAGAGAATGTCGCGTTTTTCACTCTGAAAATGTCCCTATAGTAAATGTATTATAAAGTCCTTTTTTTTTTGCCTGTTTTTTTCATTTGGTATTTCTTTTATATTTTTTTAGATTAGCTTTAGTTGTGTTATTTTTTTTGTTTTTTTTTTATTTGCATTAAAAAAATGTATAATAATTATTGATTTATTGAATAATAATTGCATATTTTTTATTTAATTGTAGGTATGTGTTTAACTATTTTTAGTACATTTTTGCAGTTTTTTTTTACTAAAACTATTGTTAGATCTAAAGCTTAATATTAAATGTTAGTTATAAAAAATAAACCTAAAAACTTCTCAGTATACCTACATACCTACAAAGGTATAATATTTTTCTTTTGTTTTTACATAATTTTATACATTTTTGTTTATAACATGGTATTTTAACATAAAAACGAAATACAGATACATATTGTACATTTACACATACATACATATGTATTTATGTGAAAGTAAGTAAACACATGCAAATGTATGTATTTTACGAATAAGACATACAGAAAACGATTTGAAGCTTTTTTTTTGTTAGAAGGTGTGAGCACTGCTTGTTGAATTTATTTTATTCGATGAAAAATGTGTAGAGCCGAACCGAAAGTTTGGGTTTGGAGTTCTGTCAATGTTTGGGGTTCGGCGTTTTTATCAAATATTTCCTAAAAATCAATTTCTTGTACAAAAAAAAAATTAAAAAATATCCATAACTATTTCAAATTTTTATAAACACAGGTATTTAGTGCTACGTTAATGCAAAAAAATGTGTTTTTTAAATTAAATTATGAAATTTCATGCACGCCGTAGCGGTGCCAAAAGTACGGTGAGTACGGATTTTCTTAAACCAAGTACGGATTTTCTTAAAGTTCGAACCCGTACTTGATGTAAGCTTAAAAAGATTGATTTAATTTCAAAATGGATTAGTTTCAAAATTGAATGGTATTTTTTTTCTTTGATTTTAGAATGTGTTTTATCTTTCTGTGTGCTTAGGTTTTCTTAAATTCAGCATATTCAAGTTACTTCAAAAAGACAAGCAGAAAAAAACTATTGTTTTTAAATATATTTTAACATTAAAAAAAGTGTCCGGTAGTCTTGATGGTAACGCGATTGTGTTGCAGTTCGGAGAGTTCCTGTTCAAATCCCAGCTACGGCAAGTACGGAAAAAAATTATTTTATAAATATAAAACTAAATGTAAAAACTAAAAAAAATATAAAACTCTGCTTTTTTAATAAAGTTCTCTTATTTTGAAAAATTGAGTTTTCATTTTTGGTTTAATCTCGCTTTTACTTAAATCAATCTTTTTAAGCTTCATCAACACAGAAAAAACTACAAAAAAATTTTTTCAAACAAATTCTTGTTCAAAATAATTTATTTTTTAGTAAATTTATTTAATAGTCTCTAATAATATATTAATTTGATTTTTAAATCAAACAAAATTATCGCCTAGGCAATTCAAATATTTGACCAGCTCAACAAATTTTTTTAACTGAAACTAAAGCTATTATTTTTTCAGCTAAATTCTTGCAAAATTGTTTGTCTAAATTTACAATTTCCGTTGTAGGTCCTTAGCCAGACAAAATATTTACTGATTCTCTGAAATTCGTAACTGATTCTACAATTCAATTTTTTCTGTGAAGTACAGTTTCGAACTTAAATCAATTCTTTTTTGTTGGCTTAAATGTGGCTAAAAGTAAGAAATTTGAATTAGATAATTCGTACCTGGTTTAAGAAATTTCACATTTGGTTTAAGAAAATCCGTACTTTGGCATCGTTACGGCTTGATTTGAGTAAATATGACTGTTTTCCTAAACGCAGTTTGCTTTGCACCACTAAAGTTTTAAAAATTTTCTGTGTTTCCAAGGCATTAAAATGGCTACAAACACTAATTCGGGAGCGGAAGATATTATCAAAACATTCAGCTTTACTGTCCGGAAGAATTCAAAATTTCGTTATGCAAAGCACACTGCGTTTAAAAAAACACCCGATTACATGATTTACTGTTTTTGTGCGGATCCTACTTAAAAATTTCAAGTACGATTTTGGACAAATTCAAGAATAACATTCTTGGTTTTAGGTGGCATTTTTTTACTACAACTAAAATAATTTTGTCCGCTCTGAATGGATTTTCGTACATATTTTTTCTATAATTTGATTTTTCTATTACAAATAAATTTATCTGTTTTTATTTTTTGTTTGTATTAAATGATTAAATAAATTCTTGAAACGTGTAAACCTTAATTTTTCCAATAAAACAGAACTCGTAAGGGTCCGGCCGAAGAATAAAAATTTAACCGAAGTTTGACTTCACTTCGGTTTCAAAAATGCACGTTCGGTCGGGCTCTAGAGATATGACAACAAGAGTGTTATTCTTATTCGAATATCACTTGCAAACTTTGTAGTCAACATAACTTCTATACGAATCTTATTGATGGATTTAATAATTTTGATTTCTTCTCTGTTTGAATTTATGATGGATGCAATAAAATTTAAAAAATTATGGCACGGCATTTGTTTTATTTTACATTTTGTTTTAAATCAGATAGCATGTACTTATGTATAAATAAATATGACTATAACAATTAGTTTCTATATAAATTTTTTTTTATTATTAAAAAAACTGCTTAAAACTACATCACTTTTGATTGCTGCTTTAAAAAGTCCAACCGAAAGACTTTTCAAAATTCATAATAAAAAAAAGTATCGTTATTAACAAATTGAATAAAAAAAATAAGGCAAAATTAAAAATAATGATATTCATAAAATAATGTTGTAGAAAACAAAGACTAAGAAAAAAAATATTACAAAAATATTTACATGTTTTTTTTTATGTAATTTGTAGCTCTTTGAGATTATTTATGAAAATTTTCAAGCGTGAAGGTGCCAACAAACGCTAAAATGCATCAGCATAAGGGCCGCCGCATCCAACAAACTATTTTTTAAGAAACATGCCGTCTTTGGATATTTTTTTATAAAAGATGGTATTTAAAAAGCCAAAAAGGGCAATCATGTCAGTGGTTACTTAAAAAGGTACAATGTTAGAGTAACTGGCAATAATGGCGGTAAAACATAGCTTTTGGTCATTTGGCCTTTGCAAACTGGTTACTTAGAAGGAGCGAATATTTGACTTAAAGACATTTGAATATGAGCATTACTTTTACTGTTAAAGTAAGTTTTGTAATGCGGCCGCACTATTTAAACTTAACGTATGGTTCCAACTGCGATAAGAAGAAGCAGCTGCAGCATACTGCTGATAGTTGTTGTAAAGTTGCTGCTGTTGTTGCACTTGTGATAAGTGATCATCATTGAGATCACTTGTGATGTTGGATGAATCCTCCTGAAAGTCACTTGACGTTACTTGAGTTTGCAACAAGTTTTGGTGGTGGTGGTGATGAGCTGCAACCATTTTGCTATTCAAATAGGCCGCTGCCTTAAGCTTTTGATTGTATATATTTACCGCCGCAGATGATGATTGTTGGGTATTTTGCAAATGATTGTGCGGTTGCGGTTGCTGTGACGAAGATGGCGACACTTCTTCATTCTGATTTTGCTGCAAGTTATGGTGGTGACCAACACCGGAGAAGATGCTGCTGTTTGTAGTGCAGGAGTTTAAGCTTAAAGTTGCACTTGTTGTTTCGCTTGAATTATGGTTACGCAGCATCTGTTCCGCTCTTCCTTAAGCCAATGGATACTGATGATGTCACAAGCTGGTCGTTCCGGCGGGAGCATGATAACCCAAACTTTGGTAATAAGATTCTTGACCCAAGGCAGCATGTGAATTAGTTAAAGGGCTAAGAGCATTGTAGCCTGCATATTGGCTCATGTCATACATTTTTATATCAGCCTTTGATTCAGTGGGTAGCAAGCGATTAATGGAGAACGGATGACTGGGAGGTGCATAGCCAGTGGGTTCCTGTTTCAAATGATGCATTGACGAATGATAATCACTTATCAATGAGGGGTGACACCGATTAACCATACTTGTAATGCTAGACAATTCTTCTTGCTGAAGTTGGTGATGATGCTGATGATGGGCTGGTGCATGCTGAGCCTGCTGGCCTAAGCATGCTAGTTCAGCATTAGCATGCAACATTGCTAAAGCCTCTGCATCTTTGCTGTGAGAAGATCCTAAGGCCACACCCAACCCTCCGTCTTTATGATGATGATGTGATTGATGATGATCTAGCCTACTATGATGATGGTGATGATGCATATGATGTGAGTCGTCGTGATCTTTTTTTCCTGGTGATGTGGCTTCCAAACTGCTATGTGAAGGAGATTTGTGCAGCTGTCTAATGGCTTCCTTTTTCTCATCTTTGAATCTTTTTTGGCGTCGCAAATAACAACCGTTTTCAAACATATTACCTGAATCAGGATGTAATGTCCAAAAGGATCCCTTTCCGGGCTTATCAGGAGTGCGGGGAATCTTAACAAAGCAGTCGTTAAAGGACAGAGAATGCCTAATTGAGTTTTGCCATCGTTGTTGGTTTTGCCTATAAAACGGAAACAAATCCATAATGAACTGATAGATTTCGGAAAGCGTTAGCATGCGTGTCGGATTATTTTGTATGGCCATAGTAATTAGTGAAATATAAGAATAAGGTGGTTTAGCGTGGGTATAACTGCGACGATACGTAGTTGGCTTTTCCACTCGCGATCGGCTTAAAGAATTTGGTGAACTTGCATCTAAATCTCTTGCACTTGCAGCCGCCGCCATTGATGAATATCCACCCATTGCTGCCATTGTAGACATTCCACCACCCATACAATTACCCATTTGGCCTAGAGGAGAACCCATCGAAGCATAACTCATTCCGCTAGGTGTCATACAGTTCTGGGCCATCGAATTCATAGCGGCGGCAGCGCCCATAGAACCACTCATGCTTGCTACTGCTGCGGCGGAATCTAAAACACTGGATCCGAAAGTCGCTGCAGTTTGTGGTGATACTGAAGACATACCGCCTCCTACTGACATGCTCATAGCGTTCATACTGTATGGTGCTCGTGCTAGCGGACTCATATTTCCGCCATTAGTTACGTGAGCAATATTGCTGTTTGCGTTTTGAACATTTCCATTGTTAGATGAACTGCTGCCGCCGCCGCCACCACCAGAATTATTTCCGCCATTCCCTCCTCCCGCCGCACTAGAGCCCGACGCCTGGCTCGTCATGCTTACGGGCCCACTAGTCGGCGTTTCCGAATATAATTTCTGCATTATATCGATCGTCGTCTGATGGGGTGATCCCTTAAGGAAACTGTTTAAAAGTTGAGCCGTTATGATGACGTTTTTTTAGAACTCACAATACCAAAAGAAATGTCCAAAAATAAAAATCTTACAAAAAACGGAAAAGCACTTTTATACCGACGGATATCAAAAGTTCAGAATTAAAATCTGTTTAAATGTATTTTTGTTTCTTGTCTACTTTATTTATTTTTTTAATTATTAGTTTATTTTGCAAAAAAATGTGAAATTCTTACATCGTTTAATTTGATTGCATTTTTATTTATGTTCTTATTTTCAACTATCACTTGTGTTTGACTTTATAGGTATATTTGTTCTTGAGATCTAGTTTTTTTTTTCTTTTTTGTTTTTTTCTGCGATATTTTCTCGCAACATTCACTTTAATTTTTTTTTACTTGGCTGTGATTTGTTTAATTTTTTTTATTTTCTCTTAATTTTTATTATTTATTTAAACACTGTTTTGTTCACATGCGTATGTACGTACATTCATTCATTAATACATAATATAAATATTTGGTATTTATTTCTTTTTTATTTATTGTAATAAAACACTTAAAACGTTGTTGTTTATTTAAATAGACCAAACTGTGTTTAAAAGAACAATACAATATTATCATTTGTAATTACAATCACTACAATAATAATGAGAAGAAGAATGAATAATAGCAATAATAATGATAATCTTTGTTTCTACAATGCGCTCGAGCACTACTCTTTAGCTTGAGCTCTTGAATTCGACTGTTTACAGAGGGGAATACTGTCTTACTATTTGGTTTGCTAACAAATATTGTTCAGACCGTGCTCAAGTGTATGCTGGCTACGATGTTTAAACGACAATGTGTTTCAATAACATGGGTAGTTCAGCTGAAAAGCAAACGAACCAACGAATGACCGACATATGTATGTACATACGTACATACGTACCAACACAAATTACACTAGTGCATTAGGCATATACAAACACACTGGAAATGCAGAACACATGCCGACATTTATTCAAACGCATACACTCACTTTAATATTCATATACAATCATACTAAAAGATATTTACAATCAAACACAATAACTTGTGAAACATGAGAATATCCATACTTTTGCAACCACCTCTTACATTTTTTCCCTCTTATTAATTTCTATGTCGCTCAGCAAATAGATGCATACATACATACGTATGTACGTGTATTTACGTTTGCTTATTGGCAAGAGATTGACTAACGAGATAACAAACAACAACGGTACTGTTAAAGCTACCACCATGTTTGTTAGTGCTTAGAGTGAGATCAATACAGAAATTAGTTTTTGTCTCACTCACAAATTCGCGCTACACTAAACACGTCTCTATCAGTTTTTTTAGTAAGTAAAATAATGAAATTTAAAACAGTGAAGGATTTCAAAAATGTCTAGTTAGTGCTAAATATTACATACATATGTATGTACATATTTTCCTACCCACAGAATAAGTTTATTCATATGATTAAAACATTGCTTGAAAATGTATCTTTAAAAATGTTTCGGTGATAAGCTTAAAAAGTCTGTCAACGAAATAAAAAGAAAAATCTAAAAGAAACTATGTACCTATTAACAATTAATATGTACCTATTTGAAAATTTTTAACTTTAATAGGAATATTAATCATTAAAATTCTACGGCCCTGTTTCAGTCTTATTGTTGCTTGTATAAACCAACGTTTGCGTATTGAGTTTTCCCGTGAATAATATTAAACCAACTAAAATCTAACAAAATACGGGAGGAGTTTCAAGCACAACACGCCTATCGTATATGTATTTGCATAAGTACGTACAGCCACACAAACCTATACATGCATTCTTATTCTCTTTGGTTGGTAGGTGCATAAGGGTGTATGCTGTTTTGTAGTTGTAGTTTTTGTTTTTTTTTTATTCTCTGTACGCCATGTGAGAAAAGAAACCATTTTCTAATGAAATCTTTTTGAGAAAATTTAAATCTCATATTTTTTTTTCTAAACTCAGTCTGTTCTATTTTAAAAAAGGCGAAATTGATAGGTATTTAACTTTACAACATCCTTGCTACCGTTCGTTCGAACATTAAATTTTTTATGTAAAAATTGATGATGAAAATTAAACGAACAGCTGTTTATAAAATTTGTCTGTGCGTTTTTTAAACCTAAAAACTTTTTATCAATCACAAATGCTTGTTTTTATACCTTCTTTAAACTTTAAATACCTATTGCTGCTACTGCAATTTTTTATTTGTGTAGAGAAGAGAGCAGCAAAAAAAAACTAAAATTTTATGACTGAAACACTGACAGCATGTGAAATAGTTTTAAATTATTAAATTTAATATAAGTAGGTAAGAAACAATCGTAAATAGGTATGTATGTGTATAAATATGTTCATAAACGTATAAACATATGTATGTATTTACACGCAAAAAAAACATGATGAGGATGACAAAAAACCCAAACTTTCATTAATGATTAAAGTTATAGTTGTGACAATTTTGTGGCAAGTCTCTTTTATATAACCAATATAGGTACCTACCTATGATCACTTAAAACTACTATCCTATTTTTCTAACAATTATTAGTAAAACAGATCAACACAATGAATACGTTTTATTTGATATACCTATACATACATATACCTATACCTACCTATATTTTATTTAACATTAATAAATTATAACCACAAAATACCTATAACGCATTAATATACCTATAATAACAATAATGATTACACACAAAAAACTACAAAAAAAATTTTTCAAACAAATTCTTGTTCAAAATAATTTATTTTTTTAGTCAATTTATTTAATAGTCTCTAATAATATTTTTATTTGATTTTTAAATCAAACAAAATTTTCGCCTAGACAAATAAAATATTTAACCAGCTCAGCAAAATTTTTTAACAGAAACTAAAATTCTTGCAAAATTGTTTGTCTAAATTTACAACTTTCGTTGTAGGTCCTCAGCCAGACAAAATATTTACTGATTCTCTGAAATTTGTTACTGATTCTACAACTCAGTTTTTTCTGTGTAGCTCTATTTTTTATGTACACAGAAAAAACTGAGTTGTAGAATCAATAACAAATTTCAGAGAATCAGTAAATATTTTGTCTGGCTGAGGACCTACAACGAAAGTTGTAAATTTAGACAAACAATTTTGCAAGAATTTTAGTTTCTGTTAAAAAATTTTGCTGAGCTGGTTAAATATTTTATTTGTCTAGGCGAAAATTTTGTTTGATTTAAAAATCAAATAAAAATTTTATTAGAGACTATTAAATAAATTGACTAAAAAAATAAATTATTTTGAACAAGTTTTTGTTTGAAAAATTTTTTTTGTAGTTTTTTGTGTGTATTTGCATTGACTATTAATTATATAATTTATGATACATTGGTATATGTAGGTGTATAATGTAAATAATTATTTAACATATGTATATCGGTATTTAGGAATAAATAAATTCAAAATGTTTAACACACTGCAATCTTGTTGCTTTTTAAAGATTATACCTACCTACTCAATAACGTTTGCAGCAATTTTATATGAATTTTAAATTAAAAGCAATTGTTTTCAAACATACAACAAAAAGATACTTATTTAGCATGCGGAAATAGTTTTTGCAAGCTACCTATAAAGGTGCAGCATCCGTGTGATACCGATTGGTCATATTGAACATGCTGAAACCATGTTTTTTCTCTGCGTGTACCCACTTGACCCAGCCTTAAGTGCTGTTTATAGAACACGAAAGGCGAAACGTCTTGGAAGTTCTGTGTGTATATCTTTGTTGTTACAAAAACAAAACACATACATAACGTCCAAGACGTTTTGCCTTTTGTGTACTATAAACATCACATTAGTTGCTGACGATATAGTTAGTAAGGTACATACATATATACACACATACATACATAGCATGAACATATAGATGGCAGTTTAAACAAGTCATTAAAGAAATTGATTACAATCCTAAACGTATCCATGCAATATCAAAGCAATGTTTAAATAAGGCAATTCTACTTTACAATACTGCAATTAAAATGCGTTGTCGTTTAAAACTGTGCAAAACTATTGCAATTTAGCTGTCAAATATAAAAGCGACGGATGACATGCGACAATATCTATGTACAACTCCTTTTAGCCATTTGCATCTAGTCATCAAACAGGTGCGAAAAAATTTTTTCCACACAATAAAAGGGGAATAGAATACTCTGTATTTAAATGATAGACTACAAAGCCGCTCGTTTGGTTTTTGGCCTTTAAAACTTCGTCAATGATACTTAAAAAATAAATAAATAAAAATAATAGCGTTATTCACATATGTATTTAAAAATGTCTTAAGCATCGTTAAAAACAATATTGGTTGCGACAATTTGGCTGGTTGGGTTTATTCATATTCACATATATGTATATGAACACACATACATATCCATATACATATATATGCAGATACATACATATGTATTTTTGTCTGCTTCAAAAAGTCGGTCTGCATTTTCTCTGCCATTAAATTAACCGACAAAAACGGAAAACCGAAGAAGGTGGAGGGAAAAAATCAAACTCTAAAGATGACAAACTCGAACAGCAAAAAACCCTTCTTTCGCGATTTCTGAATTACACTCGATTGGTCTGGTTTGCGACTAGGTAGGGGGAAGATGGGGCAAATGGCTAAAGCTATTCATATACATACATATGTATACATAAATACATACGTTGATGAAATGTATTTGTTTTTGTTCTGTTCATTTGATGTTAAAAAGCAACGTGCTTAAATATTTTCATGGCTGAGGTTAAGGTACAAAATAAAAATATTGGTCGTTTGGCTGGTGTTTACGTCATAGTAAAAAATACCAATGTCACATTCTCGTCGTTAATGTAAAGAAGAATGTAGAAACATAAAAAACTCGCAATAGAACGCGCTTTAAAAACGGTAAATTTGTTATAATTTTTTTAAAATAAACGAAACTTTATTCGATCAGTGCCATTTTCTATCAGTAATATACAACAATGAACGTATCTATAGGTATTTAAGAAATGCGGTAAATGTTTACGACTGGTTCCGGTGTTGTCAGCCAAATCGTCTTAACTTTTTAAAAGAAATTTAAAATTTTATGAATTGTGGTCTCTTGAAATTGGATAATAAAAACATTAATGCACTTATGTTCATAAGTATGTGTTCATACGTACATATTTTGTATGTATGTATGTATTTTTGTACATTAAATCAGTGAGTGATATAGAGATGAAATTGATTTTAATGAACATATTGTGAAGTTTTTAACTCCTTATTAAAACAACATTTAGGGTTTTTGAAGATCATAAAAACAATAATATGTACATACATACATATGTATAATACAAGCATATTTGCATGCATTTACCTACTTATATACATATGTACATATATACATACATATACTTTAATTCGACGTTTAGCAAAATAAACTATATATCCGTTTCTTAATAAAAGAAGGAATTTCAATAAAATATCATATGGGCAATCCCATTGTGACGGGTGTAATCATTTTACTGATATTTTTGGTTATACATACAAACATAAGTTAAACACCTATTCATTTAAAAAATTTATATTAAAAAAGGCGCTATGATTTCCATGGCTTCTATGTTTCAATGTTTATTTATGGAAATGCACTGAAACAATACAATTTCTGCTTATAATGACCACTAGAAGACTGTGGTGGGTGTGACCTTACAAATTTAAATCTTAAAAAATTTTAACTTTAAGATCGTGTTGTGTAAACCTAACTATTTTAAATTCCTTTGGTTCCTCAAAGTGTCTTTAATCGTAACTAATGCTTTATTTATACAAAAAACATGCATCAAAAACCTTTTCGGATATGTTACGGATGTGATATTTTTTTAAAACTTAAAACAAGAGCAGCGGATTATTCAGTAAGTTCTTACGAAGTAAATAAAAGTAAAATAAGTTGCAAATTATTTATATTTTGATCGTTTGCATTTCCTTTCAGGTGTAAATTAAATTTAAAATTTATTAACTCTTTCAAATAAATAAACTGACAAGTCTGGAAACAGATTTCTACGAAAATAAACTACTCCACGAAAAGTGTATCCGCTTTCAGAACAGCTAAAGTTAAAAAAATGATAATCAAAATTTAAGGCTCAAAAAATTAAATACGCGAAGGCAGTTTTAAACAATAACAGTTTTTATTATACCTAAAGCAGGACTCCTATTTCCCATTAAAATAAAAAAAAATTAAAACAATAGAACAACTTTTTAAAAAACTAATATAAAACATAACTTTTATTTTTTCCTCCCCCATAACCCTGGAATGTTAGTGAAATATTAAAATTATTTTTGTTTAAGTTATTTTATTCATAAATTAAACTTTATTTCATAAAATGTTTGTGTGAAGCCATCAAAATTTACACACCATCTTACAGCCTTTTTAGGAAAATCAAAACATTCGTCGTTCACTTAAACCAGAGGAAACTGATTCGGAAGCCTTTTCCATCCAATGTTTTAGGCCGAAGCATGTGGGATAATTTTTCTTTCAAAGTACTCATTAACAGGCCCAGACTAAAATTTAAGCTTTTGATTCTGATGGTTTCATCTAAGGGCAACAGTATACTTCCTATTTGAACCAGTTTGTTCGCTATGTCGTTATATATTTCGAACGAGCGAATTTAAATTTATTCCGTTTTAATTTAAATACTTGTCTACATAGTTAAGGACTTCGAATTTAACTAGTGGAACTTGAAGATTCTTGTGGGTATTTCCAAGAAGCATCAGCTTTAATCCTTAGGATTTTGCGAATTTCGAATTTAGATTTACGTTGATAATAGAAAGAATATATATTCCTCATTCTCATAACTTCTAGAAAAAAAAAATCGGTTCTAAATGTTTCAACTGGGATTAATTAACAGATATGTTTTCGAAACAAACCATTTTACAAAAACAGTTTTATCATTAGAAAGCTTAAAAACATTTAAAAAAAATTAAATTTACAAAGTTTAGGGGTTTAGAAAACGTGTTTACCCGGGGGCATCTGTCCCAGTTGGGCTACAGTGCTACAAAATTACAAATATTATTTTAGTCCAAAATAGTGAAAAAACTATTTGATTTTGATGTAGCAAGTACTTCATAGCAGTCAGCTGAAAAATCCGAAACACCTGTATTTTAAATTTCAAAAATTATTTTGAAGTAATAACTAAATATATGTAAAATTAAACAAATTAATTATTTATATATATGCATACTTCCCTTTAATACGTATAGAACTAATAGGAACTATATATGTATGTCCCAGCTCCTAATATGCATATCTACACACAAAAAATAATCTAAATAAACTTTAGTTAAATCAAGCCATAGCGGTGTCAAAAGTACGGTGAGTACGGTTTTTCTTAAATCAAGTACGAAATTTCTAACTCCAAGTAAAATTTTTTAAGTACAAATTTCTTACTTTTAGCCACAATTAAGCTAAAAAAGGATTGATTTAAGTTCGGAACCGTACTTGATGTAAGTCAAAAAAAGAGAGATTTAAGCGTAAACGGAATAAATCTAAAAATTAAATGTGATTTTTTTGACTTATGGAGGCTTTATTAAAGAAGAAGAGTTTTATATTTTATTTTTATTTTATAGATACTTAAAATTTATAATTTAAAAATTATATTTTTGTACTTACCGTAGCTGAGATTCGAACCAGCAATTTTTCGCAATGCAGCACAATCGCGATACCTCTAGGCCACCGAGACACTTTGTTTTCGAAAGTCAAATAATATATTAAAATAACAAACTTTTTTCTGCTTTATTTGTTGAAGCAGCCCGAATAGGCTTGATTTTACAAAATGTAAGTACGGATCGTACTTACAAATTTTAAAAACGGTTTTGGATAAATTCAAGAATAAAATTCATGATTTTAGAAATATTTTTTTCTCTCTGTGTATGTGGAACTAACCCGTTGTAATAGTCTCAAACTATTTAATTGTTTCCCATTTCAAAGGGTTAAGCAACAAATCCTGTTTAACAAAAAACTACTATGTGTATTTGAACTAAACATTTCTTTTTCCCAAAAACTAAAATGGTAGATTTATTAGGTTTTTTTTGTAAAATTTTTGTTTTTTTTTATTAATACCGAAAATTGAAAATCATGGTACCTAGTTAAGAAAATTGTAATGTTATAGCATTATGTCTACAAACATACTTGCAAAACTATGTATGTAAGTACATATATCAATTAAAAAAGCTTTGACACAAGCAACTAGAACTTTTTAACAAGTTATAGGTATCAAAGGCTGTTGCTTAAATTTTTTTATTCTGCATCCATTCAATAATGAATTTATGTATGAATGTATGTATGTACGCACTTACTACATACAGCCTTATTTATAAAGCAAAAAAAATTAAACCAATATTATGTATTTTTTATTTGTTTACACATTTAAATATGTATAAACAAAACATTTTGTACATAGAAACATATGTACATAAGTATGTTTATTTAGGAATTTCGACAATTATCGATAATTAGTTAAAAGAGTTTCAGCAACTGATACCTCATTACAATAACGATAATGACAAGTTGAATAATTTTAAAGTTATTTATGTGAAAAAAACAAGTAAGAGCGCTATATTTAGCTATGCCGGATCTTAGATACCCTTCACATTGGCCCTTCGAAACCCCGAATTTTTTATTTTCACCCATTTTTTTATGAAATATTTCTAAATTTTAAATAGGTTCGGTGTTAGGTTTTAACCCTCATAGTATGACTAGGGAAGTTGTAGTGGTTTTTACTTTAATTTTTTCAAATTTTTTATGGCAACCCGTTAGGGGGTGAAGATAGTGCGCAAGAAAGTTAGGCAAAAATTTTCGTGAGGAAAAATTAATGGAAATCGGTCTTACATTGCACAAATGTAGGGGCAACTACGGGGCAGTTCTAAAAGTTTTTATGTACAAATTTAACAGAGCTTAACAGAGATAGCCTTGATTTTTTGCTTATATCTCAGTCAGTTAGCGGGCGATTTTGCTGGAATTTAATAGTAATTTGCTCGCAGATATTTCTGAGAGTTTGATACCACTTACGGGTCTATGCGACATCAGGGGTTTTAAAAAGTGGGTTTCAACTATAACACGGACAAACGGATATCGCCAAATCGACTTTAATATCTATAAGGACTAAGAAAATAAATACTTTATGGGGTCGCAGATGGGTGTTAAGAAAATCATAAAAATGATAAACTCATATATACCCTAAGCACTAATGTGAAAGGTATAAAATTGGGTATTGGAAAATAATGTTATAATGTAAAGAAAAATTATTGTCTTACACAAAAAAAACCTAAAAATGGGTTTAAATACATATCTCTAAAACAGAAAACCAAAAAAATCGTGTTTTTTTATCCAACAGCTTTTGTAAAGTACTTGCGCCCTAATGATTTAAAAATTTTAATAAATTTTTAACCATTTGTTAATTGTAAACCTTAAGATTTTTTTAAACCTACTTTAAGGTGACTTTTTTTATTTGTTTTATGTTTTGTGAAATAATGTATGAATGTTTCAACGAAACTTACTTTATATGTATATATGATTGTTGCTGAACTCTGACAATCTTTCAAGAAAACAAATATGAAGCACCGTTGCTGAAAGGGTCAAAATATTTCTACGACTTTGAACCAAGACTAATGGTTGCAAATTTTGATAAATAATTTAAAAAACACCATAAAATAAAAATGAAAAAAAATATGTTACATACAACTTTATAATATTAAGCATACGATATGGTGATTAAGTGTGTGAAATTTCTTTGTATTTTTAAACCCAAGCACTTGCTTTGTAATAAAAACAAAAATATAAAAATTAAACAAATAAATATATGAAAGTTAGTAAATAATTCAAATTTATACAAAAAAATATTGAATACATACATATACATATACGAATTTACCCTACAGATAAAATAACTAGTATGTGATACATATGTATATACTAGTTGCTTTTGACTTCAAACTAGTTGCATATCTGGAACTTTTTCCATACATCGAACTATCGATTTTAACATTAGGTTGTCATAGGAGCCCAACTAGTTTAGTTTTATCTAGTTATATACCAGTTAAACTACTAGTTTTTGATTTCTCATTTTTAGCTTTTTATATTTAATATATTTTTAATTGCACTTATTATTCAGCGTAGTCGATGTTTTATATTTTTAAGTTTGCTCTTTATTGACTGGCACAAAATTATCACTTTTACAACAGTCTTGGTTGCAACTAGTACATTACTTCTCCAACACGTTACTAGTTTTAACTTTAGCTGCAGGGTATTTACATATACATATGTGTGTGTGTATGTATGTAAAGCAAATATTACAAGTTAAAGAAATCCTTAAATTCAAAGACGACAATTTTGAGAAAGTTTAGCTTTTATAATGTGCAAAACAAGTACTTATATTACCTCATTTTGAATCGTATGTAAAAAAAAATTTAACTTAACATAGGTTTATTTAACGCTCCTTATTGTCTTCTTTGAATTGCATAAAAGGTAATAATAGTTAGGGGATTCACAAGGTGTCCTATTATGTCCTATTGTCATATGTTATAAAACAAAAATAGTTCTTTAAAAGTACTACGTCGTTTAATATACATACTTATAAAATCGTCACAACAACTCCACTTACACCTGCGGCGAGTTCTAATAGGCTATTAAACCATTGTCAAAATTTTATGACAATATGACAAACAGGACAACTTGTGAATCCTCTGAGTGTCATATTTGCCTTGCTTTTAATTTCTTAGTGGAAAATATATATTTTAACTTAAGGTAACTTGCGACAGACAAAATTTCTTTGAAAAATGAAGATATTCAGAACTTCCCTGCCGTCAAATGAGTAGCTAACTACAAAAAAAACTAACTTTAAGTTAGCTTCTATAGACTAACTTAAAGCCAACTACTAAGCAATGCAAAATTTGCATTAACCAAAATGTATACATACACTGCGCAGTATTTTTTTTTAAATAAGATTAGATTGCTTTAACAAATCAAGCAGAAGAAAACTTGTTCTTTCAATATATTATTTTACATTTAAAAACAAAGTGTCTCGGTGGCCTAGAGGTAACGCGCTTGTGCTGCAATGCAGAAATCCCTGGTTCGAATCTCAGCGTCGGTAAATACAAAAAATGAAATTTTCAAATTTTAAATATTAATTATTAATAAAATATAAATAAAATACAAGGTTCTTCTTCTTTAATAAAGCTCCCCATATGTCAAAAAAAAAAAATGACATTTAGTTTTTTAGTTTTTAGCTACAAAACGTTAACTTTAAGTTAACAGCTATGTAACTAACTTCAAGTTAATTAAAAGTAATGCAGAATCGGACAATTGACTACTTCCTAGGACATCGCAATGTTAAAACAGTTAGTTAATTCCATATAAAAGTAATGCAAGTGTCAACCACCACTACTTGAGAAATAGTTAGCTTCAAGTTAATTTTAAGTTAACTGAATGTCCGACAGGGTTATTATTCTAACGATTAAAATCTTATGGCAAATACATAACACGTTTGCAATTACAACTTCTGTGCACAAATCTAAGCAGCTTACCAAGTAGATGTGTATGTACATATGTGCATATGTACGTGTTTTACCGACCAAATATTAACTCAGGGTCCATCGCCAGAACGGTTATCAAAAATCACCAAAATAATATTTTTTTGAGTTTAAAAACAAAAAAATTGCCAAAAAATTAGCCATAAAAAATGTATTGTTTTTAACGAAGAAAACTCAAAAATTGTTTTACTTAAATAAACATATGAAATATTAATGTGTTTTTTTTAATAAATAAATTAAATAAAAAGAAATAACTATTTAATTAAAGAAAAATTAAATTTTTTTGTTCACCAAGAATTTCAAAGGAAGAATTGAAAATATGTATAACCAAGAGCATCCGTAGAATAACAGTTACTTTGTTAAGTAACATGTTGTTGAATATTAAAAACTTTGATTAGGTTAAAGCACGAACTTAATTCAGCATTGGTATTATAGTAATTTTGTGTGTAAAATCTGTGGCAAACAAGGTTATTTTTATATTACCTTGTAATATTACCTTGAGTATAGTTTTTGAAAGTGTGTGTGTATATATAAAAAAGGTTGCTTAAATAGCACTTAATTTAAAAAATTTTAAAGATGCATTTAGTAAGCTATAAACTTCAGCTTCATCTGTTTCATTTTGGGTAACATACAAAGTATTTGTATTAAATATGTTTATCAATTAGTTTAAAAACTTTGCCGTTTGTAAAAATAATCGCCAACAATATCGCCATGGCTTCAAGCCTAAATTTTAATAGCCAAGAGCACTAAAAAATAGCCACATTTGGCGCAAAATCGCCATAACTGACAGCCCTAGTCATGTTCAATGCTGGGTGAGCGACAATTCGAAATCCTACCAGACAGATAAGGGACAACCACAACAAATCGTCAACGAATTTTTTAAATTAAATTTATCGAAAATCTGCACGACTAGAAAAGAGGCAATTTTGTATATTAGTATAAATGTACAAATATTGGTATTATATCCAACCCGCGTAGCGTCCTTACTTAGTAACAACCTAATAGGATTTACAGTAATTACATCTACTTGGATTATCAAACTATTCTAACCCAACCCATCGGGCTATTTTTCTCTGGTAACACTAAGGACCCAAAAGAGCCAATGTGGAGTCTTTGAGACCAGCCAATTTACCATTATCTAACCTACACTATTATAACTGACATATGACCATAATACTGTTTAAAATTTAGACTCTGGTATTTTATTAACATCGTTTCCCTTTAGATAAAAACACGGCTTGACTTATAAGAACAGTCCGCTCGCTTTTAACCGTTAAAATCACTGGTCTGTAGTAAAAATTGCTTTAAAATAAAAATATGTGGACTATGTAGATTTCGTTTATGGGCCCTGTCCGAAATAAGTTGATTATGCTGATTTATTAATTCATACATAACTTAAGAATTATTCATCCGATTTAGATTAAAACACCAACAAAGAATTACGAAAAAAATTAATTCAAAAAAGCCAACAATAAATTCTGTTTTTCATGCAATATAAGTATTTATTTTTTCATTTAAAAGATTATTAAGGTAAAAATTACACATTTTTATCATTACAAAAATTTAAATTCAGGCAAAAGGCTATAAAGGAAAAATAAACAAAATCTAGTGTTTAATAACTAGCTTATAACTACATTTATTTATGAAGCTTAACTAGTTGGCCTCCTATGACAACCTAATATTAAAATCGATAATTTGATGTATGCAAATTACAGCATTGAATTCGAATCGAAATTAAAAATTTCTAATTAGAATTCCTATATTAAAAGCATTGACAATTCGATCGATCGAGTAGAATTTCGATTCGAAACGAATGCCATAATTTTCCCCCAGATATGCAATTAGTCTGAAGTCAAAAGCAGCTACTGTACTTGTTACTAAATGCTAGAAATTTTATCTGTAGGTTAGCTTGTGGACGGACGGCTTTTTTATTTTCTTTCATCTGTGAAACATTTAAAAACAACCAGAAAATACACACTTTCAGCCCAAAACAATAGAACATGAGAGAGAGCAATTGCAGCAATAACCATAAAATAATTGTAACAATAAATGACCGCAAACGTAACGATCCGTAATAGTCTAAAATAACAGAATGGCGGCACTTATCTGTGTATCTCTAAAGTAGAATATTAAAAACTAAAACCCATTTTAATGCGTTTGTACACACATACATACATACATACATACAATCATACATACATACATACATACATACATACACACACTTCTCTTTATCTTTTCCTTCCGCAGTATTAACTTTACAAAAGATGAGTTTTTGGCGAATTTTAATTAGGTTTCATTCTGCTCGTACATACAAAAATATGTATGTATGTATGTGTGTGCATATACCCTGCAAAAAATCTTGGACCACATGGTCCGTTTTAGCTGAAATGGACTAGTTACAACATGGTCCTTGTGTAATGCAGTCATGGACCATGTCATTGTCAAACAAGAACTTGTGATAAGTGATACGCGTTCGTGTTTTAACGATTGCGTACCGAGTTGTCGTTGTTTGTAGGTAGGATAGAGTAGTTTTGAAACTACTCCGACGTAATGCAAATCTGGGTTAAGTGGTTCGGCCCTAGGACATCATAATGTTAAAAAGACCATGTTTTTACATGCATTTGGGCTAGTTTTGGAGTAATCCTACTCCTTTATGGACTAGTCCATACAAGCATGTATGGACTAGTCCTGTTTTCTGCAGGGTATTTTGTTCTTTTTTTTTTTTTTTTTGTATATCAAAAAGGTTAGTAAATTCTTGAAATTGTGGTGGTTGCCAGATTAAACGAGCTTAAAAATTTTGAATCCTTTCATATCTGACGCGATAGACGAAATTCTGTCAAATTTTTTAATAAATTTTTAAAAATTGTGCAAATGTGTGAAAAGCTATTAGAAATGCTTCCGCAAAGTAAAAATAAGGGAAAATCACATATTGCATACCTGTGGATGTACACAATTTTCTATTATTTTTATAGGATTTTGAACATGTTTTATTATAGTCAGTCGAGGCACAACCATATTATGTCATACATCGGAATTTATTTCATACTTAGTAACATCGTATACGCAAAGTGTTCATAGGTTAAGGTTTCTATAAACGCCTACTGCGTAAGGTGTGGCCAATAGGAACCAAAGTTCTTAAAAATTGGTTGGTTGCTTCATCTATTAATTAAAGATTTGCACATGCTGTGGATATTTATGAAGTTAAATGTGATTTTCGGAAGTTGGGCTTATATCCGACCAATAGTGAATTTTAAATTGTTTATTACAGGATTCTTTTTAACATTTGGTGTCGTAAGGTAATAAATTTTTATTGCTGTTTGGTACCACGTTTACAATATTGAAAAGTTTAATGATGCCATATTTAAATGATGCCATTTTGTTATAGCAAGGAACACAAAACGGACGTACGAATATTTTTTTTGGGATATATATAAATGCGCAAAACAAAGACGTGCGTCGAAATTCGTCGTATCCGGTAACGTTGCCATATTTAGTTTTTAAAATAGTCATTTATTAGCAATATTTATTTTAGTGTTATTTTTGTTATTGTGTAAACAAACAACTTCACTGCTTTTATTTTTTCGTCGTTTTTGTGCTTCACCATGAATTCGTTGTGATGAACGAAATTCGTCGTACGTCCGAGTTGTGTTCCCAGCATAAAAAAACATGACAACATAAAGTTATTTGACATCTCTTTACCTATTACTGAAAAATCACTTGGTGTATAAATATTCATAATAGTTATGGTCTCTAATTATTTGATAATAACTCCATGTACATCTGCCTTCAATAACTATTATGAATATTTACTTACTTATTTATTTATAGAAATAAAAATTTAGTAAAGTTTTATTAGACTAAAAACAAACCAAGTTAAAATCACCAACAACCTAAAAACTGGCTCTAAGTCCTCCAAACCACCCCTGTCGGCGAATCTGCAGCCCAGGGCATTGGCAGACAAGATGTTCTACCGTCTTTATCTCCTCCTTGTCCCCGCATACCCTGTAGAAATCTGGAGAGTTTCGGTCCCATTTTTCCTATATCGCACATCGCAGTGCCCTGTAAGAGTCCCAATAATGCACCTCAGAACCCCCCTGCTCACCTTGAGCAGCAGGTCAGTGCTCATCCTTGTCAGCCTGGGCCATAAAAGTCTAGAGATCCTGCAATCAGCACTGTCCCTCCAGTTTTGGCCCACCTTGCCCATTATTCAAGTCCCTATCAGTCCATAATAGAAACTCAGTAGTGGCCTTACCGGTTCACAACTAAGTCCAATATCCCGGGCTGATCTCTTCCTCGCCAGTTCATCGGCAATCTCATTGCTGGAAACGTCATAATGACCCGGAACCCAACAGAGTCTAACCCTGCGTGTCCCCATGATTGCCCTAAGAGCACATCTGCAGTTGCCCAATAGTCTAGACCTGAAGTAATGTCCCTCTAGAGCCTTTTTCTCCAAAAGTTTGTACGTTTTTTAAAAAACAAATTACTATTTTTGCTAACAAAAATATTTTTTGTTTTAATAAAATTGGATTTTCTCTTTTTTTTAAGGAATAATTGTATTAATTATTTGGCAATAAGTGTGGAAATAAAATTGTCGTTGTCTGGCAATTATGTTTGTTATTTAATAACCCTGCACTTCCAGCTTCCCAATCAGCATATCGTCCGTCATGTGGCCTTTTAATTGCTTCATGGCACATTTTCAGCAAAACTGAGCTAGAAATATCACTAATGCGTCCTTTTTACAAGTCCGCAATAAGTTTTTTGGTATATCAAGTTCCAAGCCTATTTTTATATTTACAGCTTCACAGTTTACTTAAGATTGCACCGCCTAATTATTAGCTTTTTACGATATTCAGAATCAAACAACCATTATTAACACAAATATACAATAAAACTAACTTATACAACGTGAATTAAAAGCAAAAACCAATGATTTCATTTGCACAAAATAGACACTTTTTACGCATCTCAAAAAATGAAAAAATATTTTAATGCTTAAATCGAATACATACATGGTTGGTTAAATCTTAATAACTTTTAAATTTAAAAAAAAAAATTATAAAAACTTTAGGTTTTATTCAAAACAAGTATGTTTTAAAAAAATTAAACCAAATATTAATTTGTTTTTCAAAATCGTTTGGATGTGCCATGAAGCAAATAAAAGATCACACGACGGTATGTATTTGAGATTTTTCAAAAACCTTAAAATTTTAAACAGAAAAAAAAACACAACGCGTTAGGCTGCGTTTTTTCTTCACCTAATCGAAGCAAATGATACCTATAATAGGACGAGATATTATAGCTATAAAGGCTGCAGGGTTTGTTTATGTTTTAGTATGTTAAAAAGTATTTGTGTGCATAAATATACATATGTACATACATACATACATATATGTTCATGTAAAATATGCATGTGTGTATGTGTATTTAAACCTAAAATTAAGAAAAATAAATTTTGAGGTGTTCTTATCTTATTTAATTTTATTATTTGTTTTCTAACTATAGTCTCATATCTTGTTCAGTTTTGTTTTTGCTATAAAACTGTTTACTTAGGTGCTTCATTTCCGTTTCATAGACAGTAGAAGAACACTTTTCTTATTAAAAGAAAAACACAATTCATTTCTTTCTGAATTGGAATAGCCAGCAGGGCTGTCAGCATTTTTTTAGGCTCCTTTGCCAAACCACTTACCAAAAATCGCCAACATATTTTAAATTAATTTTTAGCAATTACCTAACAAGTCGCCAAAATGAAATTTTATTAATTTTTTGACGAAAAAATTTATTATTTTGTCTTAATAAATTTACAAAATATTAAGTGCATTAATAAATTATTTAACAAAAGGGTGATTTTTGTATTGAAAGTTCAAAATTGATGAAGAAAGGATGTAGGTATTTTGTAAAAAATAAAAATATACTTAAACAGATAATATTCAGAAATAATTCTAAGAGCTTGGTTTAAGGCTACATATAATTGGTGTAAGAACTAATGACATGCATTTAGATAAACTTACAACGGCCCTAAAAATGTAGTAAAATGTGTGAAAAATTTTTAATAAGACGACTTTAAGTTATTACAAACGTTTTTAAAACCTTTTTGATGTTAAATGTGGAACTCGCAATATACATATATCATAATTACATATATTTAAAACGATTGGAAATATAAAAAATTAAGTAAAATTAAAATAAAGTTAATCCACCAAAAAACTTGCCATTTGTTTAAATAATCGTCAACAATTACTGCATATCGCCAAACTCAAACTTCGATCAGTAAGAGCCCTAAAATATCGCGACGTTATGCTTAAAATCGCCATATCTGATAACCCTGATTGCTAGTACACTGAAGGTTATCTACATGCACACATATGTATGTACATAAATGTACATTAATGTACATATATCTTAACACAGGCAAATACTTTTGGTTTTATGATTAAATATTTTACTGAAATGCAATGTGACATGCATGAGACTCAAAAGTCCCGCCACAAAAACTATGTTTACAACTGCAATAAATGAAATTTTTCAAATGACGATTTGTTAAACAATTAGCAAACTTTATTTTTACAACTATTCACATTAGACCGTATAACCCTACAAGGAAGAACAAAAGGGAAGCCGTACACCGGCTGATATGAATCATTGCTGAAAGAAAACTTTTTATTTGTTTAAGTTATAGCTTCTCAATTAGTTATCTTAAGTGCACTTCAATTTGAACCGAATTATGCAAAGTTAACGACGAGTTAAGCCAGGAAATGGCTCAGACAAGTAAAATTACACTTCCCTCTGGTGTTTTGTAATTTTAAATTGGAACAATCTACATAATTTTGTTACTAAACTGTTTCGTAGTAAAGACAAGACGACGGAGAAACTCGATTCGAATCGAAATACAACATTAGGGAAATTCTTTCATTTTTTTATTTTAATTCAGTTTTATTATGATGAAACTTAAAAAAATGCCATTTATTAATTTTTTTTAGCACGTACATACATATGTTATTGTTAACGTTTATAAGAAAGGACGAAATGACGAAAGGGCGAAGGATGAAACTCCTGTAGAATGTGAACGCAGTTGATATAATTTTTTTATAATTATATTAAAGTTATTGCATATCAAAAATGCTTTAAAACATTTCTTAATTTTTATATATATAAGATTTTACAGGGGAATCAAGTGCATTTTAGGGGCAAAATATGGACATTCATAAATATATTTATTAAAAAAAAGCACGATTAATAAAAATAATTAGACAATTTAAAATATTGTGGGATTGGGGACAGCCAGGGGAATGATACATAAAAACTTTTGAAGAAGAAAACAAATTTTAGGAGAGATAATTTAAGGATTACAAAGGTCCTCTAAAGCTTTAATAAAAAATAAATACTTAAGAATTTGACACAAATATATTTTATTTTTTCCTGTTTTAATAAACAGCGACGGAAAATTAGCTGGTAATTTCATAATTGTCATTTAAGTCTTCAACGGATCCACTTGTCGGATTTACGGCAATTTGTTATTTAAAAATATAAATACATATAAATAGGGTGACAATTCGTACTGATTTCATCAGAACATGTACTGATTTTTCATTGGGTGTACGGATTGAAAAAGTATGTACTGAAATGTACTGGTTTTTAGAAAAGAAGTACTGATTGTACTGATTTTTCAAAGAAATTGAATATTTGAATAAAAGACAAATTATAACAAAACTATAGGGTTGAACATTTTCCCAGCAGCAGAATGGGTATTGTGATATTAATAAAAATTGCTAAAAATCAAATAATGTTACACAATTTTAAATGGGTTAAAAAAACACAATATATCTTGAAGTAGTTTTTTTGAAAAGAAAATTTAGATCTTTAAGAATTTGTTGTAAATAAAGATGTGTTTTTGACAAAAGTTTTTTACAAGAACACAGGTGGTCATGATTTAATCAACTTTAAGTGGGTCTAAGCTTATACAAACTAAAAACAACGCTATTACTTTCTTGCACAAAAGAAATATAAAAAGTGTACTGATTTCGAACCAGAAAAGAATAGCCAGCCTACATATAAAGAAGCATGAATTTGGCCGGCGGTATAAAAAAATCGAATATATTTCAAAACAATAAGAACCCCCTTAATATTAACACAAACATTAAAAATTTTATTATTCATTTGATGTTTGTTTTGTCCGAGAATATTGTTTGTACATGCGCATTGCGGTGATATAACAAAGAAAGATTTATTGTTGCAATCACACACACATATAGATAAACTTTCACACACCCACACCTACGTACATATGTAACTGTAAATAGTATTTAAGGGTTTTGCATTATTACGTAATTTAAATAGATTATTTTAAAAATTGAATTTTAGATACCCAATTATTGTAGGTGTCCGAACATTTTTTAAAATTTTTACCGCAAACTTTAAAAAATATGCCCCTAGGGTAAGGACTAGTTGTACCTTGAAATGGCTTCGACTAGTAAAAAAAACTATTTTCTTTCAAATTGAATTTTTTAATTCAGTTCCATTATTAAGCTTCAATAACTGTGCGCTTTGGTTTAGCTTTTATTTCTTTACTAAACTTCATTTCTCTGGCAAACTAGTGAAAAATATTTACAAAAAAACTCTCTTTTATGTCAGTACAAGTATTTATGTAACTTCAAAAAATAAAAATGTATCAGATGTTAATCTTAAAAATTTACAAAAAAGGCACTAGAAACCGTAGTTTTGAATTAAAAAATATTGAAAAAGCACTGGGTGGATTATTTTTTATTAAGGCAAAACAATTTTAGCTCCTATATACAAACATATCATTAGGGTTACAGCCATTTTTATTAAATTTAAAAGCTTGCCAGCCGGGATATTGTGAGACAAGGTCTAATTATTAGTTCAGCCTTAAAAACTTTAACCAAATCGCTCAACGTTTTTTCACTTTTAATTTACAACAAAATTGTAAAATTCTTTAGTTTTATACATTTTTTTACACGATTTAATGAATTGTTTGTTTATTTAAACGGAAAGAACAATAAAACGGATTATTTGAAAATAAACCCTTGTAGGTAATTTGGGTCTAATTGACCCTCTAAACTATACTATTGCTAAATTCTTAAATATTGTTCATTATTTTGGGTAAATGAAGAGTTTCGTTAAATTTATAATATAAAACACAATTTTGTATTTTTTTGCTATCTTCAACACCAAAACATTATTTATACATAAAAGTCTTTTTTTAAGATCAACCCGCTACTTCTGAACGAAGTTTCAAATATTAACAAAAACAAAGTAATAAATGCAAAAGAGTTCTTTCTGTAATCGTAAAAAAGTAAAATTTGCATATTTTTTTTGCAACAAAATTTAATTCAGAGTTCATAGTTTTTTTTTTTTATTACTTCTGTCTTCAAACATCTCGAGAAATGGCAAAAAAGTACAAGAACTGTGGAAAAAGTTTTTTGATCACGTAATTGACCTTTTTGGGGATTGTCATAAGCAACATGAATTTTGTTTCTGTCTTTGGCTCAAAACATACAAAACGGACCCAAGAAGTAACAAAATGTAGGTTCTACCCTGCCTTTCCTCTTAGGGTCCCGTATTTCACAAAAGTATCAAAAACATATTTATATTTTTCCTTACCTGTCGAATTAGAACTTTGTTTCTTACTTTATTAGTCAAAAGTTACTAAATGGACCTGAGCGGTATTAATGCATTTTTTCCAATGTCTTGTCCAAAAAATAACAAACCAGTCGAACGCAATTTAAATTTTGTTTTTATCTACTTCGGTTTACAAGTCACAAAATTGGCCTTTAGCAGTACCAAAATATAGGTTCTAACCTGTCTTTCCCTTCGGGCATTTCAAAAAAATACCAAAAACACATTTATAGTTTTCGAGGCCTGTCCAATGCACTTAAAATTTTGTCTTTATCTTTATTCGTTTAGCAGTAATAAAACGTGTCTTAATAGTACAAAAATAAATTTTTAACCCGTTAAGGGGGAAATTTTACAAAATTACCATAAACTGTATTCATAGTTTTTTGAGATCTGTTGAACGCAATATTTTTTTTTTTTTTTTTTTTGTTAAAAAGTTACAAAATGTACCTGAACAGTATCAAAATATAGTTTTTAGTCGTTTTTACCGTTAAGGGTCTAAAATCTAAAAAAGGCATAAATTCGCTTATTAGTTGATTACAATATGATACTTTTTAACTTTCTGCCTCTCTAGAAAAATTTTTTAGGTTTGCCAATGAAGCCAACCAAATTTGGTGAAGAGTGGTCCGCTATAGATCGTACCTTCTGAAATCGCCGCTTATCCAAAAATCAAGTTTACCTCACTCTGGAAAACCACCTTCACCTGGGTACACTTGATGCATCCGTTGGTGACTACCATGAAGTAAGTTGTGGTGGGTACAACATGATCGGGCTTGACGGACTGTAACTACATATTTTACTCTTTTAATATTAAGTTAATTTTACCAATTTCCATTTTTTTTCTCCAGGAGCCGCAAGAGGGTTGATCAGAAGTAGAAAAACCATGAGTTTCGGGCTGATGCGAACAGGTAAGTATTTGTGCCAATTTTGTGTGTGATAATGGCCTATCAGATGTATGAAACCGATATCACACCTGGGGAATCTTCTCAAAAACTGGTGCCTTTTAAGGCTTCAACCAATTTTCAGCCTGGATGTACACCCATCAAACGCTAAAGTACCTTAAGTTTACGCAAACTTTTAAAGCTCATTGAGTTTCACACATTTGTGGCAACACGCGGCCCTGTACGAAGTTAAACGTTAGTGAGTAATAAACTTAACAAATATGTTATTTCTGATTAATGGCATAAACAAAATACTCCAATGCATTTGCAAACAAATTAAGGAAGTCAAAATAACGCACACTTTTTATCTGGCAATCGAGGTGCATATCGCTATTACGGTAACTATTTTATTTGGTTTCAGATTTGGGCACAGTTCGGTCTGCATATTTGTGGGGAGGCCTTAATGCACAAATTCACGTCCAGGTCTCAAATGTATTTGGGATGTAAAGAAGGTGAGATGAATACATACAACGCATGTTGAACGATCGGCTATTAATGGACGAGAACAATACGATTACATTGCGTGCTCTTCAAAAAGTCGTCTAACAATGAATTCAAAACTTTAATTGGTTGGGACGCGATGCCAAGAACAGAATAATCATTTGTGGCTAAATCATATGGTTGCAGCAACAGTAGCAATTGCATTTGCACCAAGAAGCTTTGTCATGATGCTAATATTAATATGAATTATTATTCCAAAGGAAATTTTATAAAAGCGATAAATGCATCACTCTTACACATATTAAGCAGCTGGAAAATTGTCCGGCAACCGAAAATTTTCGCATTACTGCCTTATATGAACAGTTGCAGGCGTGTCATGCTGTCCATTTCAACCCTAGATGACTTTGAGCAAAAACTACGCAAAAGTAAAATATTAAAAACTTGTTAAATAAAAGACTATTAATCAACTTGCACTTCTTGCACGACACAAACTGATGTCCGTCAGTGAAATGCCAAGGCCGTCAGCCCCAAGTAAATTATTTAATAAACGATCGAAATCCTTTTATAGGCCCTTTTTAGGGCCACAAATTTTATTTACAAGAAGAGTTATAATCTTGTTTCATCAATTTATTTTTATATTTTATAAGTACGGCGACCACATTTTCAACGAAAAAAGACATCCAAAATGTTTGTTTTATGTCTTAAAATCACAAACTTAAATAAAATAACGCTGTATGAAGAAATAGAAATAAAATTTTTGTGTTCCATAGAAATATGAACCTCTTAGACCAACCACCGTTAAGGTGGAATTAATTAAATATAACATAATTTCACTATTAACGTATGTACCGTGTAAAACAGGATTGGATGAAGTCCCATATTTATTTTAAAAACAATATTTATTTATAATTGAGGATTTAATAACGATGAAGGTTTATTTATAGGAATTTTTGTAGGTTTGTATATCGTATGGCAACTTAATTTAAGTTCGGTTTTCAGTCACCGAAATTATATTACCGATGGCAAGTGAACAATGTGGCAACTGAGTAGTTTTGGTTGCAGTTGGGCAACGCAATTAAAGTTTAATAAACTTATTAACGATTACTTTAAACAAAAAAAAAAACATTCAAGAGTTCCCTTTTTTAATTGAAGTCTACTGATGATTCGGTGAAGAAACCAATGCAGGAAAACTTTAATCTACAACAAACCCTATATATATTAATTTTAATTTACAAATAGGCCTAGAAGTTCACACGGCTTAAGAATAAAAAATTATTTAATTAATAAAATTAACTTAAAACAATTGAATATTTCTCAAACTATTATTTTTATTTTTCTTCAGAATCTACATATATAATTTGTAGTATATCACTGTTATTGAATAAAAACAATTTATGTTTCGATTACGTATAGCAAATCAACTTCAGTTTGGTTGCCAATTGTATTACAGGCGGCAACTGACGGCTAACAGTTGCCTATTTTTAGTTTTAGAAAAAATAAATTTTTCTTAAAATTTTAAAGGACATCGTACTTATAAGTTTTCCCCATTTTCTTGGTTCTATTGAAACTAAAACTTTCTTATTCATGATATTTAATTTTCCAAAACAAAACAAGTGATCAACAAAATGGAGAGCATTTTAAAAAAAATTTTCCAACAGAGAAATTTGACAACTTGCCTTCTCAAAAAGAATATAAGATAAAATGATAGAAAAATAAGTTTTAATCACAATATATTTGAAATATTAAAAATAAAGAACAAGGTTACTTAGAGGACAACATATTTGGGATTTCCCAGTTTAAAGAGTTAATGGATTTTTACAGAAGACAAAGATTGATGTATGTATGTATTGAGTATTGAATCATTGAAAGAAGTGAAATTTCAAAAATTTTGAGTTGATATCCTCTTGTTGATGAAGTGCGATATGTAAGTATGTTAGAAATTAATTTAAGGTTTTAGGTATATGAACAAGAAAAATACATATAAGTTTTAGTTTACATTTAAAGTTAAGTATTAAAGTATTATTTCATATTTTAGGTTTTATGATCTGACGGTGATCGTTCATATAAAAACTAACATTGTAAACACTTTTCTTACATCAAATTGTCTTCCTATTTGCGTTAATATTTCTTCAGGATAAAAATTCAATTATATTTTATTATTATTCCAACAAAATTTTCAGATGACTTCAGCTGGTTTAGAAGTATCCCTTTTCGGCAGTTAAGTAGTTGTAGGTTTTTGTTGGTTTTCTTTGTTGTGGGTATCGTTGACACTAGGAATGGAACGTTGTACCCTTTTGTTCACCCTGGGGAGCATTCTCCCCCACCTGTATGTTAAGGGTTTATTGTGAGGGAGTTGACCATTATCAAGAGGAAATAAAAAAATTATGTGTTAGAGTGAAACCTATAGAAACTTTGAATGTGTAAATTAAGACAATAAAAAGTTTTAGCATTTTATATAAAAGTGTGTTGGGTTAATTTGCCTGCTACTTAGATAGTGGGCAATACCACTCGCTACTTACAAATAATCATTAAGTAATCTTTATTTGAATCAAGAGCAGTAGCGGTGTCTAAAGTACGTATTGTTAAGATTTAAGCCAAGTACGGATTTTCTTAAATCAAGTACGTTTTATCTAGTACGAATTTCTTACTTTTAGCAATATAAAAGCCAAAAAGGCATCAATTTAAGCTCAAACCCGTTTTTAGATGTAAGCTTAAAAGGATAAATTTAAGAGTAAAGGGATTAATGCAAAAATTGAAAATAATTTTTAATTAATTAATTAGTGTATTAAAATTTAAGTGTTTTTTTTTTCATTTAAAAACAACTTTACAGAATACTTCCTAAATAACTTACAGTCAGTTACTGTAATTTTTGCATTTTGCATTTTTTTATACATTTTGAATTTTTTGAGATAATAAGTCTTGAAATATGAGATAAGGACCATTATTCCAGATTGAGTTTAAACAATTTAAGTGATAAATTTTTTTCTTTTAAATAAAAATTAAGTGTCATTAATAACTCTATTATTTTTGCAGTTTGTTTATGCTTTCGGAACAAAAAGACATGTGTTTAACTACGTTTTCCGTTTTTTGTTTTGATTTTACAGCTGTTTTAAAGGGATATTTCTGGTTTGAGTTTTGTAGCGTTGCCATACGTATGTTAACAGAGAGCAAACACCTTAATAACTAAAAAACTGAAACTACCGGAACTTATCAAAAGTTCCTAAACCGATTAATAACAACATAAGAGAAAAAGATATGATTTTGCATATTTTTGGTTGCCCTGATAATAACACGAAAAAACATATATTTGCAGCGTTGCCATATATAAACATATATTTATAGGAAGCAAACATTTTAATTAATTAATAACTGAAAAGCCGAAACTGTATTTAAGTTTTATTTACATTTAAATGAAAATTAACTTAACTCGTGTTTAAACACAAAGTCGAGAAATGAGCATTATACGCGTATTTTAATTTACATATTTAAGCCAAATTTAATAAGCACTTGTTAAAAAATACTATACAAAAACTCTTTTAATGCTGTAAAACACACACAGACAGAATATAAAAAAAAATTTAACCAAAAATAATTTTGGATAAAAATGTAAGGTTTGGCGACCACACAAGTAGTAACTGAAGATCGAAGCCCAAAATGTGTGATTTCATCGGCATTACTATGTGAAAAACTGCGCGTGATAAAACGTTTTTTTTTTCCTTAAGAGCAATATAAAAACATCTACATACGTATGTTGGTATGTATGTAAGTTGGTATGTATGCACTTGAAACCTCTTAAAAATGTAGGATAAAAATAACCTTTTTTTCGTGTTGTTTTTGTATTAAGGAAACAAATCTGTGTCAATAAAATGTATTCAACTAAAAAATATGTTGTATTTCAGGTGAGGTTTTGAGTAAGACGTTTTTTGCTTCTTGGCACATCTTGGGAATGGGAAAGTGACAAAAGAATTATCGATTTTATATGCAGCGAAAAGGATTTTCTCGATATTAATGTTTGAAATTTTAGAAAGAAACACGAAAATAAGAAATAAATGAAACGAGTATTTATGAGATCGATTTGTATACACTGGGTACAAAGGACTTTTTTAATTGACTCTGTATCTCGAGATTTTCCATAATGAAAAAAACATTGGATGCTACATCCATCACATAATTGGCATTTACTGGGGAGCTACTAATTCGATTAAATTAAAGTACCATTGAACGATAGAAAACAAAATAACCTTTAAATTATGCCCTTGATAATTTTTTAATACGTAGTATGATAGTTTCACAAATATTCTTAAAGTTTTATCCAAACAAAATATATATTTTCAAACTAATTTAAATTTTTGAAAAAGACTCATTAAAACTTTAAACTGAAGAAATACAAATCAAACGAGCTGAAATTTTAAAAAAACTTTTCATTAATTTTGAATTTATTCGCAGTTGATTAGTTGCACATATTTACAGTTTCTATTGAATTTTTAATTATTTTCAACTCACAAAAATCAAAAATGTTGTTGAAAAGAATATTTTTTACGAGGTTTTCTATTTTATTTTACTTTAGGGTAATCTCTATGTAATATCCAACACATGATGATCGGGCTTGAAATCTTTCCTCCATGGCTTTGACATCTTGGTGAAATCGTTCACCTTTATTCTCCCTCACTATAATCACCTAGAGTGACAAGAAATGACCTAAACGACTGTGTAAATACATAATGCAATTTGATGCTCATATACATATGTATGTTCCTAAACGTTCGTTTATTTCGAAAAATGGTTTTCGAATATATCACAATTAGCCGAAAAAATCTCGACTCAAAAAAAGCGAGTTAGGGTAAACATTTTTTCTTTAAAAATGAGAATGATAGAACTCTGACTAACATTGCCAAAAAATTCCGGCACAAAATAAAAAAGGGGAAATCAAAATTATGCTAAATAATTTTTAATTAAATAGTTTTAAAACAGTTTGGCTATCGATATTTTGTCAAATCAAAACAAACCAAAAATAGTTGCGCTTGAAAAAAAAATATTGAACACTCGAAAGGTTTTATTATTTTTTTTTAAATTTAATATACAAAAAATTCTTAAAAAATATGTTTCTATAGAAGAATATGCCAAAATATGCTGTTATATGCAAAAATATGTCATAACAAATCGATGTCGAAATTTTGTAAAAGTTCCAAAACCGATAAATTACAACAACAGAAGTTAATACGATTTTGCATATTTCTGGTTATTCTGGTAATAACACGACAAAACAAACATATATTTCAGAAACTAAAGAACTACCCAAAGTTTGTTTACATATTCACAGCGCCGAAATATGCGCTTAACACAAAATGCAACTAAGTGAGACATTGCGAAACAAATATCATATAATACGTAAGCAATTTTGTAAGCTTTGACACCTTGATATTTCCTTACAAACCTATCAACAGCAAAGCGGCAGTTTTTAATCGGACATCTAAAGGCAGAAAAATTGGATACGAAAGAAAGTCAAAAGATATTAATATATAACTTTTTATGTCCAAAATGCTTTTTGAACCCCATAAGAGAAAATTATTTGGGCACTGAAGCGATGTTAAGCCTGCACAACCTGTTAAAGCGACGTCAACTTAAATAATACATGGCACTTAAGTAACACTTTGTACTTGGTGTGACTAAAAGGGTCACAACTGTCATAAGTTGCTAAAATCTGACCACTTCACCATAGGAGACCTCAACTAAACGCAACTGATATCTTTAAAGCTACTTTAAGTTAAAAACTTTAGGTCTTACTGAGTACATTAAAAGTTGTTGGAAAAAAAACAGTTGAATAGAAGCAGGGGGGCGGCATCCCACATCCATGTTAACAATTTTTATAAAACTTTTAATACGCTATATCTCAAAAACTATTCTACTGTGATTTTTTTTATATTTAAAAGCAGAATTTCTTAGAAAGGAGCCTGGAAATAGCATCGCCAATGCAAACGTTAAACTTTTGTAAAGTTTTCTAATTCTAAAGCCAGAAAAGCTATTGATTTCAAACCCAACACATAGTAATTTTATTAAAACATTTGCGGTTCGAAAACAACTTGACTACTTAAAATGGCTGGGTATATAAAAATCAAAAAACAATGTAAAAGGCGTATAAGATTCTTTTTATATGGAGTGACACTGAATATGCTCAACAGTCTTCCTATCTCCGGGTACACCAGAGAAGCTACAGTAATCGCTGGTCAGTCAAACTGTTCTTTTGGCCCGCTGTCCAACACTGAGATGTTATCATCACTACTAGGAGTCTGCTATTACTCCTTCGCAAAGACAGAATAAACCTTGTCGTACCCAGGTCAATACATCCCCACATTATCCAGGAGACTACTCGAAGTGATATTCACTCAGATCTATGTGTCATTGACCCTCACCGTTGAGTAGAACTGAAGTTAATTCTAAACGTCCATTGCTCTTTTCATAGAAATTGGAGTGTTGCTCGTAGAAAAATATATTTTTACTGCAAAAAAAAATTTATTTGGGACCATTGTGCATTAATTAGTGTGATGGTATACGGGAAGTATTTTTATTTTTTTAACAATGTTTGAACGATTTTTTTTAATAAATTTGAAGCTAAATGTACAATAAATGTAAAATAAAAATATTTGCGATACATATTAATGGTTTTATGAAAAATATCGATTTTTTAATGTATCGCTTTTTTCCCAACTCTTATGCATTTTGCTTATTCGTTTTAGAGAATTTCTACAATCTCATGTCTTTAGTCCTAACACTTTACATGTGAACAATAATACTTAAAGGCAATTTTCAGTAGTTGAGTTAAAACACTGGATTTCAATTTAAGTATAAGACAGAATTAATATATGTTTGCAAGGAATGTATTCATTGACAACTTGATGGAGATCAAGTTAGCGCCACTTAGACCGCCTTTTCTTAATTGTCATTAAGTGTTCACAAAAAGTGTTTAACATTTTAAAAGCTGTGATAAATAGGCAAAGTATTTTGAAGAAATCAAATAAATGACAGACCTAAAAGTGTTGTTATTAAAAGAAAGGCAAAACAAGCTAACGCTCATATTCATAAAACTAAAGTAGGTTTATTAAGGGTACATTTGACAATTATTTTAAAGACATCTGTCAAATAAGCCCTTAATAAACCTACTTTAATTATATGAATATTGGAATAATAAAAACAACCTGCCACCAATGACTTACTTTCCGGGGTGGCTTAAATTTATTTCTCGACTACTAAACACATTACATCAAATAGTTAAAATAGCAACTATGTAGTAATAAAACATTTATAAAAATTTCCAAATATTATTCAGGATCTGATCTCAATTTTCTTAGTTATTTATAGGGTTTGTCTAGATGCATTTTACTTAGGAAGGAATGAGGACTAACAATAAAATTATGATCAAAATATATGCCAAACATATGTAGAATTTTTTTTCCTATTTAATAGCAATGGATAACAAAATATCTGCGTTGAGAAAAGGCAATTTTTTTTAATGTCAGTACTTTAGTAAAATGAAATATTGGAAAATCAACAATAAAAAATAATAAAACCTTATAGTACCGGTATCAAAGGAAGCGGTATTTTGATTCTGGTATATTGCAAAACAAATTATTTCGGTATCGGTATCAATACCGGTAACCAAATTTAAACGGCATTTAAACGGTATCAGTATCGGTAACGGTAACGGTTGCCAACCTAGTTCAGAACCTTACTCTACCAATTATTTCCCTAAACATTATCATGAACCGTCCATAATATACTTTCGGCCTTAACTATATATATAAATAAAACTTAAATGCATCAACTACAAATATATTATTCTGTCGCTTTTTACTCGATTTTTTTAAAAAAAATTTTACTTATTTTGGTAAACAAATGCCAAACTTATCATAAATTTTTGTTTTTAATTATTAGTCTTATTAAATAATTATTTAATCACAAAAATATTTTGAATTCTATTACAAAAACTTAAAACTTCCTAATGATTTCATACAACGGAATGGCGAAATATTGAAAAATTTGTAAGAAATATTTTTCAAAATACCTTAGCTTGAAAAAATAGACTTAAGTAATATACTAAAGTAAAAAAAATAGAGAAAATAAATAATCAAATAAAAAGTGAGTGCGCAACAGCAATAAGTAATCAAGAATTCGAGATTTCAAATTGAAAATAAATTTTGCTGCCTCTTTTTATTTAAAATCGAATTCAAACTTTCTCTTATGCAAAACTTTAAAAATTTTATAAAGTGTCTTTCCCCTGTTAAGAAACGCATCAGTTTACTTATGTCTTTTTTATATTAAGATATCGATATATTATATTTTACCGTTTAGAATGAATTAAATATTAATGGGAACAATAAAAATTTCATCTGGAATCTTCTTTACAAATTCCTGGTTATCTTCCCTACTTTTCAATAAAAAAAAAAAAAAAGATTTACGAAATTGCATATGTTCAATATTATGTATACATTATTTTTTCACTTTTTAATTCTTGGTCATAGTTGATACACACAAAAAGAAAAACAATATCTGTAAATTATCATGAGTCTGACAATCACATAACATCGGAAATAGAAATTTTCTCGTGTCTGGTGTTCTGACTACAATGTAAACTGAACATTTTTCTAATTAATATATTAAGTAAAACAAGCTCGAGGCACAGACCTCGAGCTTGTTTTACTTAATATATAACTTAGAGTTCATCAAATAGGTCAACTAAACCTGACCATTTTTCGTTTGACAACATTTTCAGATCAAGTTGTTGTTACAATGAAAGTTTTCTATTTTAAAAACTCTCTATGTATATAGGTAGCTTTTGTCTTTAAGCACGGCTCAAAGTTATTTAATTTTAATATTTGCGGTTTAAAAACAACTTGGCTACATCTGATACTTGAAGAGTTTACATCAAGTAAGGCGTTAAACTAAAGTCAACCCAGTTTGTCTTACATGTGGCTAAAATAAAAAAAAAAATGTACCAGTGGTTGTACTAGAACAATATAAACCCTTCTTTTAGTAATTAGGAATTATTTGTATATATATTTAATTACTTGCAGTATTTTTCTTTTTTCTTGCCGACGAAATAATTAAAACCCAATTAATAAACAGAAATAATTTGAGATAGTGGTCATGGCCCACTTGAAATCAAAATCAATGTGTGATGACGATAAGCAAAGTGCTTGAAGTAGACTAACTACCGTTTTATGTTTTGATTTTATTTGATTTGTGTTACCCATTTGTCGATTGTTTGTCTGCCTTTGTTTTCTATTGTAATTAGATTTGAGTTTAGTGTGTCATAAATCAATAGTTACCAAAATTTTATATCAAGCATATAGATGTTTTGTAAACAGGTGTTTTGTATATTGCCTATTAATAATTATCGCATCGCATTATCAGACAATAACCTTAAGAGTATATAATACAAGCGTACATATGTACATATATGTATGAATGTATTTTGGTTACTAATAATCGAAAGCATAAAGTTTTGCCTGAATAAATTTATCAAACAAATTAAAAGAAATACTCTACCAAAATAGCACGTAGATAAACGAAGTACGCCTGCCTACCTAACATTCCTCAAAAAAATTGAAAGAAACACTTTTTTTTAAAGAAATTTAGATAGCAGGAGGAAGAGCAACAATATATTCGGCCTATCAAATAATATTGTAAAAATTTTATGAAATTTGGGTTTGGAATGGGGGTTACTATCACTTATGATCCGATAAAACTAAACTTTTTATAACAGGTTGTAGTTTTCTTAGCTTTATGTATCAAATATATAAAAAAAATTAATAAAAATTATATTTCAAAATGTGTACATTGCAATGAAATTCCTTCATGGCAGTTTCCAAGTCCATAGCTATTATAGTTTTCGAAATATAGCACATAGAAACATTAAAAGAATTTGTCCTTTGTACTTTGATTGAAAAAAATTTTACCCAAATTAATTTTCCGTCTCCAAAGTCCTAACTATAAGTACTGAGGAAACACTGAGTTTTTGTTATCTGTCTTTGACATTCGTATGACGATTTAGTTGTTTTGTAGAACTGATCCCACCTGATATAAGTGCGCCCTAAGCACATACAGCGTGTGTGTGTGTGTATGTTTGTATATTGTTCTTTTCCTATAATTTTATCCCTCTCTTCCCTGGTCCGATTCTAAAATTTTTTGACTTTTATTTCACAGCTTACTTAGATTTGATTATAACGTCAAACCAAATTCAGGAATATTTTGTCTAAGACTCCATTAAAAAAATATGTTTATACCTATTTTAGGAACAAAAAATCCTAAACTTTTTTTATTTACAAATTTCTTTTTACCAAATAATTAAAAAAAAATATTAATTGCACATATGTAGGTATGTTAAAATAAAAGAGTCCAGAAAATACCTAATTTCTAAAAAAAATTGCATAAAGAAAAAAAAAAGCACCGAAAATACCCGAAATGCACCGAAATGGCAACACTGAATTTAATAAAAAAATATATTGCTCAATTTGCGCCTTGAAAAATTGCCCTAAAGTTCTCAATGAAAAATGGCCCCAAAACACTCAATGAAAAGAGTCCCAAATTCAAAAATGAAAAAATCACCCCAATTTTAGAAACTAAAAAATCTCCTCAAAAAACACAGAAAGAATGCTCAAAAAAATTAAGAGTTTTAAAGAAAAGAAAAAATGACCCCAAATTGGAAAATGAAAAATTGCCCTAAAGTAATTTTAATATACATATGTAAAGGCAAAATTAAAAGTGGCTTCAATGAAAATTTGCCCTAGAGTAAAAATTAAAAATGACCCCAAATTTTTTAGATTGAAAACAACAACATAAAAATTTTGGGACATTTTTCATTTCTAAATTTGGGGTGGTTTTGTTATTTTTATAACTCCACCACCTCAATTTTTTTTTTAATGTTCGGGGCCATTTTTTATTTCAAAAATTGTTAAATACTATGAGAAATGGCCCTAATAAAATAGCGTTAATTAAAAAGCCTTAATACGCGAAGCCCATTTTGGACATGCCTTTGGGTAATAAAAAGCGTTGTTAGATTTCTCTACAAAAAAATCTTGTAGATAGCCGGCCTTCGTCCGGGCACAATATTTTTAAGCTTCTGTGGATTTAAACCGCCAGCTTCGCTTTCCTACTATAAAAAATTTTAAACTTAGCGATATTTCCTGTTACAAATGGCCGACAAGTTGTTATTAGAATGTTAGTTTCACTTTTAACATTTTCTGCAAGGGTACATTGTACACACACACATGGTTTGTTTTATTTATTTATTTTGTTCGTTTTTTCCATCTAACTAACAAAAACAAATCTCTAGATTAATTTCAAAAGAATTTATATTTATCCCGAGATAAGCTGTCATTTCACCGGCTTTTAACAGCAATCAAAACATCGACTTGTGTATGTCTACCCAACGGTAGTACATATAAACAAATACACGTCATTGTGTAACGGTGTACAATACACACCCCTGCACTACTCATACACATCTCTTTGGTATCACGTGATTTTTACGAAATTAAGCTTTTAAATTTTTATTCAAAATCGTACCAAGCAGGATGTGCTTACAAACATATCGCCCCCTAAAATGTAACACAACGTCAACACCATAAAATTTTACATGGACGTAGTAAAGGATTGTTCTTATTAAGGCCTTGAGAAAAACCACCCCTTCTTAGCTCAGGGGCGAACCTAGTAAGTTGCAAATAGGGGTACCTCGGACATTCAATATTTTTCCATAATTTCCATTTTGTTATTTCACTTCCGATTTTATGACATTTTTGCATCCTTTTGATCGCTCTACAAAAAACATACTGACATGTGACACTTTACTTCAACAATAAGTGAGGGTTTCCCTTTTAAAAAACTCTAGTTTCGAAATTTTTTAAGATCTGGGTGCAGTTGTTTAAAACGTTTCTAATTTTCTGTTACATACATATGAAGACAAGAAAGTTTGCCAGCTGACACAGAAAAATTTATTACAATATATTTTCCAAATTTTAAATTGAAAAATTTTTAGTTTGATAATTGCAAAATAAATAAAAAATTATATTGTCGGCTTAGAGTGTAAACCTGCTAAACTACTTTATACCTCAATGATTTTTGAATACCGTTCTAAAGAGGGAAATATGCCAGTTACTTTAGCTTTTGACTGGAAGTAACGCAAAATGTTTGATAAGTAAAAGTATAGTGTGCAATAGTAAATTTTGTAAAAATGGTTTTGCGAAATATTGAATCGTAATGCTGCAATTACTAATGAAAGTAAGCAAGATTGCTTAGTTCCATTAGGAAAAGAGCAGAAATACAAAAAAGGAAATTAAGAGAATCTGGAAAAAGATATTGTGGCAAAAAAAAAAATAAATACTGAAACAAATCATATATGTATTAAAATTTTTTGGCCAATATCAAAAAAACACACAGAAAGTCGAAGGCTTCCAAATAAGTCTTTACCAAAGTCAGAAGGAGGGTTATTGATAGAGAAGAGTTTAAGGATCTGCAAAACTTACAAAAACCGCTGCCTGCAGATTACCGTTCGTATTACGACAATTTAATTTATGGTTGAAATATATAATCTTTCATGTTAAGCTTTAAATGTTAATCAATTATTAGAGAGCAAAAGACTTCAATTGTAACTTTTAAGTTAGCCATCCTTTAGTTGTTGTGTTTTTTTGAAAAAGATTTGTTTTTTTTATTGTTTGTAAGAAAAATATTTTTTTTTATGATTACTTAGATTCAAAGAGCCTGTTTAGATTAAAAAGAAAGTTTATTTTATTTATTTTCTACAAGGAAGGTAATTATTTACTAATAGTAGAAAAAGATGCTAAGTTCATTTAAATATGGCAAATATACATTTTAGAACCTGCTAGGTCATGAAATCGCAAACAAACCCGTTTACTCTTAATTTTTTTTCTGAACTAAGAGTTTTGACAATTAAACATTACAGAATAAGCCAATTACATTCTTAGACTGGCTTAGAAAGTAAAAAAATGTTTACTTATTAGATTTTTTGTCTGCGCTCTAAAACTTGAAACTAAAAATTAGGTGTTAAAGAAATGTAAAATTTTGTTAGCTCCATAATAATCTACTTTTCTTTAAATCTACATACCATTTTCCTACGACTTTGGTTCAGTGAAGTCTGTTTGCATTTCAGGTGACGATATACATACATATGTATATAAACATGCGAATGTATTAGGGAGAAATCTTTGAGTATTTACCAGGGTTAAAAATGATTTGCCCACTTTTTGAATTGGTAAGATTATATTAATTTGTCCTTAAGCCTTACGAAAAAATTCATGCTGGCGTTAAGCCGAAAGTACACAAAGAATAACCCTGTAATGGTTGGAAAGAAAACTTCTCTTTGTATAAGTGATGCCGATTTCTGTGTATTTATCAAAAAAAATTGTGGGAAATTTTTAAAATTGTTGGATAACATTTTATAATATCATTGCAATATGGCAATGAACACACCTGTTGAATTAGTGATTGTTTTTGAAAAGTTATGTGTCGAGAGTTTTTATTATTAGCACTTGTACTGGCAAGCCAAATTGCTTAGCTTTAAGGTCGTTATGAAATAAAACTTAAAAAGCTGACCTAAAAAATGCCTCAATAGAAAACTGATCAATCAGTAAAATAAAAAAATTTAAAAACAAAACAAAAGTGAGCCAACACTAGTGTATGCTTAAGCGTGATGGCAAGATATATCGGTACAAGGTGGCCGCAGGAAAAACATGAAGAGGCTCATACTCTTACTTTTTGCTTTTTTTATATGGAGTTTGACAGTAAAATTGAAAATATTTTTCAATGATGCGTCAAACTCCATATAAAAAAAGCAATAAGTAAGAGAATGACTCTCTTAATTTTTTTTCTTGCGGCCACCTTGGTGGTATGTCTTGCGTCAAGGCATATCCAATTGAAAAAAAATTTCAAGTTTAGTGTCAAACTCCATATAAAAAAATAAAGAGTAAGAGAACGACTCTCTTAATTTTTTTCTTGCGACCACCTTGTATGAATATGCCTTGTGTATATTCTTTTTACTTAATTTGTTTTTTGTTTTTTTAGACCCATAGTGAGTGTGACTTTGTGTGATTGTTGTTATACCCTTTACATAGTGGTATACCCTTATCAGTTTATCATTTGGTTTTTTTATTTTTTTTAGTATGCATTTGCGTTCCATAAAGTATATATGTACATTCTGGGTCCTTAAAGAAAGGGAAACCGATACATTTGTTCAAATGTTGTAGTTTTTTGTTTCGAAAACTATGAGAGCTATGTACTTTAAGCCCACCAGAAATAGTTATAATATTTACGGTTCGAAAACAACTTGCCTAGATCAGCTGGCAGGGTAAGCAGAAAGCCCAATGCATGGTATATAAAATTCGGAACAGCCAAATACAGCGCTTTTTTTTCAGTTTTTAAATTTGTTATTCTCAAAAGATTTGAACAAATTTATTTTGTCTATCTTTAACAATAAAAAAGACCAGAAAAACGTTTTTTGCTTACTGAAAAAGCACTAAAAAGAACTGTGGAACATTTGTAAAAGCACTACCCGCCTTTAAAATTTTAATAAATTTTGAGTGTTGCATAAGCAATGAAGCACCAAAAAAAATCCGAAAAGCACACAAATGGCAACGCTGCAGGGGATATTGCCCTGTTTCAAGGCGAATTCATAGAGAAGGTGGTCTTGACAGATCAGCTGATTATTCGTGCAATTTTCCTCACAATGTGTCAAAAGTTTGTCTATGTGCTTCTTCTTGATTTAAAAAAAATTACGCGTCGGTTAGATTATTAAACTAAAAATTTAAAAAAGTGTTCTTAAGCGTTCTTGTGCTTTGTGCAAATAAAAAAAAACTGTAAAATTAATTTTATTCACGTTTTTCTTCAGCAAATATTTTGTGTTTTTTTTTTTAATGATGCCATATCTGTGTTTGACATTATAGGTACGAATTTTTCGCCCTGCGTTCACCTTGTATGAATTCGCCTTGATACAGGCATAAAATAAATAAAAATTACTCTTGCAAAGAACAACGCTACATCTATACAAAATTTGTTTTATAAACCCTGTATAAATCAAGAAATACTTTTTATTAAAACAATAAAACCAGCCAAAGCAAAACTGTACAAAAAATTCAAACATTAACAGCTTTATTCGATAAAAATTTTGCTTTTACATGTTTTGTGACACCTCCATGCGTATGTAAAAATATGACAAATGTGACAACTCGTTGCAGGATAGTACACGGCATGTGAAAAATACACATGTTTGAACGTGGTTAAAAAGCTTCAAACACATATGTAAAGCATGTAGGTGTACCAAAAAGTGAAAGTACACGACATGTAGCAAATGTGGCTTTATGATGACATCAGAGATATGTATATGTGCATGAAGCATTTTACATAACGTGTACTGCGGGCTTTGATACATGCATGTCCTTAAACCTATAGCAGAACAAATAAAAATAAATATTATGTAGAAAATGAAAGCGGCTTATACTGTATGTTCAATGCAGATATAAAAAATGATAAAATTTTATTATTTCTCAAAAAGGTCCTAAAAACTTCAAAATACATAAAGTATGATTAAAACATATCCCAAGTCATCCCTAAATGCAGACAAAGGCAATCAATCGGTGTTTTCAATCAAATATCACAGCTATGTATGCCATAAAGAACTAATAGTTGTAACTCACAGGTGCACTATTAGCACTTGTCTTATAACCATTTATTACATGTCAAAAGAGCAGAAAAAATTAACAATTAACTTGTTTCGTGCACACAGTTGTTTGTATGCTTCTAGTGTGGCAGAAGTCACCACTTGAAAGATAACAAAAGATTTGAGTCATAAATCTTAAATATGTACATACATACATACGTGTTTGCGCGTATGATATTTAATTTGATGTAAATATGAACAAAAATATATGTCTGAATGTATGTATGTATGTTCATACATATCTACCTTTCTAAGTATGTGCGGCTTATTAAATATTCACATTTAAAGTTAAATTAATTATGTATGTCATTTTGACTTGCATATAAACACATTTGATAAATCGCTGAAATTTATCATCCACTTGTTGATTTTGCTTAAAATAGTTATTTTCTGTGTACCTGAGAAAAAGTATTAAACGTTTTATGCCACTATAACACTACTTTAACAAAAACATACATAATTGTACGTCTTGACTAGACAAGTTTATGCTTAGACAAATCGTCGTTGTTAAGTTATTGTGTTCTATAAGTATAGGATTTGTGTGTTCGATAGAACACAATAACTTAACAACGACGAAATGTCAAAATCCAAATAAAAAAACCAGTTTTTTATATACTGAGTTTGACGTTTGTATAGGCATGAATTTGTCTCATCAAGATGTACAATTATAAGTATGTATACTGCAGTAGAACCAACAAATTCAGCATTTCATAAGACTACAAGTTCTTGCAATTGACAGTATTAAACCACCATTTAATATTTTATGTTTATGTAGAAGGCAAAGTTTGGTATAATGAATGATGTAAAGTCAGGCCCTTTCTTTCTTTATACTGAAAAGTGCGAAGTTTTTTTAATCTTCCTTTTTATTAATTAGAAAAAACCTATACAGTTCATACATACATATATTTTATGATAATAAAATATTTGCTTAACATTAAAAACACAAAAAATAAACAATAAATAAATTCATTTTATACAGTTCTATATATAAAAAGAACTAGCTTCGTTAAAAAAAATCGCAAACAAAACTTTGTTTTTGGCTTATTTTAAGACATTTTTTTTAAGTTCTTTTTCCTGGATTTCCCATAAGACCCATCCATGATTCCGAAATATCAATATTATTTGGATTTTCAATAATATATGAGTAAATGTCATTTTACACATACATATGTCAAAAATTCAATAAATTAAAACAAAAAAATACATAAAAGAGAAACAATATAAACGAAACAAATAATAGCCGACGAGACTACCTGGTTATTTGTATCATGAATAATTGCGTTAAAAAACAAATAATCAACACAATCAAAACATAAGAATGTTTTGGAGTGCCCATTCGTGCTTTAAAAATTTTAATCTTATTTCAACAAAAAAAAAATATCTTAAGGCATTTAATTAAAAAATAATGCAATTTTTTGCAAAACTAACAAATTCTTTGATTTGGAGCATTACCTTGTGGCAGAAAAGGTTCGTACCGATCTGCATGTAGCGAGAAGAGTACAATCTGACACAGCACTAAAGTTCGACATTAGAAAGTTTGCAGGACCAACAAACAGCAACGTTTCACTCTGCTTGACTACCCAATTTCCTAATGAAAGCACTTCTTGGTTCGACAACATTGCAGCGCAATGGCAAACTATTTTCAACTCCACGGGAGAAGCTCCAATATCCGTATTTGGATACGACATCCTTCCCCAAGGCACATATAGTACGACCGGAAAAGACGAGAGGCGACACGCTAATAAGAGTTATGCATCAGCTGGTTTGTACAATCTAGCTAGAAGAACGCGTACCCAACGATTAAAACTTTCTAAGGACAAAAAAGAAGACAAGATAATATGTGCCTATTGTTTACAGGATATCTTCCATCGTATTATATGAAAGTCGGCAAGATAATTGGGCCTCTAATACGAAGGCCAATGCAGCCAGCTCCTACTTTTTTATTATTATCTGTAAATTTATTACGAGTATTTATTTATTTATTATTATTTACTTTTAAAAATAAAATAAATAAAAATTGGGCCATATCAGTGCTGCCTTAGACCTGGCAAATTCACCGACGACCAGATATACACACTACCCCAAATCCTAAAAATGGCGCAAAAAAGGAGATCGGCACATAACATCTATTTGTTGACTGCAAGGCCGCACTCGACAAAAATGTTTTAAGCTTTGTATATCTGAGCTTGTTACCTTTTCAAAAACAATACTACTTTGCAGGATTACCTTAAATGATGTACAATCCTCAGTAAAGATAGGAAACAGCCGAGCTTCTGAGCTTTTCAGTACTAAACGAGGTTTAACACAAGGAGATATTCTTTCGCATGAACTTTTTAACATTCTTTTGAAAAATGTGAATAGAATGAAGGGAAGATTGCGAGCAGTGACCTTAGAAATAACTAAGAAAGTACTGGTATCAACGCAAACTTGCACAGGTAGCGGAATTTAAAAACTACAACTTTGAAATAGTCAATGACTTTATTTATTTACCTTGGTACCGCTATAAAAAACAAACAACATCAGTTTTTAAATAAAAATAAGAACAATATTGGTCAACAGATGCTACTTTAAACAAAGTAAGCAGCTTAGAAGCAACGCAACCTCCCTAAGGACAAAATCCACTCTGTACAAGACATTGGTACTTCCCGTGCTTTATACGACTCTAAAGCATGGGTAGTTGCGAAAACAGAAGAGGAAGTGCTTAGAGTGTTCGAGTGGAAAATTTTTCGGAAAAACTATAGACCAAAATGCGTTGATGGAGAGTACCCGAGCTGTATAAGCTTTTTGCCGACACGTATCAAAATTCAAGATGATTCAGCTAGGAAGGGATTTGAATGCGAACCTGGTGACAGATCACGCAGAAGGGAAACACCGAAACTTTGATGGGAGATATAAGTAAAGAAAAATATATCGAACCTCTGCTTTAAAAATTGGAGAAACAGCGCAGAATATCGAATGACTGGAAATATATTCTACGTTCGGCTAATGGAATAAACGTTCTGTAATAGCCACTTAAGTAAAAAAGGAAGTTAGTTTACTTAAAATTTTAAACTGCGCTTACGAAGTAGCGGGTTAATTGCTAATATTAAATATTATACTATTTTAGACTTGTGTTAGGCACACGTCCAGACAAGTGCATAAAACCTTGAATGCTCATCATAAGTAATCAGAGGAAATCATCATCATTATCATCAACCACAATGTCATACATAGTATCGTTAATAAAAAAAGTACGTTCGACAAGTGTTTTCCCACGTTATTGTAATTACAAATATTTAGAATTTGTGCATATACATACATACATACACATGCACATATGTATGTAAAAAAAACATTTACTTCAACACATACATATATCATACATACACATACATACATACATAAATTTTTATTTCAGCAAAATTAATTAATTTTAATCATGCAAGAGCTATCAAAACAAATTGATCACGGCCAAGCGTTATTCAATGGAAATACAAATTAGAAGGGGGTGAGCGCAGTTGTGCATATTTATGTGCGTAACTGTTTTGGTATGCATGTGTTCATACGAATGTGTTTATTAGAGGCCGTTATCACGCTATGTAATTATTGGTTTACAATTTAAAAAAAAAGGTCGAATCTTCCATCACTGGCTTAAAAAGACCGACAAAATTTGCGCTGATACCACCCCAGAAACATTTAAGGCCACCCAAGAATTTTAAATTTAAATTAAGACTTTAATAATATAAGAACCTTTATTTTTTTCTTATATGTTTTTTTCTTCTGAATTACACGATAATTTAAATTACGTATGTTTATATCCAAAATTCAAGTTAACGCGTTAATGTTGATTGCAAAAATCTTAAAATTGATAAAGGTATGTAAATTGACCAAACGAATCATAGTTTATCAAAAACTCGATTTTGATTTTTTTTTTCGATGATATGTACGAACCTTTAAATTTTGGACGAATATATGAATGCACATCCAATGCTTCGTCACTAAAAAATAACGATGCCATTAAGTTTGATATTTTTAGAAAGAATTACCCTAAACCAACGGTACATATGTCTTTAAAATGTATTTTGTAAACAAATTTTTGTTTTGACCAAACAAAGGATTTTAATTTTTCAACTGTTATGTCTTGACAACTCGTCGCATAAGTTCTCATTTGGCGCACAGCATATTTAAGAGAAAAAAAACTATTAAGTGATTAATTGTATACGATTAATCGGTTGTTTATTTTTCGGTTCAGTTATATCGGAAAATATTAAGCTCCAAGGCTTTTGGGTAAAAAATTGGGATCTTTATTTATGAAGAGAAAAAAACTATTTAGTGATTAATTGTATACGATTAATCGGTTGTTTATTTTTCGGTTCAGTTATATCGGAAAATATTAAGCTCCAAAGCTTTTGGGTAAAAATATGCAGTTTCCAATGCTTATGTGGTATACAAGTAATTATCTGACATAAAATAAGCAAACAAAGTGACCTTTAAAATTTTTTGTTTGTACAACTTCCCTTTCAGCTAAACTAAAAGTTTCTTTAAAGCACGGCAGCACCAGTGCAAAAACCGACTCCTTTTTTCATATTTAAGTACGCACTGGCAACAACGTCCTTTGATCTGTCTGCAATGAGCTATAAATACAGCAACTTTAATTAAATAAAGTGTACGTTAAGTTTTAAAAGTAAGATGAGCTTCCTTTGAGCTTATTAGACACTTTAGCTTTAAGCATTCTTGTAATAATGAAATATTATTTGTTGATCTGTATTATTACATTTTTAATTAAACTTATGAGACAGATATGACAATGGGCCAAAGTATAGTGGTAATATTTCTGTGTGTGGAAGATAAAAAACTGAGGTTATAGGCAACTGTTTTAATAAACAGTGAATGGTAAATCACATTCACTTTTTACAATGTTTTTCAGAATTTACAGGATCGCTCTTGTTTAATTGCTTTATATAAACTTCATCTTAGGTTTTCGAAATTAGAAAATATATTAATTTTTTTAGTTGGTTTTTTTCATCAATTTATTTTATGGGAAAAGGAAATTGAAATGTTAAAAAAACTGTTCGGGTTTTAGTGCGTATTAACATATTTATGTACACACATGTGCATACAAACATACATACTTACATACATATAAACATACGTTTAAACAAATGCTTTTTTGATATTTAATTAAATTGCTTTCTAATAACATTAAAGACCCACCAACCAACCAATGATGGACACGCGTCAACCGGTAGACGAGGTTTGTCTTACCAACGTTCAAAGTTTTTTTTTTCAATTTTAAGAGCACACTTGAGGCGCACCTTTGTTGAGCCAACATTAGACAATATTAACCAGCTATGACTGTCAAGCAAACGATAAACAGGCAGACTGACAATTTAGCCACCCTTTAAATTTTGTCCAAATTACGCACCATCAATCATTGGTTCCAATATAATAATGACGGCTGTTTTTTACAGTTTTATATCGACATTTCATTACAAAATATTAACAATGACAAGAAAGTTTTATAACGTGTTCAGTGCAATACATTAACAGTCAGATATAAAACACTTGGAACCACAGATGGAAAAGTTAAGAGTTTTTTAAAACCACAAATTTTCTAAGGGCTTTGTGCAACATTACTTTTAGCAAACTTGTTGCAACCGGATTCTTTGTCAATTGTATAATTTAGATCTTGTGAACAAATCTGTATTTTGTAAATGTGATATATTTTTGTAATGATGATGCATATGGGCGATTCCTGTAAAAAGTAACTTAACACAAAATAAAATGGCTCTTTTCATGTTTTTCTTGTTTAAAAGCATAATTATATTCTTAACATAGTGATAAGGCTGTATATAGTTTTATCATTTCGTATATAGTTTCTACAATATTCACTTACGACCCGATAAAGTATATAAATTAAATATATTTAAAATCAGCAAAATCGGTTCACTACGGACAGCGATATATAGAAAAACCCAAAATAGACATTTCTTTTGGACAAAATTCTTGCATATATCCTAATACATTTCAGTAAATACAGCCAATCTTTTCACAAAACTTGTGACGAATGCTTTAAAGATGGGGACCTCTTTAGGGAGTTTTTTTTTTGGATAGCAGCACGGAAAGTGAATTGTGAATTATTTCATGCGCTTAATCTAAGAAACTATTACATCTATAGACTTCAAATGTCCTACAAGAAGTTATCGTACAATAATGCCTACATTTTCCATAAAATAATAGTTAGATAGAAGGAGCAGGGGAAGGGACACCTCCATACTATTTTTATGAATTTTTTAATACAAAATACATGTATCGAAAACTGTTAAAACTCTCGACTTTAAATCTTCTACATGGTATTTCTCTTATACTTACGTTAAAATTTAGTAAAGTTTTCTATTCCAAAAACTCGAACATCTTTCGACCTTAAAACCCGGCACAAGGTTCTGGGTGTACACAAAAAGATCAATATGAAGGGTATATAAGATTTGGAATAACCGACTATAGCTTTTTTACTTGTTATTTTGCAGTTACAGTTCAAATAAAAGAAGGGACTTTGCTTAAATAATGTTTGTACATATAAATACATGTTATATATCATGTTTTTTGCTTATAAAAGTGGAGAATTCATTATGACGCTGTTTCCTACCGGAATTGCTCATCTTGAACTTCCAGGAGAAAATTTCAAAACTGCAATAATAAAAGTTAAACAGCGTGTTGCCAAAACGAAAACTTTCTAAAAACTAATTAATATCTTTAGACCGCTTTGCGATTTATCTTTTTTATCCATCTCTGCTCTAAGCCTGAAGGAGACTCGTATGGGTAACAGACTAACTGTAAACATAAACGGGTAGCGTTCAGTTTTTTAACGCAAAGTTTTAATGTTAAACTGGCATGATAAGCAAGGTAAGCTCGTTACGCAGCTGTTTTGTCTTTAGTTGTCAAAATTATTGGTTTTAATTTATAAATGAAAAAAGTATTGCAAAAACGGCCTGTTTTTGAAATTATTGTAGTTATGACGATTTCAGGGCCTCGCAAACCAAAATTTACATTTTAGCTAGAAATACACTTAAAAAAATTATTACAGTAACTGACTGTAAGTTATTTAGGAAGTATTCCGTAAAGTTGTTTTTAAATGAAAAAATAGTTAAATTTTAATACAATAATTTTTTTAAACTGGTTTGAAGGGTTATTCAAAGCCTCAAAAAAACAAAAATACTGATTTTCAGTTGAAGTTAATTTTGTCAGTTATTTTTTAGTAATATTTAATTTTGTTGTTTTTTATTTTACTGTAAATGACAGAAAATTTATTTAATCTTAGACGAATTTGTAAGTTAATTTTTTGATGTCTGAACATAAATGAAATATTTGGTTAATTTTAATGAATATCTTGTTGGAGGGGTTTTAAATAGCATTTTCAGTTGATTGCATAAGTAATTTTTTGAGCGTATTTGAATAAACAATTGTAAACAAAGATTCAAAAACTCTTAAAAGGGATGCATTTCATTGCAGAATGCATTACAATTTAATTGTTTAGCATGTGTACATATGTACATATGTATGTTGAAATGTATGTAAGTTTATTTATTTAATTGAATTTTACATTAAAGAATTTTGTTTTTATCGAGAATAAAACTCTAACTGAAACTTTTACAGAAATAAACTTAAAAGCTAAAACTTAAAAAAATATTAAATTGTGTCGCTTTTTGTGCCCATTCAGCGTCTGGCGCATTAGGGGAGAAATAGTTTAAAATATGATGTTCATTTTTCGTTAATTTGAAATTATTTTTTATATTCGACTTTTCTGGAATTCAATTTCATAAGCTTTTTTTTTTTGCTTTTGAAAATAAATTAAAATAGTTCGTTCCGTTAACTTCTCCCTGCCATAACTGTCAGATAAGCTTGGTTCAATATCGTCAAATTTTAGGACAAAAATCGTTTAAATCGTCAAAACAACTTTTTGAAATCGTTAAAAAAACGTCAAATCGTTTCATTTTTTCACTTAATAACAAAAAACTCGGAAACATAATGCTTACAAGTAGTTTTTTCAAAACTAGTAAGAACAGAAAATCTGTATAAATATTTTAACATTTTTTTTATATCAACAAACAATAACTAATACATTTTAAAATAAATTCTTCTTAAATTAAAATATAAAATAACTATTTCTGCCTCCGATTTCCTTTCAAGAAAGACAAAATCTTTTTTCTTCTTTAATACTTTTATTTATTTTTATCCTCTTTTAAGGTATTTGATTGTATTTAGTAAGATTGACCGAAATGTGTTGTAAGAATTGATTTGTACTTGAACAAGTGGTTTATTGCTTCATAAATCTCTTCATACTTTTTCAACTTATAAGTATTACGTGGACTATTTCAAAGGTTTCTGTCTGAATTTTTGCAGTGTCACTAGTTACAATTGGGAGTTGTTGTAGTCCAGAACTTGGACTTTTAATTTTGTAAGTGACGCGAACATCCTATAGAAAATATTTAAGAAGGATTAATTTTTAAGTTTCTGATTCAAATGTTATGTAAGTACTGTCAATTTTTTTTACTCTTGTGCTATTTCTGTTTCCTCTTCATTTTTCTTTTATGCATGTCCTGGGATATACATGGGTTAACTTTCGACCCCATAAAATATATATATGTTCTGGATCCTTATGGATAGGGAAGTCGATATAGCCATGTCCGTCTGTACGACTATTAAGCTGAAATTTCCAGAGCCAAACCAATTCGTATAAAGAGCAGATTTATTTCTAAAACAATTGCTATTTAAAATCAGCGAAATCGGTTCTCTACGGACCGAGATATTTGCAAAAACCAAAAGTAGCTAATTTTGTTGGCAAAACTCCGTGTATAGATCCTAATATACTTATATCAGAAAATACAGTCCCAAGACTTGCCACAGATAGTTTAAAGACTTGGGCCTAAGTTAAACCATTTTTTTTAATAGAAGCAGGGGAAATGCTTAAAATTTTGGAGACTTAAACAGCTAAAGGCTTTAAAACCTGCTGTTTCAGTATATAGAAAAAAAATTAGTTGAATAGGAGCAGGGGGAAACAATGAACAATTCTTATGAAATACACTTTATCTTAAAACCTACATTTTGAAATAGAAGATTTTTTGGATAGGAGCACGAGGAAGAGAAAGCTCCAACACAGGAGCAAAATTTTTATTAAACTTTCAATACGAAATAAATCGAAAACTGTTCAAGCTCTCGACTCCAAGCTTTCTACATAGTAAAAGTTACCAAAATATGTCCCAGTTTTTTTAAAACTTCTTTAGTTATACATTAACAGAAAAAAAGAAGAACGTTCGTTTTATTTATTAAAAACATTTTAATTACGATATGAATTTTAAAAATTTTCTAAATTTACAGCAAAACTTTTTTATATAGAAAAACTATCCCAATATAACATAAATTACTAAGTGGGTTTAAATAATTTATTTTATTACAACATATCGAATTTTTTACTTATTCAAATAGTACGAATAGTTCTTCAATTGTACTCATATACATATCGCGTAAATTTCCTTAAATTTGTGGATCTCGCAAACTGGAGCCAATATATAAAACGAAATGCAGATTTGAATTCAGCACCACAAATAACCTTAGAAACAACTGTCAGCTGCTTTTATCCAAAACAGTGTGTGCTGGTATTATACCGGAATGCAATAAAATAGGTGAAATCGATTATTGAGACCCTGACTACGACCGGTTGGGTTTAATGATAATATATGTAAAAAATAATAGTTTAAAATAAAATTAAAATAAAATTTTCTATTAAATAGGAATAAAGTTAGATTTTAAGAATAAACGGTTTTAAAAGTAAGAAAAAAGAACTTTAACCTCATTGAGGTGTGAACATTGTCGGGTTTAACTGAAATTTTTTTAATCATATTTTCTGTTTATAAGGAGGGTGGGGCGAAAGTTTGAAATTATTCCTAAACATTATGAGCCATAACATAAGCAATTTCAAATAGATTTTAAATTTAAAATGGACTTTTAATATTGATTTTGTATGAAAATTTCATTTAATAAGTCTACTTTAAATTTAAAGTCTATTTTAAATTGCTTATGTCTATGTTTTGTTTAATGACATAAGCAAAACTAGTAAGACTTTAAAAAATCAAGAAGAAACTTTTCAAAATATTTTCAAAATCCAACCATTTTTCTGTTTGAATTACCATCCCTCCCCTTTACAATTGAAAAACTATTGGTTACCACTAAAACACAAAAACCTTTTTCTATTGCAATAACATTTTAACTTTTTTTATTTATTTAGAAACTACTTTATATTTCAATTCATTTAAAGAGTTTGTTGTGGCTTAGGTAGATTTGAGCCAAAGTAAAATCGATTTTACAAAAACAACTTTTTCTCTTTCTGTCATTTTAAGCTTCTAAAACACAATTCTTCCTTGAGAACGAATATGGTATACATTTTTAAAAAAACGAAGTAATTGGCGGTTTTCGGCGACTTCTTTGTGGTCTTGGCGATTGAAATTGAGGCCCGGTATTATAGCGACATTGCTGGCATTTTTTTAATTGCGAAGTTTTTTGTGTTTTAACTTAAAGAATTTGTAATATATTTTAATGTAAAGAGAGGGTTTCAATCGAATGCCACCAATTAATATTAAAAAATCAAATCATAAGAAAGATTTGCATAATCCCAACAACCTCTTTTTCGTTATGAGCTATTTTGACTTTCTGTTTTCCTTTAAATACTACACATGGCAAACGTATTTAAATAATTATGTTATACATGAAGTGTTTTACATTTGCCATCAAAGAACAAAAAATTTTTCAGTAACCAAACACAATTTTTTTTAATTTAATAAAACGAAATAAAAATCATAGAGTTTATTTTGCCAAAAACTTATTAAAATTTTATTTTTGTGATATTTTGCGACTTTTTCATTGTTAAAACTAAAACAAAAGTATTTGTTAAAGATTTTTGTTTTGATTTTTTGTCGATGGAGCATGAAAAAAACTGCCAGCCCTGCGTGGTCTAGCGTTAATGTTTTTATGGACGTGACATCTACTGGGAAATGTTTATCAAAAAGTTAATAACTTCAGTTGGTTGTCACCTTTGCTAACATCGATGTGGAATTTAGTTACTTTTGGCAAAGTTTGGTTGTAAAATTGGATTAACAAAGATTAAAATTAATAAGTTACAATAGCATTTGAAATTTAAAAATATAAGTGTTTGTGTAGATAATGAAGCAGCGTTGCCATTTGGGTGGTTTTCGGATAATATGCAATATACGTTAAAAACCCGTTTTTGAATAGGGGTTATAAATAGTGTTTTAAACAATTTTCCAAAGTGCTTTTAAGTGCATATCGTCACAGAAAATGCACAACGCCCTATCTAACATTTAAAAATTTTTTGGAAGGGGCAAGCATTTTTGTGTAAATGAAAAATATTTTTACAATTAACACAAATTTTTGCCATATATGTTAGTTAAAAAGGATCAACAAATTTATTTCTGCTGAAAAAAAAGAGTTTTGCAAGATGACGTACATATTTGAAGGCTATAATTTATAAAAAGCCAATTTTAAATTGTTTTTTAGATAGGGCGTTTTGCATTTTCTGTGACGATATGTACATAAATATGTATGTATGTACAAATACATATATTCCGGGATTATTTAATGTATGAGGCAAAATTTAATTTTTTTCTTTTATTGGGAATAACAAATTAATTATTAAAATAATAACTTATTTTCGTACAATGTAAAAATATTTATTTATTGGAGTGTAAAGATCAATATTGCTATTGTTTGGCGTTATAATCAAATCTGCATCAGCTGATTCGAAAGGTCCATTGATTTTATAATTTTTTTTGATTTTTAATAATAATATTTTTTTATTTTGATTTATATATTTTTGTCAAGAAAGAGTTGACATCACTGTAATGAGGACAATCTAATTTCACATGAATTCTTATACTAAGGATCGTGTTCGGGCAATTTACGAGGTATGATATGATATTTTAAAATATCACAGTAGTCGCTCGTGAACTAAAACTTGCGTGTATTCGAACTCTTAGAAAATAAGAGCCGCGGTTTAAGATACGTTGCAATCTCTGATATAAGAGTTGACGCTTTTAATTTTTCTTTGTTTTTTACACTGAAAAAATTGCTTTTATAGCATAATTTTGGCTTTGACTTTGTAAATAATAGGAATCCCATATTACTTTTGTAATTTTTATCTTTTGTGCATTTTATTTATTAGTGTGTTAAATTTAAAATACATACTCGTATGTTCGTTTAAAACAGAAGGTTTTCTCCCAAATCTATGACAAGTTTTAGTGAAATTGTACATTTTCACCTAAAATCCAAAATACCATAACTAACAAAAAATTTAAAATGGGGGCTTTTTAATGATTATAATGTTAATAACAAATATGTAGCTTACTCTAAAATTTTACTTGAGTAAGTTTATAAATAACGGAATTCAAGAGGCCGTAGTAAGTGCATTGTCAACAGGGACTGTAAAAAATTTTTTTTTTTAATTTTTAATAAAAAATTAATGTATAGGGAAACATCGTAAAGTCAAGTGAAGAACACCATATTGATCGCATTAAACTGTATTTTAGAGAAATCAACTTATTTTTAAATTTTTGATATACATACATACATACATACATATGTAAACTTTTCTCAAAAAATAATAACAATTTTTTAGTTTTTATTTTTTTGTCAAAAACTAATAATAATAAACTAATTTTATTCTAAGATGGTTTTACATGTTCGCAGTTACATAGTATCTATGTACATACATACAAAGTTAATTATTTACAAGATTCTAAAAGTTAAGTTTGGTATCATCGTTTAGTTTTAATAGTTAATAAGATTATATGGTAAAAAACTATCACAGGCATTAATATTTTACATTTTTTTTTAACTAAAAAACGTAGGACGTTTAAGCTACGCAAAAATGAAATATTCTTAAACTAAATACTTTATATTCCAGATGCAACGGGCGATATTTAGCACTCATCCGGATGCATTAAATTTTTCTAAGATCAATTTCTTAGGAACTATTTTTTTTTATAATGGCAGCACTTTAAAAGGAGTAACTAATTTTGGGGCATATTAACCTCCCAAAGTTTCATGTGGTTGTCTAAAACTTCATGAAACCAATTTTGCTTTTCAGGCTCATTTCGAAATATAATATTAAGAGCTTTTAGATCTAGTTGCAAAATAGCATCATTTCCTAAAAGACTATCTAGAGTTCGAAGTAAAGTGCCATTGCCATGTAGCTTGAGTAGTGTTACATATTTTACCAGTAAATATTCGTATTGAAGTTTGCGTCGCGCCCATCTCTCGACAGTATTGTTAGCACTAGCTGATCTTATTTGGCCTAAGTGTTCGGCAACCCAGGGTGCAAACAAATGATAGAGATCTTGTTTCGACAAAGCATTGATGCCTTTTGTTTTTATTCTTTCCTTAATCATTTGATAGTTTTTACGATTGTAAACGAACACCTGTAGGAAATATCGAAAAAATTTTTTGTACATATATTAATAAGCTTTTAAATAAATATTTTGATTAAATAAAAGTGATAATATGTTTACTTGGTATAAGGAGTTTCCAGTTGTGTACGAGTTAATATAATGTGTTCCAATATTTTCGAAAAATCTAATAACAGTTTTTACATTTCCCGTTACTATTCCATTAATTTTCTCTTGCACATCATTTTCTAGTGTCAAATTAATTGGCAGTTCTGATCTAAACCTTCCAGTTTCACGAAAACGAACGACGCGTACGAGAACATACGAATAGTCGCCCTGTATAAAAGAAGTATTTATACCAAGCTTCTTAGCTGCATTATCGGGAAACCATCCACCAGTAAACGCTTCCCAAGGTCTATCTAGTTGCTCTATAGTAAAATCGCGAAAGTAAGCTTGGTATAACTGCCGGCGGTTATCGCAAAATTCCATATGAAAATCTCCATGAAATATTCCTGGTGTATTTTGCTCTTGGCTTTCATCCAAGTAACTCAAGTTCTGCAACAAAAAAAAAACTTTGCAGCATTTTAAACAACATATTTTTACTTAAACATACTTTGTATATATTTCGGGTAGGTTCTTTAAAAAGCCATCGGACGTCTTCATTTGTATCATTTGTTGGAATAACACGCATCGATATGCCCAAATAACCGAATCGCACAAAAACGTTTAAAGCCTTTCCAACTCTTAGTTGGGATTCTCGGCTTCTGCTTACCCGTACACATGCGGCTACGAGTATTACCGTAAGCGGCCAAAATAACCCATATTTTGGGTTCATTGCTTTATAAAAACTACCTTGAACAGTCAATATGCATTTGTCTAAAAATAATTAAAAAGTTATAAAAATATATCGTGCTATATCAGCAATTTTATCTTAAGTACAAAAGAATACAAATAGTGGAAGGTTTTTTCTGATTATATTTGCAAATGATTAACTGAAGGTATTAAAATGTGCAATTCCATTGTAACGGGTGTGGTTATTATATTAACAATTTTGCTCAAAAGGTTATGCTTTCAAAGGAAGGTTTGTTTTGAAAACGTTTAATAGTCAGTAGTAGAACACTCGAACAATATACGCTCGATTAATCGAGTGATTTTTAGTCGATTAAATGTTCTGCATCTATTGTTCATTTGTTTACTGTTTGTGTAGGCAGACAAATGAAAGAAAATTGTTGACAGTGCGTACACAAATATTCAAAAAGTATTCGGTTTTTGCACTGTTATTGCCATACATTAAGCAAATTTTCTATCTAACTTAAAGGGAGCTTGTAATAACTAAAGGTAACTTTATTGTTTACTTTAATTAAAGTTAACTTTTGCTACAGTTAACTTTATAAACAACATATAACAATGGCCCTTAGTTTGTTAATTGAATTATCTCAAATGCCTACTGTATAAGCTTGTATAAAGTTTATCAATTCCTTTAAATTTAAATGTGATAATTAATATACAAGAATTGTATGGGAAGTGTTTGCAAATGTAAAAGCAGAGTAAGTATCTACTATGAAAACGAAGTACCCACATACCCAGCGACAATATTTTGGAGGCCTTCCCTAATGAGGCCTTCTGTAAGACCTCTATAGACCTTTATTTTAATACAGTAATGCGTCTTGCTTGCCTTTTTAGGCCTAACTACTCCCTTCTGCAAAGGATATTTTTTATAATGTGTAATTCATAATTCAAGACATTTCGAGAAAAATTCGTTTGAAGTTTTCGATTGATTTTAATCAAAAAGAGAATATCTCTTCAGACGTAAAGAGTAGACGCAACTTAGTTAACAATTTTGTGTTGTTAACTTCATTTTTTGAGTTTTTACGTTGTTTTACCAAGTAGGGATGACGATCGGGATTGATTTTTAGAAATCCTGGGATTCGACATTGCAGGATTTTTCTGTATCCCGGGATTTTCGGGAAATGCTCTATTTAGCTTTAATATTATTATTTATAGTTTTCACTTTAAAAAGTCAAGTAATTTTTAGTTTAAAATATTTAAAGTGTCTTAGGACACGGGTGGGTATGTATCTCAAATTTTTTTGAGATACATACCCAAATGAAAATCAAAATATGCAACTTTTTTTTACTCTCCTTTCGATGTTGTCATACAAAAAATTAAATAAAATTTTTAACAAAAAAAGGATTATTTCTGATATGTAAAATGGTTTAAAAACACATATTTTATTTGAAATAACAAATAAAAAAGAAACCAAAAACTTTTTTGAAATAAGAAAATAAGGCATGTGAGGAGTAGTCTTGATTTCTGCAGGGTATTTCCTATTTTAATTATTAAATACTTTAAACCAAATCTAAAAAAGAAAGATGCACGTACTTCGTTTGTTGCACCACCGTTATACACAAAAATCACATCCAATAAAAGTAAAAAGAACTAAAGGTTTCAAAATAGTAATGTGTAAATTTATTGATCGAGGTGTTGTGCATTGCAGATAAACCATAAAGCTTAAACATAAATTTAAGCTAATTATGTTCTTAAAAAATGTAAAACAAATAAATAAATTAAATAATTTGTTTTTTTTTTAACTTTTTTATTTATTTTCTTATTTTTTATTAACAAATAAAGTGCTGTTGCAGGCCTACTAAGGAAGGCAATAAATACGGCCAAACGGAGAAAGGAGCGCAGAAGGGCTTGACTGGCCAGCACATCGTGTGGAAAAAATTTATAAACATGGAATGGGGTAATAAAGCCTTGTTTCTGGCAAATAAGGGCTTACAGAAGGCCTGCTTATTTTACCTCTTCGCCGCTGGGTATGTTTGTATTTGAAGCCCTTTGTGATCTCTCAGATAATTGTTTTAACTATTGTGTGTTTCTTTTGTCTTGTGCTGTTTTATTATGTTTTAATTTATATTTTGATACGTTTTTTTTAACCACTGGCATTCAAATTTATGTATGAATGTACTTCCGGGGTTAATTTTTTTTTTTGAGTTGTGTATTTATATACATACTCATGTACATACGTATCACATATTTACATTCACATGCTCATATTCATAGAACTTTAATTTTTAAACCTAACGAGTTAGAGCGCTGTATTCGGCTGTGCCGAATCTTATATACCCTTCACATTGGTTTTTTTTTGTTTACCCAGTCACCTGACCTAGGAAAGTTGTTTTAGAACAGTAAATTTAATTATATGTGGTGGGCTTAGAGTACAAAGCTTTCTGGTTTTCGAAATATGTATGTAGAAAATTCACAACATTTGAATAATTGTATCGACTTCCCTAACTAAAAGGTTCCAGAACATATATACTTTATTGGGTCACAAATAGATATAAAGTTATTACAAACAAAATGACAAACTGATTTGTACCCTTATTACTATGTGAAGAGTATAAAAAGGTGTTTAAACGAAATTTTTATGCAAAACCAGTAAGTAATGTACATACATACATACATATCTCAAATCTTTTTACATTTAAAAACTGTTTATTAATAAATTATACTAAACGTATGTATTAATATTGTATGTATCAACCCAGTAAAAATTTTGTTAATAAAAAATTGTACTTAAGCAATTAACTTAATCAAATAAAGTATTTGGAATTAACGTTGTTATTCAGGCCTGTAATACGATTTTTTGATGTTTTTGTTTCTTTTTTATTAATGTTAAAGAAATAACAATTTTTCGATTTTGGCAAAAACAATGAGTATTTTTTATGATTATGATCTTAATAATAAAAAAATCGTTTACAATTTAAAAGAAGCTGTAACTTAAAAGTAAAAGTGGTTCAAGTTAAACTTTTAAGGCATGTTTTGTTACAAAATTTGATTATTCGTTCGCAAACTATGATAAAAACAGTGGACCAGTTCTTAGGATCTCTATTTTTTATTAAAATCAATTAACTCCAGTATATTATGAACAAAACCGAAATTCATTCATGGATTTTCACCAAAGAAGGATTACAAAAATTTTAAATACAGTATGGTTTCGTGATCGTATATTAAAAATATTAAGTTTTTGCAGATGTCTTTTTTTAATTAATTTTAAAAAAATCTCTAATTTTTTCCCCAAAAATTTATATTTTTATCATTGCAGGCCAAATACTTCTGAAACCGTTAAGAATTCTTAAAAATATTATTTGCGTGGATTAAAGATAATTTCAATGTTAGTTTTTTTGGTGTTTACTTAAATTAAATCGTATAATTCATTTCCGATCTGTGACACAAGCGAAACAGCAATTTTCTTAAAAAATTTATTTTAAAATTTTTCAAACTGCAAAGTGTTTTTTTTTGTCGCATTCCTGACTCATTTTTTATTATTGCAACAAAAACAACGAAAACCCTAAAATAAAAAGGTTAAAGAAAACCGCTCAATCAACTTGCAAAAACAGCGCATGAGTGTGTGTTGAACGAGGTCACCATATTATTCCACCATGCCCAGAACTAGCTAAATTGAATCACTTCAAATTTTGATTTAAAAACCCGATGAAATTTACAAGGGGTTGTAATTGAAGTGATGGTTTTCTTTCTTCCAGATTTTAAACCGCATTTAATAAACATTTTCGATGCTTAAAACTTCTATACTAAAATGTTGTTTACTTAGCATTTAAGATGTGAGAAAAAAACCACGTTAACTTAAGGAAGAATATTTGATTTAAAAAAATTAGTTCCAACCATGTTTTTTAAGTTAGCTTTAATATCCACGTTATAATGAAAATCGGAAAATCTTATAATAGAGTTTTTGGGTGTGTTTTTAGCTACTTAGTTGTGCTCAATGATTTCCCAGTAAAACTTGCAAAAAAAAAAAAACTGTCAAAAAAATAAAAGTGTAAATGAACACTAACCAGCCAAAACTGGCAAGATTTTCGAATGCACGTTTGTAAAGATTATGGTGGATGAGCTCTTAGGCTTCGCAAAAGAAATTCCGTTATCATGCGGCGATAATTTTCGAGAATTTTCGAAAAAAAAATGGTCCAATTATCTTATGCGTGGCTGGGACACACCAAACAGTTACCATTGGGAAATGTGATGGTTTTTGATGTTTCAAAAGGATGGAATTTCAGATCTTTTTTTAAAGTTTTATGAATAACCGCTCTCAGAAGTCCGACTGAGGCTGTTTTTTTCCGTGTTGAAAGTCGCGAATTTTCACGTTAACTGCTTTCAACCAGTTTAATGTTTTCGGGGGTCCTTGAAGAGCGACCGGGCTCTGGCAGTGGGACATTCATAGCCGAAACAGTTTTTGTGTATGTGAACACTTACTAGCAAAAATTATCTAAAATTATTAATAATTTTCTGTAAATGAACACACCTATTGCCTTTCAGTTTTTGGCATGTGTTAATACTAAGTATTATAGTCTAAAGGTACCTTTACTTGTATAAATTTAAAAAACATATTAATAGTTTAATGAAAACAAACACAACTAAAGTCAACAAGTTGTTGCCGCAAGGACAAGGTTACCATTTTCAACCGACATGCTCTGAACGCTTTGTATTTGTTTCTCGAAAATATTAGCTTTCTTCAAAGCGAACGCTTTAATTATTTTCGAGTATTTTCTTAAGCACAAAATAATCTTCCAAATGCTAACCTGTTAGTAGATAGGGTAATCGACTGGTTAATATTTGACCGCTTATAACCGGTGTTTCGGTTAAACTGAAGCCTGTTATTTTAAAATTCCTATCTTTTAAATACGGAGGAGACCTAGAGACAAATTACAACAATCGATTCGAATCGAAATTTTAAAATTCTATCCTATTTTAAAAGCATTGACAACTTAATCGGTTGTTTAGAATTTCGAGTCGAATGCCGTAATTTGCCCTCTGATTATATTGAACACGAATAAGCGGGTTTTCAGCATCTTATTTCTTTACAAGTGGTAACTTTATACGTATTTTTTTAAACCTTAAAAAAAACACTTTTTTTATTGCTATAAAGTAGATTTAAAAATGTGGCAATAAAAACTTGATTCTATTTCATGTAGCTTTAAAGTCTCGACCAATAAAAATGGTATTTTAAAATGCGGTGCTGTGTTGCCAAAGATGGAATGTCTGTTTTGCTATTTCTTCATGTATTCTATACTCACTCACTCACTTGTTTATGTTTTGTAAGAACGGGGCGCGAAGGTCGTTGTTTATTATATTACTTATCTAAGTACACACTGTTGCAATGTTCGACAAAATGGCAACATGCTGTCATTTTTCAGTTGTGGCTGCATTGTACAACCATCTACACTTACGGTGCTTTCACACAGTAAGTTTTTTACATATGACCTGTCACTTTTGCAATCCATATGTAATTACATTTGCATGTCAAAACTCTTATTTTGCAGGTAGTTTATAATTTGCCTGCACAGGCGCATGTCATCGTTGTTTAGTTATTGTGTTCAATTGCGCGCACATGTCCTATACTTTTAGAACACAATAACTTAACAACGACGATATACCTATAATAAAATCTGACAAAACCTCCATAAACACGCTCTAATTGAAAATGCGTGACATGATATTTTTATACTTTACAGAAGCAATGTTTCAACGCGTTCACACGACATGTTTAAATTTTACAGCGGAAAATTTGCCAATTTACATGATAAATGCGTACCGTGTAAAAGCACTTAAAATGCGTAAAATGATTAAAAGCGCAATGCCACACATAGAAAAACAACTAAAATGGCACATGTTGGTTTTATTACACACTACTATATTTGCTTATGATGGAAAAAAATGGCATAATTTCTGTTATTTTTTATTTTAATAACCGAATACCGGTTTTTACCGATAACCGGGTTTTTAAAATTGCCGCCGTTTTCAAAGAAGGCTGAATAATCGATCACCCTAAGAAAGCATTTAAAAAAAAAGTTACTTATTCTTTCAAAGAATACATTAGTTTAAGTAGATACACAGGTACACATGTACCTACATACATACATACATACATATGCAAATGTACCATATAAAATCTATTGTTTTCCACGTCTTTAATTACACCTACATTGCACATTTAGAAATTCTCCCAATAAGCATTTTGGCTGAAATTAAAGTGGAATTACATTTGAAATCAAGTCACAATTTCCAGTGTTGAATTACAGTTGAAACACAGTTGAATTCAATAGCGAATCCAGCAAAATAACCATTGAATTACAGTCGAACAAAACAGTACCTTTATAGTGTAATTCCAGCCTTGAATAACGGTGTGATTCAAGTTGAACCGAACTTGAATCTGAAAATTTAATTATAAAATCATCATCTTCACCGCCGCCAATGATTTTCCATCAACTCTGTGCCATAAATAACGTATGCTTCAAACAAATTTGTTGATGTTTTTTAACAAACTTCAAACAGACTGGAAAGAGGATGGATTTTAAATGTAATTCAAGCTTGGATTCACACCGGAATTCCAACATTGGAATTCACAAAAAATTTGTGCTTATTGGGCTTATTTACATATAAATACATAGATGTTAGATATTTTTTTCATATAAATTGTTATTCCTTTCACATTGTGATAAGGGTGTATGTATGTACCCGTATTCTATATTATTTTGGGACCCCATTAAGTTATAATTCCGTACACATACAGAAGAAAGATTACAAAGAAAAACTTAATCGTATGGAGCCGCTTTTAGTGTCAAATTATCAGAAATTTTACTAAGACAATCGTTATGAAAAATGTGCAAGATCAGTAACAGTAACTGTAACAGCTATCGCTTAAAACCTGCAATAGAGTCATTTTATTTTGATGATTATATTTTTGGAACAAATAAAGTGGATGGCTTCACTGGGAATTAGAAAAGGCCATGTGAAGGGTATATAAGATTCGGTACAGCCGAATATAGCGTTTTTATATTTTTTTGTAATACGTATGTAGCATGAATATATATTTTTTAATACCTATGAACACACAATAATAAGCTCAGCTTAATAATAAATTTTTTATATACTGTTTTGATCTATTATATATTAAAGGCTAATAGTTAAATACACACACTTAAAACGTACGTAAGTATGTACATACATGTTTCTAATTTACATATATATGACGCGCCGTCAGTTGTCTATCGATTCTTTTCGTGCACAAAAAAATAAAACAACTGCAAATTCTACACATAACAAAACCGAACGTTTTTCAGCTATAACTGCGTTGGTCTACGAACCTAAATATATTTCAACCGCAGAACATAAGTACCCGACCTTAGCGAACCAGCACTTAAAACACAACTTATCTTACGTTCCGCTCGTTATCAATTAAGTCCATGCCAAAAACCAATCTAGACTTTTTGTTTATACCAGCGTTGCCGTTTGGTTAGATTTGATACCTTTTATGTAACTTTTTGAAACTCTACGTAACATGTATAACTTTAACAGTTTTGTTATAATTATCGTTACTTTTTGTACTAGTCACAGAATAAGGTATGTTTATTGTTGTAAGAGTTATTTTTTAAGTATGTACTTTTTATATACATAATTAGGGGCATAACTAAATTATATATAAGTAGCTTTTGACGAAGGTGACCTATTTATTCACGGTTTTGGTTATAGGTATATTAAATTCTAAATTAAAAAAACGGCAATGTTTTTTTTTCGATGATAGAAAAATTATGTTAAAAAGTAAAGCTACTTTTACAAATATTGTAAATTTCTGTAGCAATTGTATGCCTTAATAAAATATTTTGTTTCAGTAGTTAGTTGCCTTTTATTTATGTGCACTTTTAAATTAACTGCACAAAATGATTTATTTGTTTTCTATTCTTCGAAAGCCCATACAAATCCCGATTTTAACTGCAACTTTTATAAGTGTATATATGTAGCTTTACAGGTCAAAAACTGTGGTAGCCCTTTTTTGACACATTGCGGAACGATGGCCAGTAGTCCCCCGCTCTTTTCTTGGACCCAATATATTAAACTTTTTTTGAAAATCTTTTAACGATAAGGCAAGTTTTGAGCAAATCCCCATTCCTTTTTTAATTTAGCTAGTTGTCTGTGTAAAAACAAACAATTTAAAATAAAATATGTTAAGTAAACTAAAAATGATAGCACTTTTGACTTTATAAAAATTGCTCAAAGTTAATTGTGCAGCTATGTAAGTCAGAATTATGTTATTAAATGAATTTTATACAAATTTTGTCCAAAAAACAAGCGCTTTGTTTTCCTATGTATCATTATATAAAAAAAGGCAAATGTTTGCTAGCTACCACTGGCAACGCTAGTTTATACATATTTATTATATTTCATCTACGAAAAAATGACTCTCCCTCTCTTTGTTTGTTTTTGATAAAACCACTTTTTTAAAGCCAGTTCAAGGCATATTCATATAAGGTGGTCTTATTAAAAAAATTAAGAGAGTCGTTCTCTTACTCTTTATTTTTTTTATATGAATTTTGACACCAAAATTGAAAAATTTTTCGAGTTTAGTGTCAAACTCCATGTAAAAAAAATTAAGAGTAAGAGAACGACTCTCTTAATTTTTTTATTGCGGCTACCTTGTATCGATATGCCTTGAGCCAGTTTTAATTTATTCAGAGATGGAAAATATAAAAAGTATTAGGTGTTTAGATTAGTTTATAACTTTAGAACTGAAATTTCATAATATGCGTCAACACGGCAATGCGTTGTTGCGTCCTTTACTTGTTGTACGTTGCTTTAACTCAAATTTGTAAAATTCTTACAAGTTTTAGTTAATGTCAAAAAAAATTAAAAAATTATTTCTTGTAAATTGAGAACATTTTTTGAGTGTTTTAAAACAAATTCAAAAAAATTAAGAGTTTATTTTGTTTAAAACATATGCAAACCCCGCATACCTATGTAAATTATAAAATAATGAAAAAATGTTTATGCAAACTTGAGGTCATAAATAAAGTTTTTTTTTATGATAACAACAAAAAGGACAAAAAAACCTATAAATTATAAGTTATGAAATTTTATTCTTTTTTTATTACTTACATATGTATGTCTCATAAGTCAATGTCAGTCAAGAGTGGGTGGCTCTTGGGGAAATGCAACAATTGGGTTTTACAATCTGGCGAGCTTAGCCTATTCTGTCTTCAAATCATAGACAATTCCGGCTACCATAAGAATTTAATTGTTAAAGAGAACTTCTATTTTTGAAGTATCTGCTACATAAATGGCGCCCAATGAGTTCGACAGTAAAGCCGTATTTGATTTTGTTTAAAACTCTTTTAGTAAATTGTCTTAATAAGATTTGATGTTGAGTTTGATCAGTTTTAATTGTGTAATCCAATTTATAAAAATCATTTTTTATGTGGTACCATTATTACCCCATATTGTAGCTATAAATTATTATGGCACATTTATTTATCTGCCTAAATAGAGTGACTTTATAACAGTTTTATATCAAACATAGTGTTTACGACTTTTATCAGATAAATCACTTTTTTCTGTTAGTTTTCTTTAATTGATTAATTATTTTGTGTAAGTCATGATCATTTTTTAAAGTAAAACGAAATTATTATTTTCGACACAAGATTTAATTAAATCAGTTAACAAACCAGGTAATTGGAGGTGGATATCTCTATAAATTAAGTATGAATGTATGTTTCTTCTTTTATTTGAAAAAATGTGTAGCAGTTATTAAATAATAAAAATAAGCAGATAGTTTTAGTTTAACAACTTTTAAACTTATTTCAGTTTTATATTTTTTAAGCCAGTTTCAACAAAAACATCAAAGAAAAAAATTTTAAGTGCAATAATGAAGAACAGGGGGTGGTAGGAAAAAGTTATTTTACTGTCAATAAAGTAATAGCCCTTTGTAAGCGAACGTGGTAAGTACTTGCCTCCAATGTCATCGCCATGTTAAAATAATGAGTTAAAATGCTAATGAGTAAGTAGTTTTTAAGCTATATTTACACTACCTAAGTTCTCATCTGAGTTGATTGTCAAAAAACAATTTAAAATTTTTATTTTTAGTATTACATTACATCTGAGAAATTGTAATAAGTCCGCTAATTCTAAAAGTTGTTAAAATGGTACAAAGTGTATGGCAATAAAAAACAAGCATTTAACGGTAACTTTTGAAAACTTAAATTTTAAGCTCAGACGTTAAATTATTTGAAAATAGAAAACGTTCTAAGTTCAAGCCAAGTCTGTCGTGTGGCGAGTTTCGGTCAAAGACCTGCACATGTTCCCGTACAAAGTCCAGTCCGTGTATCAGCTGTTGCCCGTCGACCGCCAAACGCGTTTAACCTAAGCCCAAGCCATCCTCAATTTCGAGGCCGAAGTGGACGATTTTGCGACCAAAATCATAATGAGCGATGAGGCTCATTTCCACCTCAGTGACTACATGGTGCGCTCTTCAAGCTAGAGGAGTCATCGGGCCATTTTTTTCCAGGACGCCGCTGGCCAAACGACAACAGTTGACGATAGACGCTTAATGGCCATGTTAGCTGAGTATTTTCTGCCGCAATTGAACGAGTTTGTACTGGAGGACATGTGGTTCAACAGGACGGAGCAACGGCACACACTGCGTGAGCCACAACCTATATTCTGAAGGCGCCATTTCCAGGTCGCCTCATCTCCCGTTTTTGTGATTTGCATTGGCCCCCAAGACCGCCCGATTTACTCGTCGCCCGAAGTTCTCGCCGAAGTGATAAAAAATGCCATAAAACAAGCCCATTTGGCCGATATCATTCTTTCGACTTGACCAATAAAATTCTAAATTTTCAAATAAACATAATCAAAAAACAGAATCGAAGTTTTTTATTTAGAGAAATGAGAGCCAAGCAACATCGGTTGACTTCTTTTGATCCACCGCTTATTATGAATTTTATTAAAATAGCCATGATTTTTAAAAAAATACTAATTGATGGTGCCATATTTTTTATTTTATTTTATAAGGAATAGGTATAACATTTTATTAAACTTAAAGTAAGCCGGAAAAAAAACAAGTCTTATCCACCCGATAACTGGCATTTAGTTTGCAGTTAAAATAGTTTACGATTGTATTAGAGATGTTTTACATTTTCTGTTTATTTTAATTGAAATTGCACTGAAATCACGTTCGCTATATTGAAGTGTTATTTGCAAAAAAATTTTACAAGCAATATGAGTGTGTATATCGCCCACTAAATCAATCATAAACCGACAGAATTTAAAATTCATTAAACTCAAACGGACATTTTCTTTGCTCTCAAGTAAACTTTATTTTATAACGACCATATTTTTAAAGTTGGGGAAAAATCATTGGTGTAGGAAGGTCATTTTGCATACACCCCCCCCCCCCCCCCCTCCCAAATTAAAAAAAATGTCGAAAAACATTTTTTTTCGTGCATTTTAAGTCTCTGTTCCCCCCTACGCCATGGCGCGCCAATTGAAAGTCTCATTAAAATTTTTGAAATCAATTCGTGACTTATTTTGATTTAGTATGCGATATGTTCATACATACATTTTTACGTAACCAAGTATATATTTTTGTTCTATTTTTGTATATGCATGTTTATAAATGTACTTTTGCATGTCTTACAATATTATTGAAGCCATATTGTAATTCAATTCCACGGAAAATTTAATCAGTACAATGTTAAGCATTTTATGTCAATTTAGGCGAAAAACCAGAGTTTGTCATAACAAAAAATATTTAAGTGAATTCTGCTGGCAAATTACGATAACGTATTTAAACCACCTGTTTTGTTAATATATGTACATATGTATATACGTACACAGACAAAAAAAAACCGGAACAAAAATATAATTTGGTTTTAATGGATATACATACTTATGTACACTCTTTGGTACTTAAGACTTTTACAAAAATGAAATACAAACACCTGTTGTTGTAATTCCAATGTGTTTAGTTTTTCTTTGTTTTATATGCAACGAAGATTTTTTTATCTTTGCCCTATACCAAGTGAATATGCATGCATGTATGTATGGGGGTTTTTCGTAAAACCATTATTGCACTGCATCACGAGCGCAACTCTTACAGAAGCTTAAAAAAAATTTTAAAAAATAAAATAAAGAAACATACATACATACATACGTACATAGATATTCAAAATAAAAACGTTTTGAAATATTTTTTTATTATATAGGTATACCCTTAACATAGTGGCGTATATATAAGTTTGTCATTCCGTTTGTAATTTCTACAATTTTTACTTGCGACCCCATAAAGCGTATATTTTCTCGATCCTTTTAGATAGAAAATCAAGTTTCTAAAGCCCCTTGAAAATTCTCGGACTTGTTTGTGGTATCAAAGCTTAAGGTATGTCTGCGGGAATTTCGCGTTAAGGAAAACAGCCAATATTACAAGCGCATCTTAAGAGTTTTAAGTATAAAAGTTTTGTCTTACTTTTGTTAATTATTATTTAATTAAAAATTTATTTTTTTGTTTCAAAAGCAAGTTTGACATTTATAAGTTATTGTTTCGTTTTTTGTCTACATACAGTATTGTGACGGCACAATACATTTAAAAGGATAGAAATGTTGTGTTTACATTGCTGTGGATGTACAAAATTTTTAGACATCATTTAAGAATCGTATATTTCTGCCTGGATATTTAAAAAAAAAGTCCGAAAAATCAGGACAGATAACGTACGACAGACTCTATGTGCCACCCCTTCTAGCTCGCGCGTTACGGATGATAGTCGGTCAATACCTGGATGCCGATCTCGTACAAACTTGCAAAACATTTTTTACCATTAAGCCTGTCCTTTGTCATGGTTAAACTCAGCCATGTTTTATTATGGCGGAATGCGGAAAATGACCTTTCAGCTGTAGCATTATTGGCCGGTAATAAAACAATTATGAATATTTTTTGAAAATTTGGGTAAATATCTGGGTCAAATCTTGCTAAAACATCTTTTATATTTTCTGGGCGGTTTTTTTTATAAATTTTTCATTTTTGTTTCCAATGCAAAATTTCGGCCTTTAATTTCGATACAGTAAGCAGTTTTTTATAACTTTTTCAAATTTTAATAGATCATTTGCAAGTTGTGGAATTAAAATTTCTAAATCAGTAAATGTAGTAATATTCTGAGGCAGAATTTGAGAGATATTAAACTAATAAAGGGCGTTTTTTGAGAAACGTGTTTTTAGGTCTTGTAAATTAGATTGCATTAAGAGTATGTAGCCCTCGACATCTTCAAAATGATTTTTTCTTTTAAGTCTGGGCTTTTCAACTAAAATTCCCATAACAATACAAATATTTTTTGACTCTTCAAAAATAGTTTTGAGTTCTGTTTGGGCTTTATTGCTTTTAGTCTCAAGGCACATTATCAGGGTTTTTAAGAGATGATCCTTTTTGACAATCTATATCCTACTTTTGTAGAACTACACTAATCGGCTGTGTGGCAGTAAGTATATCATTTAAAAATGTAATCCGCGAAAGTGCTCAGAGAAGTTATTTATAGTAAGGCTTTTTTAAAACATATCCACAATGGCTAATTTAAATATATTAAAATATATTTTTATTAATAAAAAAAAAATATAAAAAGCCGCAAATCTTTAATTTTCAAAAATCGTCCAATCGTCGAGTTTTTCTTTTTTGGCACCAAAAATCGTTAAATCTGGCAGCTATGATTGCAGGTACATATATGACAAGTACGATAATTTTGCCGACCGAGTTAATAGCACTGCGACATACAATAAAATGTAGACAGTTTTATCTCCATAACTTAAATAGTTTCCGCTTCAGAATTTTATCAGCAGATAAACTAACGAATGTAAAACAAATTTGCAAAACAAAAGTCGTTCTCTGAAAAAACGTCATATACATACGAACATTTCGTGCACAGGGATCGATATAACCGCATCAATTAAACATTTTTTTTTTCATTTTATTTTTTTTTCTTAAATTTTTTTTATTGACTTTGAAGTATGATGATCAGTGTTTTCTTTCTCTTAATTCTTATTATTATAAATTAATATGTAAATATTTTTTTAAGAATCAACAATTTTTTTATTAACTTAATTTATTATAATAATAAATAATATGTTTATCCTACTTTTTTATTTTGTTTATATTTAATTTTATTTTAAATGTTAAGGTTTTTGCTTTATTGTTAAGTTTTATGTGTTAAATTTGTGTGTGTGTGTGTGTGGGTGTCTTGTTATAACTTTTTGCATTAATTTTAATTTTTTTTAGGTTTATTAAACAAAGTTTTCATACAGTTTGTTTTTTAAAACCTTTTATAAATAAATAAAAAAAAAATATATGAACAGGGGGTTGGTTAACCTTTTAACAATATCCAAGTGCATTTTGCTTTGCATTGTCTGAAAGTATTAATTTTTCATGTAATTTATTCACTTTTACATAATTTTATTTTGTTTTAATATTTGCAAAGTTGAGTAATCTACATAATATATTTATTATTTTTTTGGTTTTCATAATTTTATTTTTGTTTCATCTTAATCTTTTTACCACAATTAAGTATTATTTTGGCAAAACTAGTTGTGACTCGTTTTGATTGTGTTTTTGCTTGACGCACACCCTGTAAATTTTGTGTGTATTCTTAATATAATATTTTTTATAGCTCTTCAAAGACCTTCAAAAGCTTAAGGTTAAAAATTTGGCATCTCAATCTTTTGTTTTTTCCTGATTCTGCGTTTTTCTTCTCTTCTTCTTCTTCTTCTTCTTCTTCTTATTTCTATCCTTTTTTTTTCTTTGTTTTTGTTAGTTGGTAAAATAATAAAAAGTAGTGCTCGATTCTTTAGTATTCGATACAGTTTGCATAAAATGTTACTTATTAAATTGCACAATTGTTTGATTTATTTGGAAAGTTCACAAGGTGTGTATGTTAACTGCCGTATTGGTTTTTTTTAATTTTATTTTGGCTTCAAATGTCATTTTGGAAGGAAAACGACAATAAATTTTTTTTTCTAAGTACATATCGTTACCTCAATAAAAGGCCAAGCTCGTATTTTTAAGTCGAGATTTTTTTTTTTTGCTAATTGTGATATATGAGCAAACCATTCAGCGAAATAAACGAAAATATTTGCTTAAAAAAATACGAGCTAAAGCCTTTCTATATTAAGGTAACACTATGTACGTATTTACATATTCGTGGCAATACATCAAAATGGCTTAAGTCGAAATTTTGTGTTTTGAGATGGTAAGAAATTTGTGTCAAATAAATTGTGTTTTGTTTTTATTCAAATATTTTAGCCACAGAAAGAGATGCACATTTATTAGTTTTATAAAAATTATAAACTTTTCATTGATTAATGTTCCGTGTTTTTTCGTTAAGATGTTATGAAAAAATCTATTGGCAGAAAAATTAGAGCTTAAGTGAACTTAAGGTACTATATTAAGGTTGAAGGTTTAATCAGACGTGACTTAACCTTAACGCCTTAGCCGTACCTATTGAAAATCTAACTGAAATCCTATTGAATCCAATTGGAATACAATCGGAAACCAATTGCATTTTCAATTGTTATGGCTATGGCGTTACGGTTAAAGGTTGCTTTATACGTGACTTAACCGTAACGCCATAACCTTTCCTATTGAAAATCTAACTAAAATCCTATTGAATCCAATTGGAGCCCAATCGGAAACCAATTGCATTTTCAAATGTTATGGCTATGGCGTTACGGTTAAGTCACGTCTGATTCAACCTTTAAGAGGTTAAACGGTTTTATTGATAATAAGTTTAAGATAAGTGTTTTAGGTTAAATTGAATTGCGGAAAGCCTGTGATAATTTAAGCTTATTTAATTTATTGAACTTAAGTGAGTAGAAGTTTGAAAACATTTTAGCTTTAAAAAAACAGTTTAACTAAGATGTGCTGGCTTACATATGTATTACTTTCCAAAAAGACTTTAGTTAAAACCTATTCGCGTATAGGTTTTTTAATCATAACATTTTATTCTTTAAATTAAGGTGAGTGATACATCTTAAAGACGGGAATAAGAATCTGTAATAAAATAAGAAATCACTTTTGCCAACTTAAGTCATTTTTATTCCTTGCGCCAGATATGTATGTATGTATGTAGATCTTAAATAGAAAATAGTATCGACTGCTTATTAAACCCTACCTGTGTTGCCAGTACGCATAACAAAAAAAATCCCCCCTACAAAAATCCCAAAATTCCAAAATCACAAATTCTTGTTACAAGGAGGTAAATAAAATATAAGTAAAAACTTAATAGATTTAGTGTCATCCGATGGATAGCTAAAAAATAAATAAAAGTAAACAATAAAAATAATAACAATAATAATAATAATAATAATAATAATAATAATGATAATAATAATAATAAATAAATAATTGTTTTTAAAAACAAATTTAAGCTTCTTATTCTGGCTAAAGTTCATTATTTAATTTCTTTTTATTAGAAAAAATTAATATTTTCCGTTAATAGTACAGAGTTGTAGAAAAATTTGCTTTTTCATGCATAAACTAAACAATTGTTTCTCGAATGTTATTAATATAATTTTTAAATTCGTTGAACCTACTCGCAGAATGGCCTTCCTACGCAATTGATTGTATCAAACAAAGATCTTACAGAAGGCCTTTTAAAGTTTACCGCTAGGATATTATCCCATTAAAAGAAAATTTATTGTGTTGATGTTTATCAGAATAGCAAATAAAAATTGTAATTGTATATGGCTTTTCTCATCCACGTTAATAAAATTAAGAAAAAATACAAAAACAGTTAAAAGAATTATAAATATAATTTTGACTATAAAGTTTTAACTTAATTTAATAAATTATATTTACATATTAACCTACAAGATAACCTTTAGATTTATAGTTTTGTTTTCTATTAAGTGACTGGAATCTTAAAGCGTAAAGTTAAATAATAAAATCACAAATTAATTTTCGTAGCGAAATATAGTTGGAATGTTTCTTTCTTTCTTCTTCTTTTCATAATCAAACGGACATGCGAAAAGGGGTTGCAATGGCTTTAGGAAGTGGAAATTAGATTTAATAACGGTGGAAATACTACATCATACGAAAATAGTTTTAATGTTAATATTGATTATCATTTCGGTTCTTTAAAATTTTTTTTGTGTGTGTATCTGTATATTTCTTTTTTCGTTTCTAATTATGTATGTAATTTGTGTGCATGTAAATCCATCCATACGTTTGCAAATGTCGAAACTTAATTTCAAAAATGATCTACATATGTATGAACATATGCATGTACATATATTTGTGCTTTAGTTTTTATTTAAAACGGGTGAGTTTGTGAGTTCTTCTTATTTTGTTTTTTGTTGCCTTCGAAAAATGTGTCAAGTCAATCAGAGTTGTCTTGAAATCCATTAGCTGTCGCAATCGGATTTGAAAATGGCTAATAAATATTTCAATATTGAAAACTTTTGTATTATGATTATATTTCTACATATGTATGTACATATGTACCTATATTGACATTCTGATTTTAATTTGAGCTTTAAACTCATAATTTGGGAATTCTTTATACAGAAGTATTATTAGGTCGCTTAGTAATCCAATTTCAACAGCTCTCGGCTTTCATGACAACTATTTATACTAAATATAACTGAGAAAAAAAAGGAGTATGTATGTATGTGCTCTGTTTTTTCTTATGAATGTACAAACATACTTATGTATTAATAATTATTTTGTAGTATTACTAATAATGCTGCTATTTATTTCACTGTGCGTAGTTGCTGCTGCTCAGTTTTAGGTTTCTGTTTGCTTTCTAAAAATGTTGCCATTTTTCATTTGAGCATTGTCCATTTGTATAAGCGTCCCACTCGCAATCGCAACCTTCTAAGCAATCAGGGCATTCTAATTCACTGTCTTGTCAGTACATCCACGACACTGGTATCCATTGCGATGTGGTTTGTACCCGTTCGATAGCAGCCTCTAAGCAAGCGATTGTCTCGCTGATGTCGTTGTTAATAATTGTCAAATCAAAGAAATGGCCATACATTTGTCGTAGCATATCTGATTCTTTAGCTAAGCGTTCCAAGCTGCCGTCATACTGAAAAAGATAAGATATGACGTAGAATTAGAAGCATTGTTGACAATTTCTGTGTAACACGTTTTTGGTGAAAACATTTTATATTTATTTTAAAGGATTTTTTAACATTCTTACACAGAAAGAAAACTCGTTTTCTAAAATCAAGAATTTTATTCTTGAATTTATCCAAAATCTTTCTTGAAATTTTTAAGTACGAACCTTACTTGCATTTTCTTATATCAAGCCTTTTTGGATTGCTTCAACAAATCAAGCAGAAAAAAGCTTGTTGTTTGAATATATTATTTTATTTTTATTTTAGAGAAAACTATTACAAATGTGTTAGTAGAAAAATGTTTTAGTGTTAGTTTGCATCAGAAGTTTCCTGTATGGAAGGTGACCTCATTCCTACAACAACAACTTTCTGTAAAAATCAGCATTTGTTGTTGCAAAACTTTAGCCAAGTTGTCAAAAATATTACTATCACATATACACACAGTAAACACAGCAAAAATATAACATTAAAATTTGACAATAGATGTGAAAAACATATGACGTAAATAAAAGTCAGCTGATCAATTGCTCCTTGCACCTTATTGTACCTTGGTAGTGAGCAACCCTACAATTTAAAGCTTTATTTTTTTTTTAATAGAAGCTTTCTTATATGAAAGACATTTGGCAACCGTAAAGACGGGATATCAACGTCTTTTAATGGGAGATCATGCGCGTATCGTAATCTTTGTTTTATAATTCTTGGTAAAAGTGTGATCGCGTATGGGCAAATTTGAAAGAGGGAATTACCACAGGGTAACGTTTTGCTATCAACGGTTTAAAGAATCTGTATACACATACTTTGCATTTGTTTGCTGTTGGTGCAGGCAAACAAAGAAAAGCATGATGTTGCCACTGCGTAGTTAAATATTCAAAACAACATAACATCATATTATTAAAATGGCCCTTATAGTATTGCAAAAAAAAAATAAAGTACTTACATCCGCAATATTTTGTAGAGAAGGAGCTGCTATGAATACCACAAACGGTGTAAACTCAGATGTTCTCAATATTTTTAATGCTTGTGGCTCGACATCAAGAATTGCCATTTTACCTTCCGTATGTATACGTCTAATAGTATCTAGTTTTGTACCGTACATCGCATCCTCATGTGTGCCTTAAAGTAAAAACAAAAATACTTAATAAATATCGTAATATTTTAATAACAAGTCTAACGTAGCGGCTCCTAACTAAAAAATTAGCCGATCATAGTCGTATTCAGTATAGGAGTGTGTGGTATGAATTAATGAACATATGCAAAATTTATATATCAAATTTATTACGAAGGGGCATTTGTATGGAGGCGATCATCACCACTTTCAATAGACTTCGTCCCTATGCTAGAAAACCCATTTGTGGCTTATTTCTTTAAAACGTCTTTAAAAATGCGACCTGCACTTTGTTGACAAGAATACATGGACACCCAACCGAATGAACGGGTTTGCTTTAATCGACTCAGGACGTGACTCTCAGCCGAGCGGTAGGGTGAGCATCAGATTATTATTTTTAGGCGTAACAAACATCTCCACAAGAGTATGATACCCCTACCGCGCACAGAAATGTGGCAATAAGATAAAATAAATACACATAAATATACGATGATATTAAAACGATAGGAATAAGTGATGCCCGTTAGCGATTTGCCTGTGGACTTAACATGCCAATATATTTAAATGTCGATCATTTTCATTCTCTTAACATCTTATCGGTTTTAATCGGTTTTGTTCCAAAGTAAAAAAATTATAGTTTCCCACAGGTGAATTGCTTGCACTTGGCTGGAATTCCCTGTGGCAATCTTCCAAAGTTCATGAAATATAGAAATATTTAAATTTTCCAATTTGCTTTACTACTTCCAGACATGGTGGAGTTAAATAGGTGATTGCAGCTCAGAAAGAATTTTGTGGTGAAATTTGACAATTGTAAATTATATTCAAAAAAAGAGAATTTATGAAATTCTGACATACAAACTTCCAGAGTTATGCAATTTTAAATTAACAACATTCACTTATTTTTGCTCCTCACCTTATATGTACATATGTATGCATGTGTATGTATGTACGTTTATTTAAAACAAAATTCTTAAAGCATTTTAAATCTAAAAGCAAGACCCAATGTTCATGTGGTTTAGCTTACCATATTCTAAATATTCATTTGCTGCAATGTCAGCCATCATTTCATCGTGTGACACAAAATAATAACTGCGACCATTTTCCTCGTCGGGTTTAGGAGGTCTTGTGGTATCTGCAAAAAAAGAAAAATTGATAATTTATTTTAATAATATTTGTTAATCTTAATCAGAAAAAACAAGATGAACAAAAGCAAGTTATGCGATGAATAATTGAGGGAGTTATTTGTGCAGTATTAATGATGTTGATGTTGACTGTTGAACACAAGTTTGCTTGCTCGCTCAGAAAAGTGGTATCAGATGAACTTGACTTAAAAAAATATTTAAAATCCCCGCTCATTGAGGCAAGAGCTATATATACCAGTCCAGGGATAGATAAATTAATTGAAAACGAGTTACTATGTTGTGCATTCTATTCTGTCTCTGCGCAAAATGTGGCACAGTGATGATAAATAAGAATTTCATTTGGGTATCAAAAAAATGTTTTAAGGGTACTTTTTTAACGGCAATAGTATCAAAATATTTTTTTTCTCTGTTTAACTTTTATTCACAAAAAATAAATACAAAAAAAGCCATGTAGACATTTTAAGTGTTTTGAGTTTGTTCAACAGTGAAACTGAACTGTATATATTTTTTGAAAAATTTGAACTTTGGTTTAAGTCCGTTAATATTATGTATGTATGTATGTATTACTTACGTGGTATTGGATAGGCGTATTTATCTGGATATTTAGATATTAAAGTGTTTTTGATATGACGTCGTCCCACACCATGCGCACCTAATAAAACCAAAGTTTTACGCTGGAAATTCGGATCACCCACTGAAATCAAAAATATTATATTCCAGTTATTTGTACTTATCAACATTGCATTTACCTGGTACTTTTACAACCTCTTCGTATGTAACCAACTCCAAGTTATCAAATATACCACTATGTTTCGCCAAATATTTGTCTCGGCATTGTTTCTTTTTACGACCAAAAATTGAACAGTTTACTATAAAATACAAAAAATGTAAAAAAAATTAGAAAATTAATAAAAACTTAAGGTCTGTACGTTTGACTGGCTGTGTATGTGTGGCTCTGTAGCTATTCATGCATCCTTAACTGTCTGAGTAATAAAAAAAATTGCACTACAATAAATGACATAATGAAAATACAAGCAATGAAACAAACAAAACATGCAACAAAAAACATTAAATTCTTTTATCATAAAAGTTTTTTAATTTAAAGAAGAAAAAAAGGTTTATTTTTGAAAAAAAAAAAACATCATCTCTAGCCTACCGTGTCATAAAATGCCATTTTTGACAGTCTGGCAGTGAAAAAATTAAAAAATTTATTATTACGTTAACATTTATTAATGATGAGCCAAAAATTTGTTGAGGCAAGAACATGACGTCAGCAGAATAACTCTATGTATTCAACTGTTATGTTATAGAAGATAATTTTTTTTTTTTGAAAATATCTAAAAACACATAATTTTACTACATGCAATCAAAATTAAAAAAAATAAAACGACTAAAGATTATTTTAGTTTGTTTTACTTAATGCCATTTTGAACGATTTTTGGTGACATTCTGCATATCTTTTTATTTATTTTATGCCTTTTTTGTGCCCTTTTTAACGTTTTTCTTTTTTGTGCCATTTTGCATAGATTTTTTAAACAATTTCATGCAATTTTTAACTTGCCCTGGAATAATGGTGCAATTTCGTTATCAGGTGGTGTTACGATCACAGCTGATCTACGTTTTTCATGCATAAATCGAGGCTGGGTTGTCAAAGTTGTTTACTTTTACATATCTTTTTTTGACACCTGAGCCAACGAAAACTACAACAAAAACCAAAATTTCATTCACCAAATTTTGTTGTTGTGGAATCACCACCACCACCATGCCCTTACTTATAAAAGAAACTTGTAATCATTTTCAATCATACGTTTAACATTTTTTACGCCTTAACCCTACATCAAATATTAGTAGTTAATGCAATAACAAGCCTATGGCAATAAGTTAAGTTCTTTTTATTTGTGTGCCGAATGTTATTTTATAAAAAAATTAAGGAATACGTAGAAAAAGCCGGAGAATCATGCTGAATATATCGTTCATGTTTAATCTTATTAATGGTAAAATCTGTTCGGAATTTCTGCTGGGTAACGTTACTTTCAATATTCCTCAACGCACATTACGATCTTTTAACCCGCTGTATGTAAAAACATATCGTACTAACTTTTCCATGTCAGATCCGTTTCGAAGACTGTGTTGTTGCTTTAACGAAATGTACAACCTAATTGATTTCTCTTTAAACATTGATGCCATTAAAAGAAACATTATTGTGTATTTAAATAATTTAAATAATTAATTTTCTTTACTAATTTGACCGTTATTGTATTTTGTTGTTTACTTTTTTTCTTTTTACTATTATTAAAAAATTATTCAGTCTGTAAGGAAATTATCCATAGACTCAAATAAATAAATAAATAAATAAACAAAATTAAATATTTCGTTATTTTAGCTTCTCTTGTAAATTTTTTTTTTTAAATTTAGCGTGTTCGAAAACGTCTTGCGCAGTAGAAAAGAATCATCATTCTAACTACAACAGGTAATCACGCATCACCAACAAAATTTTGCATCACTGCAGCGCACAGTGACACACAGTTTTTATGCATTTATGAATGTACTCTTTTTTAATGAAAAACTATTTAGTAAACCTTTTATAAACTTAAAAACTAATTAACAGTTTAGAGGTAGAGTTAAACTTAAATATTGGTTTTAAACAAACTTTTGTCTTTTATTATAATGATTAACATTGTATTTGTCTTAAACCCTTTTATACCCACCACACAACGATAAGACTGTATGTACATAAGTATAAACATATGTATGTTCGTAAGGAGCGAGATCAAAAAAGCTTAACATATAAACAAATAAAAATATAAATAAAAAGATACAACTAAACCAGCAGCTTTGTCGATTTTAAGTTCTAGTCTCTGGTAATGAATTTATGAACCTTTTCCAGAAATGCTTCTATTAGGGTTTTTGTGGTTCTTTTAATGACTTTGTTTGAACAGGCGGCAGTCCATCTGTCCATCACATAAGTCAAACAACTCCCCCGAAAAAGCGTGACCACTAAAAATTATAGTTTAAAAATCCTAATTAATTGGGATGTACAAATGAGACTTATTTTAGAAACTCAAATGATAACTCAGGTAGTGTAAATATAGCTTTAAGACTCATTTGTATAGTGTAATAACATGTCTATTTTAATTTGTTAATATTTTTGTCTAAACTCAGTTCGTGTTCTATTTTCAAAATATTTAACGTGTGAGTTTTAAATGTAAGTTTTTAAAAGTTGTTTTTGGTTTGCCATTCACTTTATACGAGCTTAACAACTTTAATATTTAGCGAACTAAAACTAATTCCTTAGACGTAATGTAAGACTAGAAATTTGAAAATCAAATTGTTGTTTGACACTCAAAAAATTTAAACTTATTTAACTTATATGAGAGCTCAGGTAGTGTAAATATACTATGACAATGAGAGAAAAAAGACTAAAATACCCAGAATTTGGAATTTGGTAGTACTGCTGGTAGTATTTAATTACGTTTTTGTTGTGCTGGTAGCTCAACAAATTCAGGGTGCCCGCGGAGGGGTAAAATTTAGGACTGAGCTAAACTTATTTTTCCTTGCAAACATTTTTGTAAAACATACCTACCTTCTTTCATCATCACCAAAGGGGGTTGCCATACAAGATTTGAAAAAATTAGGATAAAAACCCCTACAACTTCCCCGTAGTCACCCTAAGAGGGTTAAAATATGGCTCCGACCCCTATTTAAAAATATTTCATAAATAGACAAAAATTTTAAAAACAAATTTGGCGCTTCGAAAGGCCAATGTGAAGAGTATATAAGTTTCGGCTCAGCCTAATACAGCGCTCTTACTTATTTTTTTAGTTATAAATTAAACGTTTGATGAAAACACCATGTTTAGATATTCCTATAACAGATTTTAAGTGTTTGGCTTAATTTAAAGCAAATATTTTTTTTACTTATTGTAATCTAACTCTACAAAATCATCCTTAGTCCATATGGAATATGACTATGGGCGGTTACCGCGAGTCATTCGAATATTGAAGTGCCACAGCTCTACCAGAATAAAACCCTTTAGGGATTCTTAGAAGAACGCATCTTGGTTCTTATCAAACGATAATAACGACAAGGACTTAAAAATGCTAAAAGCTAAGGGTGAAGCTGGTAGAATTAGTGAGAAGTATGTAAGAAGACTAAATGATAATGATAATGCGCTGGGAATTGCTTCTTTAGACGATAGTAAATAAGTTGCAAGGCTTAAAAATTTTCACGTTTCAGACGCGCCATTTAGGAAATAAAGCTGTAAATATGCATGAAAAATTAATTTAAGTCAAGAATTTAAACAAAGTCTTTATTTAAATATTAGTTTTAATCTCACTGGAGATTAAAACTAAAGTCGTTTAGTTTATATGTTATTAAATTTGCTAATTATTTATACCAATAAATTGCAAATAAATTTGAAAAAAAAAAATTCTTGCTTGGATAAATTTTTTACTCAAAATTTTAAGCAGAAAAACAAAATAACTGTAATTCTTTAGTAAGCCGACGTTCTGTCTTGACAGAAGATTTTTTATATATACATATATATATACATATATACATAAGTACATATGTTAGTATATATTAATTAAAACTTATTTATATGCAAAAATTTTAAAGTGAATTAATAAGTGTGTATTAAAAAATTACAAATTAATGAGAATGTTGATTTTATGTTGGTAGTACCTGTGGATCCATCACACCCATCTGTGTGAGCAGAACATCCTGCGCCAGGTTCTCCTGTTCATATATTAAATGATTATATATATTATTATAATAATACAAATTAAAAATTATCTTGCTATACATAAGAGTAACTCCTAGAAATTTGTTTTGCGTTAAAATAACGACTTTAAAATTACGAGCAAGACAGGGTGTTGTTACTTCTTAAGAATCAGAAATGGGTGTACAGGAACGAAAAAGGATTTTAAAGTATAATTTTTTTTTATGTTTCTCTTCTGGGTTTTTTACACTAAACAAATAAATAAAGGTATATATCAGTTTGTAATTTATAGAATATTCATTTGTGACCTCTGTAAGTATTAATAATCTGGATCCTAATCCACTAAAAAAAATTATTTATGTCAAATCCTAAAAAAATGAGCAAGGACACTTTGAAGGTGAAAACTTAATTGAACATTTTTTGTTTGAAAGATAATAAAGTTAGCAAAGTGGTATCCCCCCTGAAATTGCATAAACTTTATGGTATTTTTCATGCGCTTTATTCCTAACTATTGACCCTATCGAGATTCAAGCCTGATAAAAAGTATTTTTTTTTTATTTATATTTTCAAAACAACTAAGCTTTATTGGTTTACTTGGGTTAAAAAAACCAATGTAAAGAGAAGGCATTTAGGATTTGGCAAAGCCGAATAAAGTGCTTATGTTAGTTTACTATAAACAAAAAAAAAAATGACAGCAGGATCAGTTTTGTTGTTAATTAAAAATTGCCAAATGACAACTTCTAGGATAAAATCGTCGCATTTAATTTTAATCAATATTTTGCTCGCTCGATCGAGTTGTAAATGCTTTTAATATAGGAATTCTAATAAGAATTTTTCAATTTTAATTCGAATCGAATGCGACGATTTGGCTCCTCATTAAAAATTAATCAAACGTGGTCCGTAGGATTTAATTTTGCTTCGAAAACTTAATTTCAACAGACATGGCTAAGTCGACTTTTCTATCTATAAGGATTCAGAAAATATATAATTTAATGGGTCACAAATGAATTTTGTCGAAATTGCAAACGGAATGGCAAACTGATAGGCATATGCATTAATACCCTTATTACTATGTAAAGGGTATAGTAATTGTATTGATGAATATATGTTAAATAATATGATAATTAGTTTTCCGTAATCTTTTCATGTGCGTGAGTGAGTAAGTTTAATACATTGGGAAGAAGAAGATAGTATATGTTCGTACTTCAATATTAGACATTGCTAAACTCAGGAAGTAACAAGACGATTTTTTAAACTTTTATACAGTTTTAAGGTTAATAAAATTGATTGAGCAGTTTTTGAGAAATTAAAAATCAAAATTGAACTTTAGATGTTTTTTAGTATTACGTATGAAAACGCTATTGATTGATTTAGCGCGTTAGGCACTTTAATTTTGTTACAAAAAAAAAAAGGACCAATATTATTTTTCAACTGTAAAAGCTTTTAACACAAACTCTTGTAAAACCTTGCCACAAAATGTCCTTTTTAACAGTAAACTGGCAGTTATTTATTTTTACGGTTTGAGTTGTTGACCTTCATACGTTTATGAAAAATTTTTCCTGCTATTAAAATTACATATTGAAAAATGCATGATTGTACTTAGTGTGTAATTAAAATTTACTTAAATAAAACTGTACTAAAGATTTGTTTGGATTATTTTATTTTTATTCCTTTTTTTCAATAATAGTTTACCACTCTGTTTGCAATTTCTATAACGTTCACTTGCGATCACATATAAAGTATAAATATTTTGGATCGATACAGCCCGGCCGTATATCTGTTGAAATCAAGTTTCCAGAGTCAAGTTAATTACTACGGACTCGGTATTTGTATCAAATTACCAGAAACAGTCGCTAAATATAATAAGCACGAGCGATTAACTACCGACCGAGATATAGGACAAAACAATGATATTGATAAATTTTTTTGAGAGAAAATCCATCCATATATTTCTCTATATCTCAGAAAATATAGGCATTGTTGTCACAAAACTTCGCACAGATGCTTTAAAAGCGACGACCTTAATTGAGAATTATTTTTGGATATGAGCGCAAAAAAAACGTCTTTTTTTAAGTTTTTGATACGCCATACTTTGGAAACTTTGAAACAGTTTCTGGCTTCAAATGTCTTAAACATTGTAATTATAAAACATACATTTTGGGAAATAATAGTTGTTGTATAGGAGCAGGGCTAGCGCTAGCGCCATTTTTATCCAACATTAAAGGGCATCCATCTATTCCATTTCCGACGCATTTTTTTTTTAGTTTTAACCAAACTTGTTTTCTTGTTGTTTTCTTCTTTTTCCTCCTTCTTAGAAAATCTGTGCTTTTTTTTAGGGTTTTACACCCTCACACTAACTTTTTTTGTTAACGATTGTTTATGAAACAAAGAATTGTGTATTTAAATTGGGAAGTTTTTCCAGCATTTCCCGCCTCGGTAGTTCCATGTAAACTACATGTTACTTTACAATACAAATCGCACGCTAATTTTGTTTAAAAATGTTATACTACATTTGTTAGAAGTTAAGAAAAATTTAATCAGATCTTGTTGTGTAAAATATTTTTTATTTTAATGGTAGTTTAACGTGTTGTTAATTGTATTTAAAACTTTATTTTTACAAAAAACAATTTTTTTGCTTAAGGAAAACCCTTTTAGAAAATGTGACGGGTGTACCCTTTTCATCAAGAAAAAGAAAAGAGGAGGAGGTGAATGTGATCACTTAAAAAATAAAAAATAGTTAATTTTATTTCAATCTTTTGCATTCCCTTTTAGACGGCCCAATTTTGGGCCGTTTTACATAGAATTGACCATATTTTACTAAACAGGATCCCAGAATTTTTAAAAAAACTTTCCGCTTTTAAGGGAAACCAAAAAACCATTAGGTATATTCAATAGACTTTATTACTTCCAGGGTTATGCAGTATTAAGCTGAAAAAGTACAAACATGTACTCACGTTCCTCCCCATTAAATGTTTATATGTGAGTATGTATGTATGTAATAATATATGTATGTATGTATGTATGTATTTATGTATGTATGTATGTATTGTGTATGTATGTATGTATGTATGTATGTATGTATGTATGTATGTATGTATGTATGTATGTATGTATGTATGTATGTATGTATGTATGTATGTATGTATGTATGTATGTATGTATGTATGTATGTATGTATGTATGTATGTATGTATGTATGTATGTATGTATGTATGTATGTATGTATGTATGTATGTATGTATGTATGTATGTATGTATGTATGTATGTATGTATGTATGTATGTATGTATGTATGTATGTATGTATGTATGTATGTATGTATGTATGTATGTATGTATGTATGTATGTATGTATGTATGTATGTACATATGTATGTATGATAAAATATTTTTAATGAAAATTTCAAATTAAATATTAAGTTAAAGAGATGAACAACTATAAAACAGGTATTTAATAATAGTTCCTTTACAATAAATGACTGCATAAAATATTAAAAGATTTTACAATTATACATTCATACAATTACACATACATATAGATATTAAAAAAATGTTGGTACAAACTAGAGATGCGCGATCCAGTGATTTTTAAAGATCACTGTGAATAGTGACTGTGATTTATAAATCGCTGTTGTCTTAAACAAAGACAGTGATCACAGTGTGTTGTTTTACACAAACAAATATATGTATATGTATTTCACTTTTAATAATACTAGATATTACATAATTTAATTTAATAGTTAGATACTTCACAGGAGCACTTTCACAAATATGATTTGTGGTACCGTGAAATAACTCCCAAATGAAATAACTCCCAATGGTAAAAATGAAATAACTCCCAAATGAAATAACTCCCAACAAAAATGAAATAACCCCCAATTACAAAAAAAATAATTGTTTTATGAAATAAGTCCCAACGAAAATGAAATAACTCCCAACAATAATGAAATAACTCCCAACGAAAATGAAATAACTCCCAATGAAAACGAAATAACTCCCAATTAAAATACATATATATAATGCGAAAACCTTTTGTATCCATAAATTAGATGTTACTAACGTAAAATTATTTTCTAAACAAACAAACCAAATGACTGCCGGCCTCCGTCTGGACGCAGGATAAGTTAACTCTCGTGGATCGAACCGCCAGCTTCGTTACAGCTTTAGGACAGGCGCGTGGACTTTAATCACCTTTTTGGTTAAATAATTTTTTTAATAAAAAGGAGTTATTTAGATAGCCGGCGTTCGGCCGGTCGCAAGGAAAAAAACTCCAGTGGATTCGATCCGCCGGCTTCACAGTAGCCTTCGGCCGGGCAATGGACTTTAAGCTCTACTGCTTTCCATATAAAGCTTCGCCAAATAAAACATGAATTTTATGACACTTTAGCTATGAAACTGCAAATACTTCCGATGTACTACAGTTTAAAGTATATTCCCCGGCCGAAGGCTACTGCGAAGCCGGCGGATCTAATCCACTGGAGTTTTTTTTCCTTGCGCCCGGCCGAAGGCCGGCTATATATGCCACTTTTTTTTAAACCCAAAATTTTCAATTCATTGTCACCTTTTGTATTCATAAATTAGATATCACTAACGTAAAATTATTTTCTAAACAAACAAACCAAATGGCTGGCGGCCTCCGTCTGGACGCAGGATAAGTAAACTCTCGTGGATCAAACCGCCAGCTTCGTTACAGCTTTAGGACAGGCGCGTGGACTTTAAGCACCTTTTTGGTTAAATAATTTTTTTAATAAAAAGGAGTTATTTAGATAGCCGGCGTTCGGCCGGTCGCAAGGAAAAAAACTCCAGTGGATTCGATCCGCCGGCTTCGCAGTAGCCTTCGGCCGGGCAATGGACTTTAAGCTCTACTGCTTTCCATATAAAGCTTCGCCAAATAAAACATGAATTTTATGACACTTTAGTTATGAAGCTGCAAATACTTCCAATGCACTGCAGTGTAAAGTATATTCCCCTGCCGAAGGCTACTGCGAAGCCGGCGGATCGAATCCACTAGAGTTTTTTTCCTTTCCCACGGTTTTAAAACCCCAAAACTTTTAAATAAATGCCACCTTGTATACAAGCGTGATTAAATATTTTTAAATGCTCTGGTATATACACTTGCTTTTAGTAAAATGAAATAACTCCTAATAAAAATGAAATAACTCACAACAAAAATAAAATAGCTCCCAATAAAAATGAAATAACTCCCAATAAAAATGAAATAACTCCCAATGATAGAAAATGAAATAACTCCCAACAAAAATGAAATAACTCCCAACACTTTGAAAAAATGAAATAACTCCCAAGAAAATTTCATTGGGGGTTATTTCATTTGGGAGTTATTTCATTATGAAATAACTCCCAATTTGTATGGAAAAAAATTGGGAGTTATTTCATTTTTTCATTGGGAGTTATTTCATTTGGGAGTTATTTCACGGTACCATGATTTGTAATGCAAAGTATTATTCTTATGCCTGTTATTATTTATGTCTGATAAGCTTAAGTGAAGTTGTTACCATATAGATAAATACCTTTTTGTTAATACACGTATTCTGTATGCTAAAATGTCAGATAAGCTTAAGGGAAGCTCATCTCAAATTGTATGTTTTACGTAAGTTTTTATCCTTAAGTTGCCGTATTTATTGTTTATTTGTTTGTTGTTAATGTAAGCAGACAAAGCAAAGCACATCGTTTCCACTGCTTCCTGCGATAATGTGAAACAAGTAAACGGTTTTTTCACTGGCGTTGCCGTACTTTAAACAAATTTTAAGTTTAGCTTAAGGAGCGGTTGTTGTAACCAATTATTATAAAGGTCACTTTATTGTTTACTTTAGTTAAAAATAGCTTTGGCTACAGCACGCTTTATAAACAACATACATACATATGTATAATTTGAATAACAATATCGCAGTAACAGCTACTTCACAGTAGAATGGGGTCAATCGGTTGCTTTAGTTCGTTTTGCCACCAACCTTCTTTATTTTTTTTTCTACAAACAACAATGGTGCCTATCATGAACAAAATTCGATTTTCGACTGTGATCGAAAAAGCTGATCGAATGAGTTTTCATTTGGTGTTATGACCTACAATTTCACCCAGAGACATATTCTGAATTCTACTTTAATTTTAAAATCACTTTAGTTTAAAAAGTATACTTTTTATTTTTTTTATGTTCTGCAAATTTAACTTCTTACGTCTGCTTTGTATATGGATGCTCAAAACAAAACGTAAAAAGTAGATTGCAGAGCACCAATAATTCAATTTAAAGTAATTTCAAATTCAAATTGGAATGCACAACATTCCTATTTATGTTAATGTAATTAGCGGTGACTTTAAGTCACAGGTATAAAATCACAGGTAAATAAATATCGCTCATCTCTAGTACAAACTTGTTTATTTTGTAAAAATATGTTTTAGACAATATTAATAAGGACATTTCCAATTACCTTGTTCATTTTTTGTTTTATCTACTGTTTGACAACGTATACGCCACTCTTGCAATTCTGGTGAAGGTATCAGTCCAGCCGAGCCACCCACTGCATCTAAACGAGCCTGCCACCAATGTTGGTCGTCTTTACTTATGATCTGTAAAGTATCAAATAATCAATTTTATTAAATTATATAGTAATAAGGGTGTAAGTAGAAGGTATATGTATATGTATGTGCATATGTAAGTATCAAAAATGTAAGTTGATTTTTCTTTAGCTCATGTAATGTTTTTGAAATAAAGTTGTAATAACTAAATTATTTTGTATTCTCAAAAATTTTATAATAATTTTCATTTGTTTATTCAAAACAATAAGTTTTAAATATTAATTTGTCCTATTTAATTTAATAGGCGAAAATTTAAAATATTACTTTATTTCATTCTGTTTAGGACAAATTTGTTATGAATAATTTCAGCAAAAAGTAACGTAACGCCAGAACGGACTATTTTCGTTTGTAAGGGAAATACTTTGATTTTAATATTTATAAGTCCGCTTTCGCACGATGCAAGAAAATAAGCCTGCAAGTTCAAATTTTATTTAGATTGGTTTTAATTGAATTTTTAAAGTTTAAACATTTTATTCATAATTTATTTCAGTTTAAAGAAAACAAATGAACAAAATTTATATTTAACTTTTATAAATGAATTGCGTAAATATTTTTTTAAAAAAATAAACTTTTTCCTAAGAGTTATTTTAAATTAGAAAAGAAAATTAAAATAGTTTTAAAAATTATTAAACTTTTTATTCTAATCATGTGATTTTTTTAACCTTTATGAAACTAGCTAACGATATTCGCCTAAACAAGTTATATAAAACCTTAAGATTTCAATGTCTATCGCCAAAAGGAATTGGATCAATGTCGTAAACCATTCAGAAAACGAAACAAATTCTAAATCTAGCTCAAATGAGAAAACGTTTATACATTTATACCGATAAAATGTTTAATGTGTATTTTTTTTAAATTAAATACGAAATCTCTTAATACACAATAGATTTATTCTATTGTAAATTTTTTGTTTTTTGTGTTTTTAAATATTTATTTTGACTATAAAAAAACACAGAAAGCAACATATAGAAATATCAGTGAATATAAAATGATTTTTCAGGTCTTACTTTAATTATTTTTAAACACTCAATAGAATACGCCCATTTTGGAAATTTAGATCGTGTCATATTAAGTACACATATATTTACATAAGTTTTTGATAATAGATATAAAACAACAATCTATATAAATAAAAAAAATCTCCATGACTAAATATGAAGACTTTCAAGCAAAACAAATGCATCCAATTCAAAATTTTAATTTATTACATTAACTCTTGCATCTTATTGATAAAAAAATAATAAATAAAAAATATATTGAATAGTTGTTGCAGAGCGACAAGTAGAAAAACGATGTATTGCTTACCTGTAGTATATCGCCAACTTGAAAGGCTATTCCAGCTTGTGCACATGGTATCAGCTCATCATCCAGTGGATTATAATCGAATTGTGCTCTCACAAAAATCTGTAAAAAGCATCCCAAAATTATTTTTAATAAAAACAACTTAAGCAAGAAATTAATTCAACATAAGTAGAGTTCGACCGAACGAACGTTTGATTTCGAAGTTCGGTAAAAATTGATGTTCGTTTTTACCCAAATTTTCCCAAGTCTGAACAAACTTTTCCTTAAAATACAAAAGTTCCCATAATTAATTTTAATTATTAAAAATACAGGTATTGAGTGCTACGTTAATTCAAAAAAAAAATTGGTTTTATACCCTTTACATAGTAATAAGGGTATACGTACATATATGTATATGTATATCAGTTTGTCATTCCGTTTGTAATTTCGTTAATAATTATTTGCGACCCTATAAAGTATATTTACTGGATCCATATAGACAGGGAAGTCGATTTAGCGCTATCGTTCTGCCTGTCTGTCCGCCTGTTGAAAGAAAATAATGTTTGATAGGAGTCTGGAAGTAGCATCACCCTACACGTTAAAACTTTGTAAAGTTTTCTGTTATAAAAACTTCGAAAGCTATCGACTTTAAATCGGGCACAAAGCTATTTAATTACAATATCTATATTTGCAGTACCATACCAAACTTGGCTAGATTAGATGGCTGGGTACACAAAAAGACCAATATGAAGGGTATATAAGATCCGTTAAAGCCGCATATAGCGTTTTTTTTTGTACTAGCGCGTTTACTTTTATTTGCTCTTAATGTATTTTCGTACATATTGTTCTTATAACTTTTTTTAAAGTACAAAAAAACGTAATGATGTTGATTTAAAAAAATTATTATTTTTTGTTTGTATTAAATAAAGAAATATATTATTCTAATGTGATAACCTTTTTTAAATATATTCACAGCAAATTAAAGTGAATGAACTAAGTAACTCAATACCTGTACTTTTAAATATTTTAAATCATTGTAAACACTATTGTTTTTGTGCAACAAATAAATTTTTTTGAAAAGTTCGGTCTGCCGCCGGTGAATGCAACAAGCCCCGAACACTGACCGGACTCCCATTTTTACAGAACACCGAAACCAAACGTTCGGTCAGGCTCTAATAATTGTATTAAAAATAAATTAAAATACAATAAATGCCTTTTTATTTTTACAAAAATGAGAACGATGCGTTATAGATATGAGAACATACATATGTTCATAAAACGATATGGTTGGAGGTGTTTTTAAAGTTTGGCACTATCCGTTGTTAAAATAATCACAAACGTGCTTAACTTACTTTTCACAGCTTTTCAGTCTTTTTCTACCACTTTTTTGTGGTCTTAAAAGTATTACATTTAAATACTTAAAATAGAAACAAGTTAGAATGTTATAGCCGGTCAAGCCCAACAATATTATACCCTACACCATATTTGTATGGGACTCTTTAAGAAAACAGACTGATAATATTAGTATTCAATGAAATAGTTGGTGGCACAAGTATAAACAAACATATGTATGTGCAAAATTTTAAGAAGGTAATGTACAATTGAAGCCATTTGTAGCTCCAAAATGTTTATTCCGGGAGGACATTTGTATGGGGGCTTTATCAGAAAATTGACCGATCATAATTTCGCTGTCGCCCACTATGAAGACATAAAGCGAGATACATATGCAAATTGTTGTCAAAATAGAATAATATTCGAGTCAGTTATAGTCCAAAGTGCTTATTTCGTTTGTATTTCATCACAATATCTTCCGCAACAAAGAAAGTTATTTATCAGAAATTTTAAAAAATTTTTAAAGAAGATACGTAGACATTAAATTAGAAATATAGTTTTGAAAGAAATTTTCATACAGTCAGTATTTAAAGTTTACTTAAATGTTTAAGTCTATTTTTTCAATGTTTAATAATATGGCACATTGATTTTGAAAATATTTTACCTATTAAAGACAAACAAAATATATAAATATATGTATATGGACCATAAAGCCGAGGTGGAAATTTGTATTAATAATATCCAAAAAAAGAAGTATTAAAGAAATCAAAACTAATATTTTAATATATCAACGTAAAATGCGAATAAAAGAAAAAAAAATATATGTAAGCCGAAAATAATAATTATTTTCAAATTTAAAAAAAAATATAGAAATCAGGCCGAAGGAAACATCGGAGAGTCAAATGAGAACACTTTCTTGATGGTAATTTTTTTTTTAAATCAAGTGCTTTTAAAAATTCTTGATTTTTACACAGAAAAAACTGAGTTGTAGAATCAGTAACAAATTTCAGAGAATCAGTAAATATTTTGTCTGGCTGAGGACCTACAACGAAAGTTGTAAATTTAGACAAACAATTTTGCAAGAATTTTAGCTTCTGTTAAAAAATTTTGCTGAGCTGGTTAAATATTTTATTTGTCTAGGCGAAAATTTTGTTTGATTTAAAAATCAAATAAAAATATTATTAGAGACTATTAAATAAATTGACTAAAAAAATAAATTATTTTGAACAAGAATTTGTTTGAAAAATTTTTTTTGTAGTTTTTTGTGTGTATTTTACAAGAAATAATAATTATTTTCTAAATTATATTTTTATATTATTAAAATAAAAACATTAAACCTTAAAATTTTTTTAGAGCTGAAAAATCCGTTCAAGAAAGTTACAGATAAAACAGTGCTTGAAAATTACTTTAATTAAAAAACTACCAGTTAGAAATTATTGACATTTTTTGAAAATAATAGTTATTCTGCTCAAAGAAATAAGAATCGCAAAAAAAAGAATAAAAAGAGAAAATAATAATTATGGATTTTTATATTATTTTATTTTATTGTTATTTTTTGCACATTTATTGCGATCCCAAAGAATAAATTAACCCTTTTGAAAAATGTCATGTGTTTATACACATTGCATTAATGGAAGAGGATTTAAAAAGCTGCTTTAAAAGAGATATAAAAATCAGACATTTAAAAAATGCCGCATGCTAAATAAAACATAATTATTTATGTTTCTTTAGGCCGAAAATAATAATAATAGCGGTTAGGTGTTTATGGTAAATGAGGTAAATTTACAATTTTTAAAATTGCTGTTGTGTTGTTTACCACGTTAACCATAAAAACCTCAAGATGAAAAACCGCTAATATTATTTAAGATAGTAAGTAGTAGTTAATATATCAGATTTGATATGATGTTCTAACTCTCTTGCAGCAAAGGCTCAATATATACTTGTAACTTCAATTACTAAGGTTTGTTCAAATATATATCAACTGGCAGGCACACATTTCTACGTAAGTTAGAAGGCTGCAGTACATGAAATGTAAAATGCTACATGTGCATGTAGCTCTGACTAAATTTTAACGTAATCAAAAACTGCTACTACAGGGGATATGTATGTACATGCACATGTAGCTTTTTACATTTCGTGTTCTGCGGACTTAATTTGTAATAAACTTAAACATACAAAAAAAAAAAATTACAAATGTATGTAATATTTAAAAATAAAATGCTTTTAGAGCACTTACTAGAACTGGAGCTGGTCTAATCCTAAAGAGCTGCATGATGTTTGATGATTTGTTATTCATTTTTTGTTTGTTTTGTTTATTTATTTATTTATTTTTTTTTTTTTTTTGCGTAAAAGAAATGAAAATGTATTTAGTTTAATGAGAAACAAACAAGTTAATTGCAAGGTAACTATAAAACAAAACAAGTAAGAATGCTGTATTCGTCTGTGCGGAATTTTGCATACCTACCCTACCACTAACATCATACACAATTATACACATACTACATACTTACTGGGGACCCAGAAACCTTGAAAGTGTCGTCAAAGAGCCAATACAGTTTTTGGCATATACATATGTATATATTAGGGAGATCGATTATTTGACAATTTTTCAAAACGGATTTTCAAGTAGTTCGAAAAGTGGCAATTTACAAAAAAGAAAAACGGCAGTCGGTAAAAAAATAAGGAAAAAACCGGTTAACAGGTTATTTAATTTAAAAAAAAATAATAGCAAATTAGTAATTGAAAAAGTTGATTTAAATGAACCCAAAACTATTTATTTAATTAAAACCGGTTAAGCCCGGTCGAGTAACAGCCAGTCGATCTCCTTAATACATTTGCAAGTTTTTATTGAATATTGTTATCAAAAAAGGTTTTCTAAAGTAATAAAAAAAGATGTTAAGAGCAGACAAACAAGCTGATAAATTTACATATGTAATTGTTTAACTGAACTATATTTTTATTTCGAATTTAAAAAAAAAAAAACTTTGTTAAGGTTAATATTATCAAGTTGTCCATACTGCAAAGTCCCAATCAGCCACAAAAAGTTCGGGTAAAAAAAGACGAACTTAAGGCCCTATTAAAAAAAGAGAGCAACTCCGTCCTTCCAAAGACTTGTGACCCTAATTTCTAAAGGTAACTATTGGTACAAAAAAAAAACATAACTGCTTGTGTTTATTCTCTTCTCCAATTAACCCCAAAATTATATTCGCTCGAAGAGCGATTGTTTTGTATTAAAACAAGGACCGCTTTACCCTTGAGGATTGAATTCCAACGAACAATTATTTAATGCCTTTGTGTGTCACCCCTACCCACAAAACTATAAACTTATAAGAGCTAAAAAATTGTTTTTTTTTTCAAGTATTCTATTAAAGTAATTAAAAAATTTACAGTTTATTTTTAAAAATTTTTCTGCGAGTACGTCATTGGCGTTTAATACATATACATATTTATGTCACTAAAGGTGCGTTCAGGCGGGATGTATTTTTATATGACTATTGAGGGAGTTTAACTTGTGATCGTCAATGCTTTAGCAAGGCTACAGATTATATTGACACGAAGTACCATATATTTATGTATGAATGTATATAAGTAGAGGAAAAAACTGAACAAATTAACAGAAAACAAACAAAATACATATGTAAAATGCAAAACCATAATACTGCTTTAAATGTACATTAAGTACTAATATACCACGCTGCACGTGTGTTTGTGCTTACACGTAGAGTATCCGTATAGTTTGTTTTTAGTTTTGGACAAATATTCAACTAAAGTTTTTTTATAGCTCGAGCAACTGCTATAATTTCTTAAATTAATTGCAGGATTACTTTTTTATAATTTTTGGATTATATTTTAAAACATAAGTGCAATATAAATTTATTTAAGGTATTGACTATTAATAGATGTCATCTCTTTATATAAAAGTACATATTTGGAAGTATGTATGTATGTGGATTAATACAGTTTCATATCTGGCTGCAAATTTTGGACATTTTTTTTTAAGTCAATTCAAACCTTAAGCAAATTAGTCGGTTTCCTGTTATGATCTGACAAGATTTCTTGCAGCTCATAATAGAAAGGATCAAAGAAAATTGCCTTAGCAACATGAATGTTTGACTTTGGTGTCGACCCAGCTGGTTGCAAAAACTATTTTCTCTTATAGCGTTGAATGAAAAGCATTTTGGACACGAAAAATCGTGTACCAAGGCGTTTTGGCGCTTTTTTGTATAATACCTAATTTATTTTCCTGCTTTTAGATTAATCCTTTATAAGCATGTATATGTATAAGTATGTATCTACTTGTGTTAGTTTTAAAAAAAAAACTAATAAACTTATAATGTAATAAATTAATGGAACAAGTAAAATAATATTCATATTACTACGTAAAGTTATTTAATAATTTAAAACAAATATTTTTTTGTAGTAAATTGCTTTTGTTTTGGGTATTACCTCGCATGGAGGAGGAGCGCTTCTATAAGAAGGAACTATTTTAAATGTTACAGAGCCACGTGCTTCACGCTGTACGAAAGAAAAAAAATATTAAATAAACAATATGAATATTAATATTTCAGACAAGTACACGTGATGATGCTAATATTATTTCTATTCTAAGCATACCAGCATTCGTTGCAATTGACCCACAGATTGGTTCTGCACTGACTGACCATTGATTTCACGAATCTCATCGCCGACATGCAGAGTGGCCTGCCGATGAATCATGCCACCATGTATTATGCGTGCTACTAAACAACGGCCGTCTTCAGTCATTTTAAGGGTTATGCCCTAAAAGAAATAAACCAAAATGTTTTATATAAAAAATTTTATTTTTTTACATAAATATTTATTTTATACATAAATATTCTAAAAATAAATAATTTTTAATTTTTACCTTATTAAATATTTAGGAAGTATTAAATTTTACAATACATATATTGTTAAAAAACAATGAAGAGCGTTTTATTCGGCTGTGCCGAATCTTATATACCCTTCACATTGGCCTTTTAAATCCCAAACTTTTTTTATTTTTACCCATTTTTTTTACTTATGAAATATTTCTTTTTTTTTTTTTAAATAGGGGTCGGTTTCATTTTTTAAGGCTCCACGGGTGACTACAGGGAAGTTGTAGGGGTTTTTATCTTAATTTTTTCAAATTTTGTATGGCAACCTCCTTAGATGGTGGCGATAGGGGGTAAGTATATTCTAGGCATATGTTTGGGAGAAGAATTTAATGGGGGTCGGTCGTACTCTGAAAAAGTTGTGGGCATTTTCATATAATTTTTGTAAGTTTTGTATGGCAACCCCCTTAGCGCGTGGAGATAGGGGGTAAGTATACTTTAGGAATATGTTTGGGAGGAAAAACTAATGGGGGTCTGTGATACATTTTGTTCCTCTAGGGGCGATTTCGGGGAAGTTGTAGCGGTTTTTACCTTATTTTTTAAAATTTTGTATGGCAACCATGTTAGGGGCTGGAGATAGAGGGTAAGTATGTTCCACAAAAATATTTGGGTGGATAAACTAATTGGGGTCTGTCTTACATTTTACCTTTGTAGGAAAACCCCGAAAGCCGTAGGAGCGATATAAAAAAATGTTTAAATTAAGCTTTGTATGGCAACCCTGTGATATGTATGAATACTAATACATACTAATAAAATTTTCGTTTTGGCTGTGGTTCAATAATAGCAACATGATTGATTCTGTTTTTTTCTTGTTTTTTTTGTTTTTTTGTTCTTTTTTTTTATTATTACATGTAAAAGTATGTTCTTTGTTGTTGATTTGGATTAAAAAAAAAGGAGGCAGTCTTGGTTTTTTGCTTATATCTCGGTCATTTGTCGGGCGATTTTGATAAATTTCAATACCGATTTTCTCGCGACTATTTTTGATAGTTTGATACCACTTACGGGTCTATGCAACATCGGGGGGCTTCAGAAAAATTTTAACCATAACACGGACATCGCTAAATCGGCTTCCCTATCTATTAGGATCCAGAATATATATATACTTTATGGGGTCCCAAATGGATAATAAAGAAATTACAAACGGAATGACAAACTTATATACATATACCCTTATTACTTATGTGAAGGGTATAACAAAGGAGGCAAAAATAATCAGCTGTGCTAACAATGTCACCTTCTATTTTAATAAACTTTGCTAGCTTCTGTTCAGTTCATAATGTCAATACATTTTATTTAAATACATACATACATACAATAAAAATTTTAACCATTTTAAAATTTTTAAAGTAAAATGGATTTTTTGGGTTTAGAAATCGATTTCAGTAAAAAAAAATCGTGAACAAAAAACCGATTCCAATATATCGATTTCTCGGGTTTAAAATCGATTTTTAACTATAATTGAAATTGATTTACCAGTCCCTATTACTTACCATAGGTTCGTCTGTGTTCTTTTGAAATTGTACCAAACGAACACGTGTAACATGCTGCAACTCAGCCGCATCTGTGTTCTCCAAATCCTCATCATTGCAATAAAGAGGCAAAGGTGGAGGAGTTACTCGTAAAGCTTCCTCTCCATAGACATCTCGAGCCACAACATCATGAGTATGCAAAAGTGCCTTTAAAAGAGAAAAGAAACATTCACATGTAACAGTTACTCATAAAAATATGTTGCCTGTATAAAATAAACTTAAAATATTGAAAATTGCTCTCAAAAATATCAAATTAAAAAAACTTTTTAGAAAAGATACAAAAAAATCATTTAAAATCCTGGAACGTAAATAAGAATTAAGCATAAGTACAAGCTGTTTACGCTTTTTTTTTTGTAAGATTTGGTTTAATATTAATACGTTTCCGTATGATTGCTGGAAATGGGAAAATTGGAAGCTAGAAATGAGCAAATATAATCTAAAGATATAAAGTGAAGAATAGCTGCAACTATAATAGATACGATTGTTAAACTTGGCATAAATAGGTTTAGCAATAATTGGATTTTTGGGTAAAAAGTAAGTTATTAAGGATATAGATGCGTCGCACCTTATATACAACTAAAACACGTTTTTTAAATATTGAGACGTTTACATCTATAGGATTAAAATTTAGTATGAATATCTGTGATATATACAGTTTTATTAAGGGTTCAAAGGAATCTAAAAAAATTAAATGTGGAATTTTTGCAACTATGATTGTCAAGTTTCGTATTAGCCACTTTTGGCTCTTTTAAGAAAAATATCCAACAAGTTACGGCATAGGAGACTGAAATTTTTCTTTGATTAAGTGTAACATCTTGACATTAACTTGGACTGCTAATAAAGTTGTACAGCGTCATCATGCAATTCAAACAATTTAAATAAAATTATGATCTTTGAAACAAGTCATTTTTAAGTAAATTGATTTTATTTAATATCAAAAGGTTGGGAAGAGGAAGCATACAACACAAAACTACAAAAACTATTTGGGAATTATAGCATGATCATTTAATTTAAGTAGACTTTCCTATTAGCGATCTTATTTTAAGCAAAAGTATTGATTTCGAAAAGAAGACTACGATTTCCCATGAACAAAATTTATAAAAAAAAAAAATTACGAGTTTTATGAAATACTAGCACGTAGCCCTCTACTTCGTAAGCGCAGTTTTAGAAATTTATTAAGTGAAGCTGATATTTTGTGCCTTTATTTCTTAAACTATTACCATACAGATATCATTTATTAAAAATAAGTGTTTGCTGGCATAAACACTTTTACATAAATTTTAGATATTTAGGGTATACACGTCTTGAACCCTTACAATATTTGAAAAAAGTTTCAAAAATATATTAAATTTTTTTGAAACTTTTTAAATGCAATTTGAAATATGTTTCTATCTTAATTGACACAGAAGTTAGAAAATGGACCTAAGCAGCATCAAAATATAGTTTTTTGAGGCCTGTCAAATGCAATTTAAATTATATTTCCATCTTTATTCGTTTAGAAGTTACAAAGTGGACCAAGGCACTATCAAAATTGAGTTTTTACCAATTTTTGCCTCTTAGGATCCAAAATATCGAAAAAGTGGTAGACACGGATCCGCTTATTTTTTGAGAGAAACACGATACTTTTTAAATTTTGTTCTTATCACTTATAGTTCGCATATTTCGACATTTGGCCCATTTTAACCCCTTTTGGGTCCGATTTTCACGAAATCCTGTCTTAGTGGATCTATATATATATATAGAGAGGTACCCACAGTCTAAGTTTCAAGTATCTAGCTCTACACGTTTGAGGTGTGCGATGATGAATCAGTCAGTGACGTTGTTCCTTTAGATATATAATTTAACTACATACATATTAAAGTTGTAAGACTTGGATAAAACAAACTAAGGAGACAAACAAATAGACCAAGAAAAGAGAGGGTTGTTCTCCTTTTTTGAATATATTTAATTATGCCATAAATTAAGAACTATTTAACAATAAATAAGTGATTTTAGTTTAATGGATTTAAGTTTTTAATTACTTTAGTTTTCTAAGCAGTTTGGTCAGGTCCAGCAGAGCGGGCCGGGTAAAGCTAGTATGTACATACATGTATTTAATTTTTACAAACAAAATTATGAATTTAAAAAGCACTAACAAATAATTCATAATTAAAACAAATCAATAAAAAAGTTAGTGAAGTCAATGCCTAAGTATCAAAACGTAGATGATGCCCTGCCAGTTTTTAAATCATCTTCTTTTTTTAATACTTTTCGCTACCCTTTTTAGTTTGTACGCATTTTTTTTACCCTTAGACGACTTTGTTGTTTTAATTAGTTTAAATTGTTAATATTTTTCTAAAATACCTTTTTAACAAAATACTGAATTACAGGACCAAAATAAATGCAATTTTAGTTTTAATAAACATAGCTTTAACGTGCGGGTGCCCCCGTAGGTCAGTGGTTAGTGCACGAGTCTACCAGTCAGGGGGTTGTGGGTTCGATTTCCACCAGAGACCCTGGTAAATCTGCTTCATTCTTCTGTTCTTTCTTTCTTTCTTCTAACCTTTTCTAAATTTCTTCTTTTCTTTCGTCTCAACCTATTCTATCTGTTTCTCCAGGTAACACAAAGGGACCGAATTAAGCTGACCCAAGTGAGCTGAATCCTTTCTTTCTACGGCTGCCTGTTCTACCTAACCTAACCTAACCTACCTTTAACGTGTATTTTTCTACACTTTTAGGTAAAAGGTAGTGTTCGATGCTTTAAAAATTCTTATACTAAAATGTTGTTGAAATATTCAAAACAAGTAAAATCAAATTTTAAAAAATGGAAAAAATAATTTAACTAATTGCTGGCGTTTTAGTTTTAATTTCACAGATACCAAAAACTCTACTGAAAGTAAATACAATACAAGGAAACTAGAAGCGTTTATATATCCTCGTACTTCGATTATTTCTGTCAAAGTTAAACATTCCTCATTAAATACAACAATATAACGTTTATCAATAGTAATTTTAAAAACAGCAAAAGTTTGTGCCAACTTTTTGTTTATTTCTTTACACTTTACATATTTACCCTGTGTCCTGTTAACACCAAAATGCACCATTGTTTTTAGGTATAAATATGCCAGCAAAAATAATTTTCGTTAGGTATAGATGAACCTACTGATATAGGTAACACAAAATCGACCTGTAGTCATTCTGGTTACTATTAACTCTGAAATAAATGATTTATTCTTAACCTAATAGAGGTGGACAGTTGTGATGCATTAAAAATACTTGATCACATAAGAAATAATTTTGAAAAACACAATATATCTTACAAACAAAATTTGATAGGATTCTCAGCATATACACAGTGGGCTTTTTGACAAAAATTAGTTTCAGCCAAACGACTGGGACGTTTTAATTGATTTTTTTGAATTTATGCTTTGAAAGACTCACACTTACGCACGCGTGACAAGTTTGTCACTTTTGTGATACATACTTAATTTTTTTTTAGTTTTATAAACAAAAGTTGTGTTGTTTTTATTAATTATTAAGAGATTTAATTTTTGAACTCCTCACTGTGAGGAAATTTTTCAAAACTTTTAAAATTTGTTCAAAAGTGGCACATAAAAATTATGAAGTAAATACGAAAAAGCTTGTTGTAAAATGATTTTTTACAAAAAATAGGTGTGTTCATTTACAGAAAATTATCACTTATTTTCGATAATTATTACTAGTAAGTGTTCACGTACACAAAAAATTAGCAGCTAGAGAGCCAAAAAAGAGCGTAATATGTTTAGCAACAAAAATGTTTCTGATTTCTGCTAGTAAAAATTTTACTATCAGAAATTATTCAAACAGTCTTTCTGTCATTATGCTTTGAAAAAAAATTTAAGTTTTAAATATTTATAAGTTTACAATAACAAAATACATTTGCTTGCAAGTTTTGACTGTAAAAGTGTTCATTTACTTTCAAATTTTTTTGAGAGCAATTTTGAAAATATTTCTTTTTACTCTCTCGTTGCTAGTAATTACTGGAAAGTTATTGAACACAACTAATAAATAATTTTTGTGTTTAAATTAAAAAACAATTCTTTTTTTTACCAAAAACTAGTCAAATAATATATTTCATTCTCTTGTTTTCTTAACTTTTGGCGAAAATTAAGCCAAAGTTCTGAAACTATATATATAGATTTGTGCGACGCCAAATAAATATTGCTTATTGCTTGCATATTTTTGGTTTTCCTGATAACTACATAAGAAACAGCCCACCACAAAAGTCACAATTCCAAAAAGATTCGACGCTTTAAAAATATGTGTAAAACAAGAAAACAAAAAAAAAATATTTCTCTCACAAGCAATGTGGTTATCGTTAGAGGCTTTTTGGTACGTCTTACCGAAAAAATGTGATGATTTTTTCCCTCAAAAAATTATTTCTTTTATTTACAAATGATGAGTTTCTTCCTAAAGCTTCTGGCAACGCTGTTTATATATATTTTAACTGAGTGCAATATATTCTAGTCTAGTAAGGCGGCCCTTACTAAAAATTAAACCACTGTTCAGCAAAATGGATTAACATTTAACCCGAAAGTTCACTTTCACACTTTATATATTTATTTTTTTTTTTTTGCAGCACGAAATCTGATGATTAGGCTCAAAAACCAAGACACAGTCTTACAGTTAACATTGGACCTAATAAACACAACATTTTCTGTATGACTATGTCACGGTAAGTGAGCGCTTTCCTTATGTTTTCGGGTAATAAAGCCAGTTATTTTAAATTCACTTTTTTTATTTTAACACGAATAACCAGCTTTTAAGGAAGTAAATTTTTTTTTTTAATTTCCCCCTCCTTTACTGTAAAAATGCTTTAATAAAGGAAAAAAAGAGCAACTTGTTTCTATACATATGGAACCTTTAAAACGTTTCTAAAACTAAATGTAGTAATAACTTTAAGTGAGTTCTACGTAAATTTTTTAATTTTGAAATTACAATTACAATTATTAGCAGGAAGTATAAATTCAAGATGTGAGTAGTTAATAATTTAAAAATTTGAGTTTGACAATAGATTAAATAAAAAAAGTTTTGGTTGAAATTTGCGGAGTGCCAGCCGGAATATTTTGACACTAGATCTAAAAGTTCAGCTCTTAAAATTAAAACCATACCGCACAACGTTTTCTGTCCGCGCATCGAGGTTAAATTTCAGTTATTAAATTTCACTATTTAACTGTATGTATAAAAGAAAGAAGTTAAGACTGACTGACTGATTCATCATCGCACAGCCCAAACGCTTAGAGCTAAAGACTGAAATTTGAACTGTGGATACTTATCCGTATCCAAAAAGACGGGATATTGGGGAGTTCTGACCAAATAGAAAATAGTTTTTCAGCTGGCATTTGCTAAAAAAAAAAACACGATAAAAACAAAACTCGTATGTCGTTTGACAAATTTTATATTAAGACACTTTTTGTAACTTCTAAACAAAAAAATATTGACAAAATTTAAACTGTGTTGGATAGGTTTCGAAATATATGAATGTGGTTTTAGTACTGGTTTTAAAATACACTAAAATTGTGTGACAGGTCTCAACAAGGTATGAAGCCAAATAGGTGGTCAAAAAGTCTTTTTTAGATCTCCGGTACTTTTCTGCATTTTTTGAGATGCTTAAAATCAAAAGTCATAAAAATAGAAAACTATGGATTCTTGATTATGATTGTAGAGAGAAAAACATGCATTTTAGTCACAATAAAATTTTTATTGACTCTCAGTTTGAAAACAAATTTATATCATCAATATAAAAGAAAAACTTAATTAAAATGCAACAAAATTTCTAATAAACTTTTTATTTGATTCAATTAAAGGTATAAGTTAGCTGAATGGAAAAAAATATAAAAAAAATACTTATTTACATTTATTAAATTTTATTTCTTATTGCATATACACAGAAAAAACTGCACATATTTTTTTTTTTCAAACAAACATATTTTTAAAATTTTAATTTTTTTCAGGCAATATTTTATTAAACCCAAATAAAATTGTTATCTGATTTTAATGTCAAACAAAATAAACGAAAAATCAAAAAATTATTTTGCTCAATAGCAATAATTTTTTTATTAAAAACTAGCTGACCCGGTGAACTTCGTACCACCTAACAATTATTGAATATATGGATTTTTTTAAAAGCGTATAAAGTTTATTTAGTCAAAAAGTTCATTGGAATATATTCATATAGAAAACAAAAGTTCAAAAAGATAACAAAAATAAGGCGTTTCAGGTAAAAGCTGTTAAAAAAGCTATGTATTTTCGTGCATGGGATATTTTTAGGTTAATTTCCTTCAGTGCAGTACCTTGTGATACACCAAACTTTTGGTTGTGTTATTAGGCGCAAGTACAAATAAAGCAGATGGTTTGCCCACACGTGAAAATGCAACGTATATTTGGCCATGAGAAAAACATGTGTTTTCTAAGATCACAAATACTCAAGGATTGTCCTTGTGATTTGTTAATCGTCATTGCGAATGTAAGACGAATAGGAAATTAAATTTGCTTAAACTCAAAAGGCATATCGGTTGGTATCATCGGAATTATCGGTATGAGAACTTCTTTCCCTTCAAATTTTCCTCTAAGTATAATTGCGTGAATAACATGGCATATAAGTTTTGTTATTACCAAACGCGTTCCATTGCAAAGTTTTGGTTGGTTTGAATTTCGAAGCACGATAACTACGGAGCCAACCTTCAGTTGTAAGTTGTGCGGTGGTAAGCCAGGCACATCCAAGGAGTTTAAAACTTTAGTTGGATAGTTGGTGGCTTCGTCTTCATTTGTTACACAATCAATAGATTTAAAAGAATGCAGAGTACCAACGATTTTATTCTGAACTATATAGTTTAAATCATCCATTACCGATAGTCAACAATTGGTTGGAGAAATTTTGAGCTGATAAATCGTTGAGCAATATAACTCTCACGTTTTCTGTCATCTGCAGTATCTTTGGAAAACGCCACAGACTTGAGGATTAAACGCAAACATTTTTTTGATTAGCTGCCGTCGATCTTGGAACGACTGGCAGCGTTTGGCGGAAATCACCAGACAGTAAAATCATTGCACCTCCAAAACATCTTGAGTCACTGCGCAGTGTGTGTTCTTTTAAGAGCTTCTATTGCGAGTTTGTGTGCCATTGTGCATTCGTCCCAGATGATGATTTTACATGCTACTTAAACTTTGGACATAGCGGAGTTTTTCGCAATGTTACATGTCGGTTGCTCCATATTTTCAAGGTTTAATGGCAACTTTAACGCTGAGTGAGCTGTGCATCATCTTTCTTACAATGTGGCCGCTATTCCAGATGAAGCTTTCACTGCAACAATGTTGGATCTCGCACGAACAGTGGCTAAAATCAATGACATGACGAATGTCTTCCCAGTTCCAACGGGGGCATCCAAAAAAAGAAACATAATTTCCATCATTAATTGCCTTCGAAATTATATCATGGACTTCCTTCTATTGGAGGTTTAAAATGGAAACATTGGTTTGAACTAATTGGCTCAACTCATGTCGATCGTATTCAAGTTCACACTTCAATTGTCAATTTAGTAGCTCATTCATTTCATGTTCTGGTGCCAGCAGTCCTAACCTGACTAATAAACTGCCGCAAAAAAGGTAACACATGTCTTCATTGACTTCAAGATTTGGATTTCTCGAGCAGACACGATATTGATGTAAAATGTCTTTTGACATATTGTCCTTGTATTTGTTTCGCAGGTCACTTGGATTTGACGGGAAGCATGTCGAAATGATGAAATCAAATAATGTTCGTATCTGGCTTGGATATGCAGAAATAATTGCCTCAGCGATTGTCGTATCCCAATGAGTATCATTTTCAAACAAATTGAGTTCTTGACATGCATCACAAAATGTTGGGCAGACTATGATGTTGGACCACGAACATTCACCAGCAACAACCGCAAATAAAAGCATTCATCATTCTTCGGATGAACTGTATAAATGCAACCAAGAGCATCACTTGAACGCAAATCCGGATGCCCAGGAACCATAGTGCCTTTCTTTTGACGTTAAAATTTTTTGAAGAAGCGTTCCAAGTGTAATACCGTGGCATCTCCGAGTAAAGTAAAGTTCGTACAAACGGATCGCTTTGACAAACAGCAAAGAAACTTCTCAATGTTGTCGCTGGAGGTATTTCAGCACGTTGAACAATATTTGCCGCACTGAAATATACTCGTTGGCCATTCTCCAGATGCACTGCTGAATGTGCAACAGTGGGATGAATAGGACATGAGAAATACGCCAAACCGCCTCATTGCAATTCACATATCGCCCAACTTGATAACGCGTAATTTCGTCGTTGCAATTGGATGCTAAAAAGAGCCATATCGCTGCCTTTCGTGACATATTTGCAATGTGTCTTAAATGATTTGAAAAGAAGTGGCAGAGCCCAACTGGTGTCAATCACAAAATCGTTTCCTTTTACTTTCTTTGTAATAGTTTTACCGTTGTCATTGGGCCATCAACGCCGATACAGTGGATAACCGTCATTGCCAGTGATATTTTCCGCCGTCAACTTTCGTGGATATTGTTTGGAACACTTGCCGTCGAACATGCACGGAGATGGGGGGTTGATGGGGCCACACGGTCCATGAATCATATATGTAATTACAACATCATGTAGTTCTTGATCTGTTTCGGGATCAGGGATCTCAGCACTTTTAATATCATCTTTCTGGTCTGGTCGAAATTTTTCAACTAACTAAATAAGAATGTGTGCATATATATCCAGCATTGAGTATCTCCGAACACGTATTGCCTAACAATATATATAATCAGCAAACGAATTTTTTGCCTAAACACACACAATTCACAAAATATTATCCTTAGTAGCGCGTCAATAACGTTATAAACATGTTTTGTTTGTTTCTTTGATAATTACTGAAAATTGCTGATAAAGCGTGAATAGAATAGCTGAACCTATCGCATCTTTCATGATGGGAAGCTATTACCAAGAAAAACTTCACAAACAGTTCAGTTTATAATGGCTTCATTTTTTTGTGGCCTTATCCGACACTTGTAAATATTTTTTTTTATTTTATTAAATGTTTGTTGTGCTTACAAAACAATGTATAGAAAAAAATTGCGTTAATGATTCGCTAACTGACAGACAGATTCATCATTGCATAAACTAAATGCAAAGGGCAGGACTTCAAATATGTATTGGTTAATCTTGTAGCTTCTGAGCTAAAAAAAGATAGAACTGTAATTTTATTTACGCTCGAGAGGTTTCAAAGTTATGAATGCATTTTTCGTACTTTTTTTTGAAATATTTGACCATTAGGGGCAACACAGAGTAAAAACCATATTTAAAAACTGCTTATATCTATTTTGTACCTTCGGAACTGAAAAAGATAAAAAGGGGCTCAAATTATATTTTGATATTGCGTTCGACAGGTCTCGAAAAAATATGATTATAAAATTTTAATAATTTTGATCCTAAAGGGTAAAAAGGGATAAACATTTTATTGGTAATTTTTAAGTTATTTTTGTTACTTTTAAACTAATAATTTAAATTGCGTTCAACTGGTTTAAGAAAAATATGAACACGTTTTTTGAAGTTTTTTACAGTTATTGAGACTTATATAAGAAAGTATTTTTGTTGTACGGGAGATGCCATGACCATTATTCCCTTTTCTCTTAAGTATACTCACCACAATTATGTATATTAGCAAACATAAACATCCATAGACAATTTTGAGACTCTAGCTTTAAGAATTATTGAAGAACATGTAAAAAACATCAAATTGTACGGGAGGTGCCACACCAAAAAGTTTGAAGACCTTAGCTGTCACAGTTAATGAGATACACATATAAATATTTCCATGCTATTAGAGGTTCCACACCCATAGTTCACTTACTCCCTATACTAATCTTAGTTATGCATATAAGCATAATAAATACCCATATTAAATTTGGAGATTTCAGCTGTTACATTTATTGACATATATATGCAAGAGATTCTTTCTAGTAAAGGGGTGGGTGCCACTCCTATTGTTATCTTTACGCCCAAACTCAGCTTAATTGTAAGCATCAACATTGTAAGCACCTGCACAAAATTTTGAGACTTTAACCTTACAAAGCTGAATTATGCATATTACCATTATAAACATCTTTACAAAGTTTTGAGAGTTCAACTGTTACTGTTGTAGAAATATATACAAAAAACTATTTTCGTTGTATAGGAGGTACCACTCCTATTTATTTTTTCCCGCCCATACAAAGCTCAATTATGCATATTAGCACTATTAACATCCGTACAAAGTTTGAAGACTTAAGCTGTTACAGTTGTTGAAATATATACAAAGAACTATTTTCTCTGTATGGGAGGTGCCACGCCTATTTATTTTTTCCCGCCCATAAAAAGCTCAATTATGCATATTAGCGCTATAAACATACGTACGAAGTTCGGAGACTTCAGCTGTTACAGTTGTTGAGATACATACAAAAAACTATTTTCGTTGTGTGGGAGGTGCCACGCCTATTTATTTTTTCCCGCCCATAAAAAGTTCAATTATGCATATTAGCACTAAAAGCATCCGTACGAAGTTTGGAGACTTCAGCTGTTACAGTTGTTGAAATATATACAAAAAACTATTTTCGTTGTATGGGAGGTGCCACGCCTATTTATTTTTTCCCGCCCATAAAAAGCTCCATTATGCATACTACCACTATAAACATACGTACTAAGTTCGGAGATTTTAGCTGTTACAGTTGTTGAGATATATACAAAAAACTATTTTCGTTGTATGGCAGGTGCCACGCCTATTTATTTTTTCCCGCCCATAAGAAACTTAATTATGCATATTAGCACTATTAACATACGTACCAATTTCGGAGACTTCAGCTAGTACAGTTGTTAAAATATATACAAAAAACTATTTTCGTTATATGGGAGGTGCCACGCCTATTTATTTTTTCCCGCCCATAAAAAACTTAATTATGCATATTAGCACTATAAACATACGTACGAAGTTCGGAGACTTCAGCTGTTACATTTGTTGAAATTTATACAAAAAACTATTTTCGTTGTATGGGAGGTGCCACGCCTATTTAATTTTTCCCTCCCATTAAAAACTTAACTATGCATATTAGCACAATAAACATACGTACGAAGTTCGGAGACTTCAGCTGTTACAATTGTTGAAATATATACAAAAAACTATTTTCGTTGTATGGGAGGTGCCACGCCTATTTATTTTTTCCCGCCCATAAAAAGCTCAATTATGCATATTAGCACTATAAACATCCGTACGAAGTTTGGAGACTTCAGCTATTACAGTTGTTGAAATATATACAAAAAACTATTTTCGTTGTATGGGAGGTGCCACGCCTATTTATTTTTTTCCGCCCATAAAAAGCTTAATTATGCATATTAGCACTATAAACATACGTACGAAGTTCGGAGACTTCAGCTGTTACAGTTGTTGAAATATATACAAAAAACTATTTTGGTTGTATGGGAGGTGCCACGCCTATTTGTTTTTTCCCGCCCATAAAAAGCTTAATTATGCATATTAGCACTAAAAGCACCCGTACGAAGTTTAAAGACTTCAGCTGTTACAGTTGCTGAAATATATACAAAAAACTATTTTCGTTGTATGGGAGGTGCCACGCCCATTTATTTGTTTCCGCCCATACACAACTCAATTATGAACATCAATAAATAATTTAGTTGTACCAAATTTGGAGACTTCAGCTATAATAGGTATTGAGATATATGAAAAAAACTGTTCAATTTGTATGGGAGGTGCCACGCCCAGTCGGAATTTCCAAAAACAAATAAGCCTAAAACGCATTCCCAGATATCGGGTATGACCTTTTTTAAAGTTTCATTAAAATCGGTCCAGCCGTTCTTGAGTTATAAGCGGTGTCACTAACAAAAAAAAAATTGTTCTTTTATATATAAGATAGTAGGCATTTTTTCCAAATAAATTTTTTCAGAAATTTAATAAAATTGTGTATATAATTTTACAATTTTGTTTATAGGACCGAAACCAGTAAAGAATTTAACTGAGTAAATAATTTGTTTGTCTAAAATCGGTCCTAAAAACAAAACTGCAAAATCAGATACACAATTTTATTAAATTTCTGAAAAAAATGTATTTGTTGTTTAGGTTAAACGTTCAATAACATGTTCAAACATTATAAGTTGATACAATCTAAAGTTAACTGAGCAAATTAATAGTAATTGCTCAATTTATTAATTTAAATCATGTATTATAAATTGAGCTCATTGCGTAAATGTGCTAATTACGTAATTAATGTCTAAGTCTTAATGTATTTAATTAAGTCTTATCCTTGGGGATTATACGATTTTTACAAATAAAAAATTCTAATGTTATAAATTTTAATTTAAATAAAAATGGGTTAATAAATTGGTCACACCTCCCACAATGGAACTGCCGGTTTTTAACATGCATTTATTAAAGTTTGATATTTTTTTACACTATCTTTGATTACACATTTTTTTTTACACTCTGCCAATGTTTTTTTTTTCTTGGATGCAGTCTTTAAATGGCAGTTTATTTCTTAAGCCGGATTCTCAAGATGTTATTTTCTAAACATTCTTTTCATTGAAAGATTAGAGCAGCGTCTCCAAAAACCTCACACGCGTGGGAATGTTCTTCGAGCATTGAAATTAGTTGGAAAAAAATTTGTTTGTAATCTCTTGTGCCAGACGATCAAGGTGACCACTTAAAATTTTCAAAATGTTGAATGAACAAATTTTTAAATAACTATTTATAACATAGCACCACCGTGACGGTTCCTTAAAACAGTGAGCTAAAATCTTCCCTATTTTTGAATAATAAAATACCAGAATTTTTAATCACAATCAATAGCACTTCCATCCTCAATGCTAAAAAAAACATCAAAAGTTCAAATTTTATCTTAAAATTTCAAAAAAACTGCTAAACCGATTGTAATAAAATAAAAACCGTCGAAAAGTTCATAAAATCTTCTCTCTTTCTTTTCAGATAAGAGAGAGGTATAACATATTTGATGAGTTTAAACTTCCTTTTGTATCGAATAAGTATGTACATACATAGCTATGTACATAGGTATGTACATATGTGTATAGATAATCTTACGTGTTTTTGGCACACTGTGCCGTGTTTTATTGTTGAGTACATTCCAGTGAAATGTTGTTCGTAAGCTTACCTGAAACAAAAAGAAGAAGAAATATATATATACATAAACATATATATGTATATAGGTACAGATTCTGGCATAACACATACATATGTACATATGTATGTAAATAGTCGTATGTATGTTTAGGGCAGCACTATGTATGCATTCATTCATGCATGTATTCATCTAACTAGAACTGATTGTAAGTTTTTTATGTTTTTAAGTCAACGCATAAGCCATTTAAAATACTTTTAAAAGAATATTTGTATTTACAAAGAGAAGATACACAGTTGAATGTTTAGTAAAAATTACCTGATGTCCTGAGCATATAGACCCGTTTGGTGCTCTTATCCGAAAAGGACTGTGAACTGGGCATGATGTCCTTGGACCCCAGCGTGAAGATAAAAGTCCCTGCATTGACATGCTACTTATACTATTTGAGCTGCATGGATTGAAAACAGGTGGCGGAGGCACAGGCGCAACAGGAAAGCCCAAACTTAAGGTGTTAAGGCCACTAATACTGTGGCAGTGGCTGCCGCTGGATGTTTTAGACGGCAAAATGTCATCCAAAGAACGACCGGTCATTGATAAACCGCTTAATGAAATATGAGAGCCCAGAATACTGCCGTTATAACTGTGGCCGGCTCCGGCTCCGGCGCCATCGGACATCATCGATTGTGGCAGTGGGGGAGGCACAACATTTCCATGTGGACAGATCGAACCCGCTGTGGGGGGAACTTTTGAGGAGCAATTGCCACCGCAACCAGCATCTATGCCACTGGTTTCTGCAGATGACCATTGTACACAACTAATACCACCACCACCACCACCGCTGCGAGCACCTGTCACCGAAGTCGACGCCGTTCCACAAAGTCTTCTTGTTGAATGATGTGAATCGCAGTAGTGATCCACGGCAAAACTGTCTTGGCTACCAGAGCATTGCAATATGTGCGGTGGCGGTGGAGAAGACTGACGTGAATAAATTTTTGGTAATTTGTGGTCACACGTTTGTCCTAAATTCAAACGTTGTGTTACCAAATTTTCTACAAATCCTTAACGACGACGATATTGCAATGTATTGTAGCTCATTTTTAAATGGTTCAACTAGTCTTTTTGTTTTGAACTCGACATACTTTTATTCGCATGTGCTTTCATATGTGCAATTTTAACGATTTTTAAGAGTTGCATATTTTTATTTTGCAACACAGCCTGCTTGATGGCGATATAATGGATAATCACAGGTAACTATTTTTCCTAATATCCTTATAATCACAATTATTTGATTTTTTATTTTTATTCCAGCTTAGATTTCTGCGTAAAAAATCACAAATATTCGCTTTTTTTTTGTGATTGACAAGTTCTCTTAACATTACACTTAACAACAAACTAACAAGTCTAACAAGTTTTAACAAACAATCAAAATATTATTTAAACTAGTTAAAATATAATAATTTTTATTATCACTGTACAATATAATTTAAAGTTTTTTTTTGCCGATAATTGTGGCTTGATAAATGGTGGAACTAAGATGAAAGCTTATGTAGTTAAATTTAAGTTTGTTGATTTAATTAAAATGTTGTTTTATTTAATTTTGAAAGGAGTTTATATTTTTTTTTTAACTTTACTTTTTTATTTATTTTTATCACAAAAGTTTTAATTTTAATGGAGGTTTTTATAATTTATTTTGAAAGAAACCATTCTAAGGAGGTTTAGCATGCGATTTTGGATTGTAAATTCTGCAATAAAAATGTTAAAAGCAAAACCATTAATTAGTTTATTACTAAAACGCATATCGACTCTACGCCAACAAAATTCAAAACCAACCAATGTATAAACCAGAGTTGCCTAGTGTCACTCTTAAGAGGATCATATGAAAACCACGACTCAAAAAAAAAATTTAACACAATACGCACATACTTAAGTAAATACTTACACAAATAAGGAATATTATCTGCAGATGATTTTTATAATTTTTATAATATTTTCCCCGGGTAGCTAGATCAAACGCAAGTATGTACATATATACCATAATCGATTCCAGCACAAATTAACGTAACGCCAGATGGAATATATCTTCTTTATCAGAGAAACCTTAAATAATTAAATAAAAGAAACGACTGTTCTTCAATACTTTTACTAATAAAGCAGAAATAAATATTATGGCGTTACGTTACTTTCTGCTCAGTATTCATTTGATAAATCACTGTTTAATTATATGAGCAATTGTCATTCGAATAACGGCTCGAAAAAAATTCAAGTAAAAAATCTCGAGCAATCGATTAAAACTAATTTTTTTTACTACACAAAAAGTCAACAAGAAGCATTAATAGCCTTAATTTAAATTAATTTGTGCTTATAATATTTGACGTAAATTCACGAAATCAGAGTATATTTATACTGGATTTTAGCTATTTAAATATGGCAACACCGTCGACAATCAATCAGCTATTGTCAATTTGTTCACTTTTGTAAAAATAAAATGGATACAAATTCAGACAGTAAGAGCGCTATATTCGGCTGTGCCGAATCTTATATACCCTTCACATTGGTATTTTAATATACCCAGCCGAGTTATTTTGTACTGCAAATAATATATTAAAAATACCTTGTGTGAGTTTTAAAGCCCATAGAAAACTTTACAAAATTTTAACGTTCGTATGGATAATAGAAATAGATGAGGAACGTTTGAGGTCGACAGTAATAAAAGTTTTTGACATTATTTATATTAAAAGGTTAAAAAAAGTTGTTAATTTTTATGGGATGTTCTAGTCCCCCTGCTCCTCTCCAACTTTTTTTCCAAAATGTATGAATTATTTGATTATTACTTTTTGAAGAATATTCGAAGTCGATAGTTATTATAGTTTCCCAGATGTGGCGTATCGAAAATTTCATAAAAATTGTTAATTTGTATGGGAGCTCCCCTTTGTTCACCCCGCACCAAAAAATTTTTTTCTTCAGAGCGTCAGTTTTGTTGTCCAATTACTTTTTGTAGAACATTTAATTTCGATATCTGTTATAGTTTCCGAGATATAGCGTACCGACTCCCATAAATTTTTCCTCACAAACATTTTTGGGGAACTTACATCCTATATCCGCCTCCTAACAGAGTTTCAAACCAAGTTAAATTTTTTTAATTTTTTTTTTTAAATCGCTCCCACAGCATCCAGGGTGCTCTTACAAAGGAGCACCATCTATTTAGCCCCTAACAGGTTTGCCATACAAAATTTAAAAAAATTAGGGTAAAAAACCCTACAACTTCCCCGGAGTCACCCTTAGAGAAATAAAATGTATTACAGCCCCCATTAGTTTTCCCTTCCAAACATATTCCTAGAGCGCTTGAATAGGTGAAATGTAGGACTGTTCCGAACTAATCTCTTCTTGCAAACATTTTCCTAGAACATACTTACCCCCTATCTCCTAAAATTTGAAAAAAATAGAATAAAACCCCTTACACGTTGTGAAGGGTATATAAGATTCGGCACTGCCGAATAAAGCGCTTTTACTTGTTATTTGTGTCATTTTAACGTTTTTGTGCCATTTTGCGTACCCTTTTTAACTTGCACTGGTTATTACTAAATGTTTTTAGGGGCTACCGAAAACTTTAATAAACTTAAAATTAAATTATTTTTAAATAGGATGAAGGAATTTATATAAAAAAAAATTTTAATAAATTGTTAGAAATTTAAGTTCAATAAAAAAAAATTAATACGATGTAACTAGCTTCGACGCTGACGACCATAGCTCACCTTTATGAACTTTAAAGCGAAATGAATGCATTAAAACATTCACTTACATAAGAGAAAGTGAGAAAGCTTATGTTAGACAAATAAATTTTCAATTAAGCACAATAATCATAACAGGAAAGCTCAAAAAGTTGTGATTTTCATAGGTTCCTTCAGTAAGAGATATTTTATTAATATTTACAGCGTTGCCAGAATGATGATTTTATCGTATTTTTGATGATTTTTTGTCATAAATTTGATATGATAATTTTTTACCTCCAATGATTATTTTTTTTTTTAAATAATGATTTCTTATATTTATTTATTTTTTTAATAGTATTTAGAAATATAATAATATAACTTTTAACAACAATTAATTTTTTTCTTGAATTTATTATCACATTTAGTAACACATTAAAATGTTAAAACCAAATTTAGCACAGATACGATTTTTGGCATATAAACGAAGCCTATTAATATTTATTATGATCTACCCATACTTTCATCTATAAGTCTTTTATCTTACAAATGATGCATATACAGGTATGATTGTAATCACATAATCTGCTCTTGGTCTTAAAGAAGTTCTTTTTACAGAAATTAGGCTCCATCGCGTAGACTGCGAAAAATATCGATATCGGCACCAAATCTTGCTGGGACATTTTTCAAAAAAAAAAAAAATTTACAGAATTTCTCAACAGTTGGTTTACAACGAACTGCTGTTTACATAAAGAATCCTCTCCCGAAAATCACTTTTACCTGCTATATTTTTTGAATATGCTGAAACTTCATATTAATTATATTGTGATGTAGAGTACAAGTTATTCGATCTTAACTAACTTACAACATTCTTTTTGGTTTGTCTTTATTTTTGTCATTAGTTCAAATGACTGATTTTGGCATTTGTGTTCGCACACACAATAAACAAATTACTTTGTGGGACGCAAAATTGTACTTAGACGATTGCTTTGTTTAAGTTGTAATGCTAAAAACTTTTACTGGGACGAAAGTCAGCTGTTCTTTGTTAAAAATCAACTTAAACAAAAACGCTTGATATCGCAAAATTGGCATTTTTTTTAAATATTTAAGTCAAGCAATCTTCTTGCTGACACAGGGGAATTAATGAATTGCAGCTATTGCACCATTCGTACAATTATAAACTGTTTTAAAAGTAAAGCTCACTTTAAATTGGTCGTCCAAGCATGTAAACTTTAGTATAAAAGAAAAAAACATGCTGTTATATGCAATAATAGGTCTTAACAAATCGATGACTAAATTTTTTCTCTGAAACCGATGAATAACAACATTATAGCTTTGTGTTATATCCCTCATTAACAAAGTGGTTATCGTTAGAGGTTATTTGTTACACAGAAAGAAAAAGCATATTCTAAAATCAAGAATTTTATTCTTGAATTTATCTAAAATCATTCTTCAAATACTAAAGTACGACCTGTACTTAGATTTTCTTAAATGAAGCCTATTTAGGTTGCTTCAACAAATTAAGCAGAAGAAAATTTGTTGTTTTAATAAATTATTTTACATTTTAAAACAAAGTGTCTGGGTGACCTAGAGGTATCGCGCTGGTGCTGCAGTGCGAAAAGTCCTTGGTTAGAATCCCAGCTACGGTAAGTCGAAAAATAACATTTTTAAATTATGAATATTCATTATCAATAAAATAAAAAATAATACATATATAAAAAAAAGTCTTTTTCTTTAATAAAGCTTCATAAGTCAAAAAAAATGACATTTTATTTTTAGATTTGTCCCGTTTACGCTTAAATCAATCTTTTTTTGGCTTAATTGTGGTTAAAAGTAAGAAATTCCTACTAGAAAAATCGTACTTGGCTTAAGAAATTTCTTACTCGGTTTAAAAAAGTACGTACTCACTTTTGACACCGCTACGGTTTGATTGAAGTAAAGTTTACTTAGTTTTTGTTTTTTGTGTACGCCTTATCTAATAAATATGATGATTTTTCCTTAAAATATGATTTTTTTTAAATGACAATTGATGATTTTCTTCTCAAAGCTTCTGGCAACGCTGAATATTCATAATAATGAAAACTTATGAAGAGAATAAATTTTGTTTAATATAAGAGAGAACTAAACACGCAACTCTGGATACACATTTTGAAGTTTAAATGAAAAAAGGCAAAAACTCTATAAAGGTAAAGACACTTATTAATATACTTACAGCAAAAGGTATTTATTCCTAAGGAAGGATACAATGAGTTAACAGAATAACAAGCACAATAACTATAATGAAGAAGAAGATATTAAGGATGACGATGCCGATACTCTCATATCATTTAAATTTTTTCTCTGTTGCAGATTATAAGTGCTGTCAATTCCCTGCTCGTTCGTGTTTTCCTTTTATTACGAAAACTTGTTGTTGTATAAATAAATCAAAATTGCTTTATTGTACAAAATCGATATTCCTTTACATACATATTTACATACATATGTACATACATGCATTAATTAAATTATATTTTGTTATTGTTTTGCCTTTATTACTTAATTTTTGTTTGTTAACTAGTTAATAACTTTTTTTTAGCAGCAATACCACATCACTTAAAATAACATACATACATACATATGTATACTAAGTTATAAAGTAAATATGTAATATTTTTATTTGATTTGATTTTCGTCAACGTTAAAAATGTTAAGTTGTAATGCAACATCATTTAGGGTGTTCAGTTTTTAAATTTTTTAGCCGGTTTTCGAATATTTAAAATAGTTTAATTTTGTTGCTGCTTTGCAAATTGAGAAAACCCGCTGTTACACTGTTTTTTATTACCAATTTTTAATCCTTAAATTTGTTCTATTAAAAAAATAAATATGATGCCAAATGAATGTATAAGCTTTCAGAATAAGGTTATGTACTTTATTACATCGAAAATACAATATACATATGTATATTCTAACACACTTTAAGTCCCTACACAGGGACATTTATACAACGCACATACCTATAATATTGTATTTTAGCCGTATTAAAAAAATATAGTTTTATTTAATATTGAAATTCAGTAAAATCGTCCGATAACTGACAGAGAGATCAGCTACGGCCATCTCGGTTTGTTTTTCTAAAATTTGTACATAAAAATCTCTACAACTGCTCCGAAGTTGCCCCTACACGGGGTCAATGTAACACTAATTCCACTTACACCTTATCTTCGCCCCTTAACAAGGTTGCAACACAAAGTTTAATAATTTTTCAATTTTTTTTAATCGCTCCCACAGCTTCCAGGGTGCTTCTACAAAGATCAATTGTTAGCCCAACCCCAATTAATTTTTTCTCCCAAACATTGTTGTGGAATATACTTACCCCCTATCACCAGCTTCTAATAGGGTTTCCATACAAAATTTGAAAAAAATAGGGTAAAAATTCCTACAACTTCCCCGGAGTCGCCTAGGATAAATAAATTGTATCCCAGACCCCCATTAGTTTTCCCTCCTTAACATATTCCTAGAACGTACTTACCCCCTATATCCATTACCTTAGGGAGTGGCCATACAAAATTTACAAAAATTATTTAAAAACGCCTATAACTCCCCCACAGTCGGCCTTAGAGATATAAAATGTACGACTGACCCACATTAGTTACAAATCATATTGCAAGAACATATTTACCCCCAATCTCCATCGCCTAAGGGGGCTTCCATACAAAGCTTGGTAAATTGTATTAAATCCGCCCTTACAGTTTCCAGGATGCATAGGTCAAATAAAGGGCTGACCCAAATTATTTTTTCCTTGCAAAATTTGGTAAAATAGGGTAAAACCCCTACACGTTGTGAAGGGTATATAAGACTCAGCACAGCCGAATATAGCGCTCTTTCTTATTTTTATTTATATTTATGTTTTTACATACATTTCAGTTTCTTAAAATTTATTCATATATTATGTGTATGCGCGCACACTTTACATCAAAATATTGCTTTCATATATAGGTATAATAAAAACGTGTAAATGCATAATTATTATCTTGTTATTGTCTCAGAGTCGGATAAATATACATCATATGTACTAAAGACATGATCGTGTCTTTCTTTTTGCTCGGTTGAAGAACAAAATTTCATGGGTCATTGTGTTATGGGGGGCAATTGGAGAAACTTTTCTTTAACGTTTTCATTAATATACACCCCAGGCAATTATGCCGTAAACAAATGTTTTACCGAATTCAACCGAGCACTTAATTTTTTTCACAATATATTCTGTAAGTATGAAAAATATTAACTTAGTTATGTGCCACCGCTTCCAGTTTACCTTAAAAGATTTTATTTAAAAAATCAATGGAACCGTTAGAGAGAAAAGCTGTTAAATAAGGTGAAGGGTGTAGATGCCTTTTTAAAAAAATTCACTAGTAAGATCAATAAACTAGGACTAGTTCCTGATTAGACTTACAACTGCGACAAGTCCGGTCCATTTTTTAAACTTCTGCCAAATTTAACTCTAGTAAGTTGAAATGAAAAGTCAGCATTTAAGAACTTTAATAACAGGCCAGTCCATTACAAAAGGGAACAAAAGTGCATTTTCGAAGATTGGTTTGAAAACGTGTTTGTGCCTGAGGTTTGTATTTTCATCGACTCTATGTCGAGTTTTTTTAGTTCGTGTCCTTTTTTAGAAGAATTAATCAAATTTCTCTTTTTCTTGTGTCCTTAGTATTTTTCGATAATAAATTTCTATAAATAGTTCAACGCAAAGCTACACACAAGCTTTATTATTTTCCTTTAACTCTTGCCACTGCAATGAGGTCGACACTTAATTATATTTATAAAACAAATTTGAGCACTTTCAGCCAAAAAAAATTTAAAGTAATATTTTGTTTTTATTTTTTGTTTAATTTACTATTAAAATTCACTTCTGATCCAAAATCCTGACTTCAATGAAAAACTGTCATTTGACTAACGGTATTTCGACTACGATTAATATTAAAAAAAACGCATTGTATAAGAGTCACATATCTGACTTACAATTCTATTGCAAATATATTGGCCGTTAGCAAAATAGTTTTAATTTATTTTTTATTTTTTACAACAAACACATGTAAAATTTAAGGGATTTCCCCTAAATTTACAATTAAGCAACAGTAATTCAAAAACAATGGATGATTCTAGGATAATATTTCACATACAAATAACTTGATAGAAGTGTTTTCTATAAGAAAAGTAAAAAAAATAAATCAAATCTGATACATTGACTTAACCATTTTTGGCTACGATAGTGTCAGTGTGCGTGGTGCAGCGTTAAAGCGGTCGAACACCACACAAGCAGTCCAAGTTTAAGTTCCAGGCGAACAAAAAACATATTATTTCTTTTTAAGTTAAAATTTTTCTATTTTCAGTAATCAAAGTCCAAAGAGTGTTCAATTAAGAAATTTTTATTTTTCAGGTTTTAGAGAATGGTTAAGAGGTTTCAATTGAAACATTTTTTGCTTAATTCAATTACTTTGGTAATTGAAACCATTATTTAGTTTTTTTCTGTGAAACTTAGTCTGTGTAGCAGTGTTTCTAGAAGCTTTTAAAAAAAAAAATTATATTTTCAAAATAAAAATTATCAGGGTTTTTTCGGTAAGGCGTACCACAATAGCCTCTAACGATATCCGCCCACCCAGCCTACAAAATTGGCCGTCATCTGTGCGATATCTAACAACAGAAACATCAGCCAAATTGGCAAAACGAATGCTGGTGGATTTCTGACCGCAAATCATATGATGTTATCGACACGAGAGAAATTCGTAGCCGCGTGTCTAATATAAACCTAAAAGTTCTGATAAAAGTCGAATAATAATCTTTTAAAAATAAAAATGTTTTTTTACTCATAGGCATTTTTAATTTAAAACAGTTTTTAGGCATCTTTTTAATTAAAAAAATGTACAAGATTTTTAAGGCATATTTTTTCAATTTAATTTTAGGTTTTTTTAATCATTTTTTTATTCAGTTATTTTTAAGACAACTTACTTATGTATTTTGAAACATTACGGTACCATCGCACAACTCCGTGAATTTGTTTTGTAAGAACTTATTTATGCCCTTTTTGTTTGCAGTGAGAACAAAATACCCAAACGCAAAATAAGCAAAGAGACAAGAGAAAACTGGCAAATCAAAACCACAAAAAAGCACAAGGGAATTAAAGTAACGTATACAATTCTGCAAGAAATTATTAAGGAATCCTAAAGACACGTCGGACTGTGGTTTAAGAGCGGCATTTATTAATTTTTTTCATATCTTCTGATATACCTGGGGCCTAGTTACCGCTTATGATATAGAAAAGCCGCACATTTTTCATTATTCCTCCTATTTTGTAATAAAAGACGTTGTGCTTTAATATAAGGAAAAATAGTAATAGTTGGATAAAGAGGTTTAATTGACTACAGTTCAGTAGCCTTTAACCTAATGTAACACTTCCAAAAAAATTTATAGGTCGTTAGATTTAAATTAGGTTTTGTGAGAGCGATGGAAAATTTAGATTTTTTGCACAATTTCCAATTGTTTTTTAATAAAAACGTATTGTAAAATTAAAATCTAAAGACGTGTCTAAGAGCCGACAAATGCCATAAACAACAAGGGGAACAAGAGAAAACTAAGCCAAATATTTACATATTTAAAAATTATAAAACAATACCGAGGTACCTCCGTCACTGCGGTCATCATTATCAATTCCTGAAGAACTTTTTTCAGTCGGTAAAGGTGCACCAAGTTCAATTGGCCCAGTCATTTTTGAAGAAAAACCCAAATAGGAATGTATCGTTACATTACAGTTCTTAAAAGGGACAGATGCCCAAAGTTGGCAAAAAAAAACGTCTTAACCTGCAAAAATTGGAAAAGACAATGTAAAACTCAAACGATCTAATTAAGTTTTTAATCAGATAAGTTGATTAAAAAAATATTTTTGTGTCTAATATAAAAGATGGGAACATTTATAAGACCAAAATTCAAGTGAATCACGAGAATCCTTACCGCAACACGGTTTTAGAACGATATGCGGCAATTGAGGTGGAAATCATATTGCCAACTACAGAGGTTGCCATGTTTTCGATTTAGTAAAAAGTACATCTAACCAAAAACCCAGAAAACTGATATACCAACTACAAATATGCCCCCATTAGAGCAGGCACATAAGTCTTACCAGCCAATAACACCAACGGCAAACGAACCAGCCGAGCCAAACGTTAACGGACTGGAATATATGGATATGGTTACTCAATTGATTCGTTTATGTCAAACATGACTAGAAGAATAATGCAAAAAATGCAGTCTGCTTTTTTGCAGGCCATACTTAAAAGGCCAATAACTGCTTTAGGGCTTACTTTTGGAACGCAAACGGTATCCGCCAACACAAAAACGAACTCGAATATTTTAAAACACCAAAACATTGAAGTAATATTGATTTCCAGACTTATATGACGTCTAGAAGCACTTTTAAATAAGTGGCTATACTTGTTGTGATTCGGCTATATTAGTCAAATCAAGAATTTAGCACCCCGAGTATTATATTATATCCAAGCAACAAACGTCTGTGTTGATCAATTTTTCCAGAACCTCGTTATTTCGTCGGTTTATTATCCACCCAAATTTTTCGTAAAAAAAAGATCAGTACAACAGTTTTTAAACATCTTTAGGTCCCCGTTTCATAGCTACCGGAGACTATGGCTTATATTCAGAATACTTATGGTAAATTTATTAAGAGCTTATTTGATATATTACAATGGAATAACTGTCAAAAAGGATCTCAATAAACCTACATAACTTATAATGAATATTGGCCCAAAACACTAAGCATTTGTATTTGGGCTCCCACCTAGTTAGTCCTATAGGTCGCGTTTCATATGATTCCGTGTCTGAAATAGGGCAACTGGGCAACAAATCTATTGGCCAACTAATTACAGACATTAGTGATTTTAGCTAACGAGAGGTACATATATCCACGGAACTTTTTGGATCTAAAGCCTCGTTTGACCTATATTCAGACCACTCACCTACAATAATTAGTATTTGCAGCCCTCACCGAATTCCAACTAGTAATTTTTTTCTAATCTAAAATAATAATTTAATTAATTTAAAAAAAATATATCAGCAGTCACTGCTCGGAAAACCAACCGAAGCCTAAACGTACACATTAAAAAAGCCGCTGAACATCTTGCCTTCCTGGTAAAAAATAATATGTTGTTCCTTGTATTTTTAGAAAAGTTACACGTTTAAAACGATAACCGATTTCCAAAAAAAAAAAAAAAACAAACCCCCCCCTTCATATAATTAAAATGTATTCGTGAGTTAGCAAAACGTTTACGAAATTGAGCATTATTTTAACAGCAGTAAGTTTGTCGATATCCATCTCTACCTATGTATGTATGTATGTATGTATGTATGTATAGCGTTTTGGCTTGTTAGGATGCTGCCCTTCATATGTATGTGTATGTGTTCAAAAAGGTATATACAAATTCTGTAAATTGTGATGCTATGTGTGATAGGGAGGAACTCCCACATAAATACGCAAAAAAAATTTGTGTTATCAGACGGTGAAACGAACACAAGAACGAAATGAGTAAGTATAAAGATTATGGAGTTTATACATATTCCTATGTATGTTTAGAAATACGACCGACCGCCGCAATATGCATTCAAAAAGGTATATAACTATAGTATATGTATGTACGAACGAAAGTACCCTGAAAGTATAATTAGCCCGTAGTATTGGTGACAATGTCATGTCAGTAGTTAATCAATACAGTTTCACTATTGATATTTTCCGCAGAATATATACATACATCCATATACATATCCATATGTATATGTACATGTGTAAAACACAACTCTATATCCACACAGATTTTAAGAGACAAAAATTTATATGTACCTATACATGCATGCTTATGTACATATGTATGTACGTATGTATGTATATACAAGAATATTATAATTATTCAATTTTTTTTTTATTTTAACTATTGCTCTGATATAATAAATTCACATCATATTTTATTTCTTAACATGTCACAAAACATCACTACTAAACTTCACTTTTCATTAGTATTGTGTATGAATGTCAAAAATCTCATTGAAATCATTTTATTGAAGCGTATTTTAATTTTACTTGACAACGTTTAAATAGTATTGGAACCAGTGATATATCATGCACTCTTTATTACTTTAAAATAATATTTTTTTTTATTTTCACTTTCTTGTCTTTTTTTTTTGTACCCTTACCAACCAAGGGCTCGCGTTATACTGCCACAAGGAAATTGCAGAAGGTGAGCGAAGCTAGCATAAAATAATTCTATAATATGTCAGTTACTTAATTAATGCTGAATGCAGATAAAACGGAGTTACTAATCTGTATTTCATTATTGCTATATCAATACACATGTATATTAAGATGTTTTTTTCACAAAAGAGACAACAATATATACTTTGTATTTATAATTATTCGGTCTGTGGAGGAGGATGCTGCAAAGTGCTGAGTCTGCACAAAAACTACTCATAATTTATATTTTGCATCTCAAATAATTTTAACGGACATGCGCTGTGTGTGTCTGCTTAAATAGCCTGACAAGTCCTTAAAGCTCTGCTCCCTTTTAATTTCAATACTATAATACAGAAAAAGTACACATACATGCATACATATGTATGTAGGTGTGTATGTGTGTATATTTGGCGATAAAACCTTTCGCATCAAATGCAATTTTAAAAATATTAAAAATAAAGTTTTTTTTTATATTTCATTATAATATACCTACAAAGCAGTTCCATTGTAACGGGTGAAATCCTTCCACTAACGTTTTTTATTCATTTAATTCATTCATCTTAAATTTGTTTTTATTAAAATGCCTACACACAAAAAATAAACTAAGTAAACTTTATCTGAATCAATCCATAGCAATGCCAAAAGTACGGTGAGTACGGTTTTTTTTAAACCAAGTACTAAATTTTTTACTCCAGGTACGATTTTTAAAGTACGAATTTCTTACTTTTAGCCACAATTAAGCCAAAAAAAGATTAAATGTCATTTTTTTTGACGTATTGAGCCTTATTAAAGAAAAAAAGTTTTTTAATATATTATTTTTATTTTATTAATAATTAATATTCATAATTTAAAAATTTTATTTTTTGTACTTACCGTAGCTGGGATTTGAAACCAGGGACTTTCCGCACTGCAGCACCAGCGCACTACCTTTTGGCCACCGTGACACTTTGTTTTTAAATGTAAAATAATATATTAAAACAACAAGTTTTCTTCTGGTTGATTTGTTAAAGTAATCCGAATAGACTTGAATTAAAATAATTATTATTAAACTCATTACTTTTCATATCAGAAGGTGCTCTTAATAAGTCATTACAAATTAAATAACAAAAAGATTCATTTAAGGCTACAATATAATGAAATAAAGAAGTCATTATAAAAAAGTTTTTAAATGAAGTTTTTGCTGGGAAATTACATACATATGGACGTGTGAAAGCAAAAGCTATAAACCGTCTGTAGAATGGCAATTTTGCCAGACATATGATTGCATATGTATTGCAAAAGTGGCAGGTCATATGTAATATACATCCCGTATAAAATCACCTTTGAACGTTAATGCGTATTAAGATTTTTCATCAATGTGATCACTAAAAGACTGTGCGGGTTGTGACCTTACAAAAAAAACCCAACAAACCCTTTTTCGTTATCAACTGTTTTGATTTTCATTTTCCCTTATAAAAAAACTTAAGTTTGGATCAATCCTAAATAGCTTTGAAATTGTTTAAATTTTAAATTTATTTTATTTTTAACAAAATCTTACAAACATATACACATACCTATGTATTTCCCACACATTCTTCTAGTAAGTAAAAAAAAACATGATAAAAAGTAAAAACACAATTTTTACGAGGTTGGCCTGTTTTTTAAATAATAAAAGAAACATTCTTTTCGGAAAAATAAAAAAAGGATTGTTTCCAAATATTTCAACACCATTAATATTATTTTTAGCCGTTGCATTTTGCGAAATAACTAAATTAGCTTTTGTTAAAAAATGTATGACTTTTCCGGACGCCGATTTTTTTAAGGACGGATGCCCAAAAAAGAGGACAGTGTCCGGAATAAAATTGACGGTTAACAACCCTAATCCTACCTAATACTTAAGTAAGTTGTAAACCATTTAAATTATTTAAAGATCGTAGATGTTTCAAAAGTACAAAAAGGATAATTGCACACATTTCTATTTATCCTTTTGTTCTCTTTGTTAATATAATGTATTTTTTTACATATTTTTTACATATACATATACATTTAAAAAGAAAGCATCGTTCTGCAAGTAATATAATCGTTACCTTTTGTGATATAATTTGTAACCATGGTGATCTTTATTACTAGCTCATAATAATAAGGCTCTAAATATGAATTTCTTCTGTTGCCATAACATACATACGAAAGCTATCATTAGTTTTAAAACTTACCTGTAAATGCGGTGAAACCAAAATCTGTGTCAATTCATCTTTAATATATTTATAACTGCTTGTAGATGATAACAGCTCTATTACATCACGGCTGCGCGCTATAGCGTCCGCTGCTTGAGCACGATTTGGGGACACAATAGTTGAACTTATGCGATCAAAGAGCTAAATGGCATAAACAATTCTTAAAGTTAATAAAAATAAATTAAAATAAAACAATTGTTTTGAGACGCACGTGCAATAACCGGTGCAAACGATTGTCTCTTAACATATCACGCAAGACTTCGGAATCAACATGAGCATCTTGTAAAGCATAAATATCATCTAGACAGTCTAAAATTCGTTGAACTGCTTCTATTCCAGCTTCTTCGTCGGCCCATTCACTTAAAATGTCAGACGCTGAGGCAACTGGCACTAAAAATAATATTTAATTTTAGAGATACAAAACAACAATGTAAAGAGGTGCGTGTTTTAACCGCAGTATTATTATAATGTACGTTAATTGTTTATTTAAACTTTTATTTAACAAAATCGCTTGTAATTTAACTATAAATAAACAAATAGTAAAAATATTACTTGATAATAATCCCTTATCCGAGCTTTCAAATATATTTATGTTCATGTTTATGATCACTATTCTTTTCAAAAAATGTATATAATTTTACTCTAAAAGAAAATAGTTTAAAAAAAAAATTCAAACGGTATTTAAACGGTATCGGTAACGGTTGCCAACCTTGATTAAGACGCTTTTAATATCACTTTTAATTACAATAAAAATTGTAGAAGAAACTTAAATTTAATTCTTGAATTTATTCAAAATTCAGCTTGAACTTTTTAAGTAAGATCCGTACTTAGATTTTCTAAATTCAAGCCTATTCGGATTGCTTCAGCAAATGAAGCAAACAAAAAACTACTTTACATTTAAAAACAAAATGTCTCGGTAACCTAGAGGCAGCGCGCTAGTGCTGTAGTGCATAGAGTTTCTGGTTTGAATCCCAGCTACGGTAAGTACAGAAAAGAAAATTTTTAAATTCAAATATTAACGGCTGTATTTATAAAAAATTAAACAGCATTTTAACTAAATCTTTATTAAGCAAATTTCATAAAGGGCTTTTCTACGGATGCGGGTTATTTAAAATTCGCCGTTTTCGCACATCCGACTTTGAGGCGCTAGGCTCAGGACTGTTTATATAATATGACATTACAATAAACATAGCCTACAAAGTTCTATTATTTTACAACAGATTTTGTATGAAAGGCAACAAAAAAATTAAAGCCATTGTGATTATTATATGATAATAGTACAATATGCTATCATATCGTACCTTGTAAATTCACCAAATAATTTACATATTTATAATCATATACAAAATGTAACCTTTACAGGTACAAAAAAAAACCTTTTTAGAGACTTGCAGCTTTAACGTTTAAACAAATTATTAAGCTTACTTGAATCAGTATCAGTTCCAAAAACCGGGTCTAAAGTTGTACCACCTGCAATCGCCTGCACGGCTCCTTTTAGCTTTCGACGAGCATTGTATCGCTTCAATTCTTCTACCGTATCAGCCAAATGTTGACGTTGAAGTTTGTCTCTATCCTGAAAAAAAACATCTGCTAAAAAAGTCTGATAGTTTTCAGTTTTCCAAGTTTCCTATATTACTCTTATCCAAGGATGTTCCAGTACTTGTGAAATAGATAATCTGTGATGAGGATTAGCTGCCAACATCTTAGATATTAAGTCTTTGGCTGATACCGATATTGATTTCCATTCCGGTGCATCAAACTATTGTAATATATAAAAAAGAAAACTAAAAAGAAAAGGAGGCAAAGAGAAAATACAAAACTAACCGTTAATTTGGTTCTTGCTATTGAATTTTGTAGCCGTACTCCAGATCCTAAGAATGGTAAACGTCCGGATAGCAAAACATGTAACATAACTCCAGCACCCCAAACATCACATCCTTTTCCATAAAGACGTCTTGTTACAACCTCCGGGGCCATATAATGTGGACATCCAACTCGACCTTGGGTCTCTAAAGCCTCTCTTCCACCTGGCAATTGAATGGCGGAACCAAATCCACCCAATTTAACTGGTGCTGAATTGTCTACTGTTGATAACAGCGCACATGCTGGTCTAACATCACGATGAAGAATATCATTTTCGTGGCAATAACGTAAAGCTTCTAGTATCTGGCGCATATAGTGGCTAAATCACAAACATTTAGTTTGGCAAATTTGTTGATGCAGTCAACTATAAAAATAAACTTACCAAGCAACTGCTTCACTGTAAACGAAACCTGCCACAGCCCTTCGGACTACCTCAAAGCACAAATCTGAACCTTCCATACTTAAACAAACAAGGAAGCAAATATGTTTATTGATTGCATATGTAAAAATGTTTGTATATGTAGATATAAATTTAAGGTTCATACATACGTATCTACATACCCACTAAAATTGGTTTCAGACGATATGTATTTTAACTAAAAACGTTTTTTGTGAATAAAAGTTACTATTGGGACCAAAAGTCCTTTAAAAAAATGTTTCTGATACCCAAATGAAAATTTCATTTTCTATCAAACATGTTCTGAAAATCACTTTGTGTAAAAGTTATTTAAAATTACAAAAATTTGAAAGTTTTTATGATTTTAAACTGGTCAACTAAATGCCTGCCAATTCAAATTTACTTGGTTATATTTTTAACAACTTTGTTTTGAATTTTGGAATAAATTAATTAAATAAGTAACGTAAAATCGCAATTGTAATTTTAAAATCACTAGTGATTTTATTATTTTAGCCATTTTATAAATTGTTTAGTGTTTTGATATGTAAATAGTTATGTTAGTGCTTTTTAAATAAAAATAACTTACAATTCGAATACCATATAGAGCATACCCTCCGAACTGTAGGTCTCTAACAGCTCCACTATGTGTGGATGTTTGAGCATGTGACATATTGTAGCTTCGCGTTTCAAATCTGCAATAAATACATTTTTTCGTTAATTTTTAATAGTAAGAATTTTTCCACATTTACTATATACATATTGTACATATGTTTATTAATATAAGTATATAAGCTGCAGTTTAAAATAAATGTTTACTCGGTTGCTACATTTGGCAATTTGACCTGTTTTCTTGACAAAAAAAAGTCGTTTTTTGAAACACAATATGTGTACTTGTGTACTTTTTTTCATTTTGGCTACTTTTTTTCAACCAAAAATTTGGAACTACACCATTTTCAATTGTATTTCAGAAATTTCTAATTCAGTTTCAGAATTTTCAAATTCAATTTCAGAAATTTCTAATTCAATTTCAGAAATTTCTAATTGTATTTCAGAAATTTCTAATTCAATTTCAGAATTTTCAAATTCAATTTCAGAAATTTCTAATTCAATTTCAGAAAATTCTATTTCGATTTCAGAATTTTCAATTTGTATTTCAGAATTTTCCGTTTAAAATACAAATGCAAATTTGTTTAAACGAACTCTAAAGTTGAATAAAATAACCGTTAACATTGCTTGCTTTAAAATACGAACAGCTATAAAATGTTTGCTCTGTTTACAATTTTCGCGTTTCAGATGCTCACATACATAAAAGTTTGAAAAATACTTAGCAAAAACAAAATATTGTTTTTGGTGAATGTCAAATTGTAATCTGGCAAACCTAGTTTTAACACACAACTTCATTATGAGTATGCGAGTCGCACTCGGTATTATCGGCTTTTTATCATGCGTGAACGACGATAACAATCAACCGAGTCATACGTGCTGCTAAACTTAAAAGTGAGTTGCGTAGTGAAGTCTTTTCAATTAGTGATAATGCGTATAGATCAACGAAATAATAAATCAGGATTCGAGTCTACTTACTTCATGGGTATTAATATATATATGTACATACAAATAATATACTGTAATAAAATGTTATTATCTTACCTGCAGTACTAAGTCCAGGACTTGCTGTAAATTTACCAACATCTACTATCTTAACGGCAAACTGTTGGTTAGATTCTCTATGTATACAGCGTCTAACAATTGAAAATGGTCCTCTGTGATATAGTAAATAAAATTTATAAGTAGTATGTATCATCTGCCTTATTCTTGAAACAAAACTCGGATAAACGACGAATTTCTTTGGGGGAAAGTCGCTGTGCAAATTCGGCGTATGAAGCACAATTACGACAAAAGAATAAGAGGAAGTTGTTAACTATTTATGCAAAAAAACTGATAGTGTGACGATATAAAAAAATTATACTTACGAAATAAAACAATAACAAAAAGACAAATAAAATTAAATTTTATGTATAACAAACTACTTTTAAAAATATTTATTTATTAAAAATATTTTAAAATTGGATCAATCGTAAAAGTAAAAATAGCTTTGATTATTGAAATACTTGAAATCTAGAATCGGACATGATCACTTTGTACTGCTTTATTCGTCATAAAAAAATTTAATAAGTCTGTAATTTTTAAGCGAGCAACCCCTTTAAAATTAAATTTCACATGGCCATAAAGACACTCTTTCAAAGGAGGCAGTCCTATAAGGCTCCAAAATAGGAAAACTCGGCCACTAGGGCCAAATCGTCCCATTCGATCCGAATCGAAACTGAAAAATTCTTATTGAAATTTCTATTGAAACCATTGACAACTCAAACGATCGGGTAAAATTTCGATTCAAATCGAATGCGACGAATTTGACCCTGGCTTAAATAAAAATTGGGGTAGAAAAGGGTGCTCATCACTTTTTATTATAACGTAGATGGTAATAGTTAAATTTCGTTGTGAAAATGCCTTAAACGCAGGAAATAGAATTTGCAGTCCTTAACTATTAGAGATATCCCATACATTCCCCGAGGTATTTTTAACTCCTCAGTTAAAAGAATTCGCCTGTGGCAATTGTTTTATTTAATTAAATCAGTAATAAAAATTTTCTATCTATTTTAAATTTTAATGGGCCCGAGGTGCCCTATTTTGGGGTCTTTGGAGATTGTTATCTTTTAGAGCATATACTCCAAACAAAAAACTTAAGCTCAGCTACACTTTTTGTATCGTCATGTGAAATTTCATTTAGTCAGACTGCTTGTGTAGAAACCACAGATTTTTTTTCAACTTTTTTACAAATTCCTCTACTGTGTAGCGCACAGAGGCTATAAATCGTTTTTTATCGGTCAAATGTCCGCTACTTTTAAACCGATAAAGATATTTTTACAATTTTTAGTTTGCTACAGAGAAGATTTTTTAACTTTCCTGATGTTTCAAATTAATTTAAATCGGTTTAGCAGTTGTTTAGAAATGAGCAGCTAAAAGAGCAAACAAAATGTGAGTAATTTTATTGAATAGAAAAAATGTTTTACAGACATGTACTTGTTACCTTGAAATGAAACCATAAACAAGAATTCACACTATGCAACTAGCAATGAAACATGCCTGGTTTCATAAACATGTTTTAAAGTGTGTACCTACCATTAAGGATTGTTATCCCACTAATACAAAAAAACTATTCAACCCAACAAGTTTGCAAGAAATCATAAATTAATTCTGATCGAATTCACAAAAACAAAATATTTGCTAAATTAACATAAAATATTTGTCACGACTACAATGACCATAATTTTGATTCATTTTTTCATTATAGTATATTAAACTTTTGGCCGATAAAAAACGATTTACGAACACTTTGCGGCGTAAGAAATAGAAACAAATCGATTGCAGAGTTCTCCTGCATTTTTATATACATACATACGCAAAGATTTTTCTTTTTGCGACAAACATTCGCGGCGAAAAATTGTCGTTCATCCGAGTTGTGGTTAACTTACTTGCCAATAACTTCGCATAGTTCATAAATGTCGTCAAACAGGATTTCATCGTCAGCCATAGTAACCAATTAATAAATATCAATTAATTGGAAAACAAGTGATGAGAACCAAAAATAAAGAGTAGTTTTTTAGGATCTCAGTTTAACTTTTGTTATGCCCAGATACGCCGGTAAGTATTGATGCCAGTTTTAATCTATTGATATGGAATAAAAGCAATAAAAGTAATAATCAGAGAAGACAGAAAAAAGCAAGAAAATTGTTATTTATAGCAGTAATAGCCACCGAATACTATTACATTTTGTGTATAGTCACTATAGGTACTTTTGTTATTTTTCTAATTCTGGCTCATGCAAGGTTTTCTATTTTTTTTTTTTATTTTATTTTATTAAACAGGTAAAAGTTCTATATTTGGCTGTGCCGAATCTTATATACCCTTCACATTGGTCTTTTAATATAGCCAGCCATCTTTTCAAGTCGAGTTATTTGTATCGCAATTAGTATAATAAAAATACCTTGCACCGGGTTTAAAGTCCATAGCAATCCTAGTTTTCGAAATAGAAAACTTCAGAAAATTTTAATGTTCGTATGTATAGTAGAAACACCACACCGACATTATTCGTATTAAAAGTTTAATAAAAGTTGTTAATTTGGTTGAGGGTTCTATATCCTCTGTTCCTCTCCAACTATTTTTTTCCAAATGTATTTGATTATTACTTTTTTAGAACATTCGAAGTCGATAGCAGTTATAGTTTCCAAGACATAGCGTATCAAATTTTGTTCATTTATATGGGGAATTCCCCTCCCACTGCTTCTATCCAAATAAAATTTTTCCAATTACTTCTTGTAGATCAATAATAAAAATAGTTAAATTGCCTGGGAGCTGCCCCTTCCTCTGCTCCTACTCAAAAAAATTTTTTTCCAAAGTTTCGGTCTTATTGTCCAATTACTTTTTGTAAAACATTAAAAATCGAAAGCTGTTATAGTTTTTAAGATATAGCGCATGAAATATTTCAAAAAATTTGTGCGATTGTAGGGGAAATACCACTGCCTCTAATCCTATCTGTAAAAAATGTGTCCCTTATTTAGGTCCCTATCTTCAGAGTATCCGTGACAGTTTTTGTGCACGGTTTTGGTCCTAAAAAATTAGTTATTTTGGGTTTTCTCTTATATCTGGGTCAATAGTGAACCGATTTTGCTAAATTTTAAACAGCGATTGTCTCCAGGTTCTAATAGTTTGACACCAATAACTGGTCCGTATTACTTTATTTGACTCCGAAAGTTTGAATTCAACAGACGGACATGGCTATATCGGCTTCCCTATCTATAAGGATCCTGAATATATATATATACTTTATGGGGTCGCAAATGGATAATAAAAAAATTACAAACGATATAACAAACTTATATATGTATGTATACTCTTATCACTATGTGAAGGGCATAAAAAATAACATGAATGTATGAACATATTCTTAAATTAGATTTTTTAGAAAGTGCAAAAAGAAGACAATCGGATAAAAAAAGGTATTAAAGTATATACAAAAGTGTTTTAATACTTAAAAAAATTTTTTATCATCAGTCCGCTGTTGCCAAAACTTCCTCTCAGGTGCTCCGTTTAATATTTGCGACTAGTAAGTAGCGCAGTCATAACTCAAATCCCAGCCTTAATGCTGCTTAGAACACAGCCCCCATTTATCTTTTTACACAAACAAGGTAAAGCCCGATATTCTCTACCAACATAACCAATCATGGTATGATTATGACTTTCTAAAATAATGATGCTGATGTTTTTACAGTGGGAGCTTTTGGTTCCGGTGGCCGTATTAAAATAGTTTTAATTTACCTCATCACCGTTTACAATAGAAACCTGTCATTAAAGAAGCAAGTGTTCCCTTTCCCTATCTGAGAGTCGCAGTTTGGCCCTTTCTGTCTCTCGGGCATGTCAACCGCAATTCACCTCATTGGCATGCATACTTGTTTATCAATAACTGTTTAATTTAATAAGTAAATATTTTAGATAAAAATTGATTTTTCATTAAAATAAACATTCTTTTATTATCTGCCTTTATATAATAACCTCAAAAACCCAAAACGTTCATGAGTTTCTTTAAGAACTCAACAAACTATTTTTCGCTATGAGCTGTTTTGATTTTAATATTCACGAGTTTTTTTAAAATTTGGTTGAAGTCTACTGATGATTTGGTGTAAGAACCAATGAAATGCATATAGACAAACTTAGCCTACAACAAACCCTATAAATTAACAAAGAAAATTGGGATCAAACCCTCAACAACCTTTGGAAATCGTTATAAACATTCTTTTGTAAACTTTTAATAAAATATTTTTAAATAATAAAAACAAGTATATTCGGCTATGCCGAATCTTACATGCCCTTTACAATGATCTTTAAAGTACCCAGCAGTGTGACCAGATTTTCCAGTAAAGTTAAAGCTAAATCGCGTTAAAATTTTTTTATGTGTATTTTTTAACCCTTTTTCCGTAATCCAATCGAGCTGAATTTTTGCAGGCAGACTCGTGGAAATGTGTGTATCACGTCAAATTTTCTTAAAAAAAAATTTTATCAATTATCCAATTTTCCTGAATTTTTTTGAAAAATTGGTTATCGGTTTTTTTTACAAACCGATTTTTTTTATTAATTTTAATATATTAACATTGAAAATTGTTACATTAAAAATTTTAATGCTTTTAAAGAAACTTCGGCCTTTAATTCTTGCGTTTGTAAGCATTTGTGTTAGCATCGCGACAAATTGACCAACTGTATTCGCCAATCATATGCGTAATGTCTTGTCCTTTAAAGTGCTAGATCGGAGTCGATTTACCAATGTCCGTCTGTCCGTGATATGGTTATCAAAAATATCTGCGATAATACCGCTATTGAAATCTAGCAAAATTTCCCCATAACTGGCCGAGATATAAGCCAAAAACCAAGACTACCTCTATTCATACTGCCCCGGAGTTGCTCTAACACGGGTGCAATGAAAGACCGCCTCCCATTAATTTTTCCTCACAAACATTTCGGTGGAATAGAGTTGGGCATAATCTTTCTTTTCAGTGAATCGTTCACAATAGGTCAGAAAGGTTAAAGGAAATAGTTCGTTCTTTTCGTTCATCTTTCGTTAATGAAAGATGTTTTGTGTGAAAGATGTTCTGTGGGAAATATGAATGACCGACTGAAACAAGACATGCTGACAGCTGTTTTTTCTTATTTAACGAAAATGGTAATATTGAGTGTTAATTGATAAACAAAAAAGAAAATTTTTTAGTGATAAATAAGTTAAAATAATGTTAATAATAAAAAAAATATATGTGTGGGGCATGAAATACAAGAGATGTGTGTATTTAAAATAGTTAATTAATTAGTTAATAAAACTATTAATCTAATAAAGAAAATAACTATATAACAATTGTGTGTGCCAAATCAAAAACTGTTTTTATTTTCGGCCACAGTGACAGCCTATCGTTCAATTGAAATAGTTCTTTCATAACCGACGCAGTTTTGTGTGAAACATGAAAGATGAACGAAAAAAGGTTTGAAGGAAAGAGTACGACCTATTTCTCATCTTTCCTTTTACAGAATCGTTCATGACCGGCACAACTCTACGGTAGAACATACTTACACCCATGATACAAATAATCAGGTAGGCTCGTCGGCCCAGCTGATTAGTACCAAAATGTCAAAATTATGCTCTTCCTGTGAAATGAAACAACGAACATTATTAAGAATCGTGTTTTTCTATGAGCTGTTGTTTGACACTTTGGTACTAATTTGTAGTTGTTTCAGGGACGAGATTGCCTGATTAGTTGTATCCATAGATGCCAGATTTGACGATTAATCGTCATTTCAACGATTTTTGGCCACAAAAAATGAACTTTGACGATTGAACGATCAGATTTTTTAGCAGAACCGATTTATATTTAAAATATTCAAAAATGAAACTTTTGGACAAAAATGTTACCATGGACATGGCTAAATCGACTTCCCTATCTATAAGGATGCAGAATATATATTCTTAATGGGGTTGCAAATGGATACGAAAAAAAAAAAATTCAAACGGAATGACAAACTAATACCTATGTGAAGGGTAAAAAATTCTTATTATAATAGCTAAAAAGCGTTGACAACTCGATCGATCAAGTAGAGTTTCGAATTGAATGCCACAATTTAGTCCCAGGTTTTGAAATGAAACTAATAGATCAACTTTTTAAAAAAACTAACTTTAATTAATCAAATATTTTTTAAAATTTATAAATTAGGTTAACATAAATATGCAATCATCAAGCGCAGATATATAAGTAGATATCGCCGTACTAAAGTTCAAAATCCCAGATGTATATATGTATCTTGTAGTTATTTATAGAAAAATATATTACTATTGCCGAAATGCGGCGTAAACGTTAAAATTTAAATTATTTTTGTATGTATATGAAAAATCTATAAGATTGAAGATTTCTTGCAGACTAAATATGTTTAGATTAGCTGATGGATATTTCAAGCCCTAATCCAATAATATGAAGAACCACTTTTTTCACAACAATTTTTGATTTTTAATTGTTAATATTATTCGAAAAAGGCCTTTTAAAAATTCGATAAGGTAGTTTCGGGAAGACGATAAATTAATTAAAGGCAAAAGTTTACCTATATAATAAAATGTTATTGCTGTTAAGCAAATTTATCTTATAAATGTGTCCAAGTGAAAGAAAAATTTTGAAAATAATACTTTACAATATACATACATACATAGACAACAATAAGGGCTGTAATACATTAATTGTAAAATATTAATGCAATTTCTAGTCTACCGCTGCATAAGCGAAGTATGTGTTAGTATGTGTGAAACTTAAAATCAATATAAAATAAATTTTTGTTACTATTGGGGTCAAAAAAGTACTCTCAAAAATTTTTTTGATATCCAAATGAAAACTTCATTTTTGATCACTGATCTCCATCGCATAAGGGGGTTGCCATACAAAATTTACAAAAATTATGCAAAAATGAATTAAAGTTTAAAAAATATAGTTCTCTTTCAATACAATTATAAAAAAAGTGCCAACACTGATATTTATCCCATTGCTCAACACTAGTAAATTGATATCATTGAACAGCTGTTTTCCAATACGTACATTGAAGCATTTGGAAATAAAAATTTATATTTTTGTTTGTTAACCTGTTTCTGGTATTTTTACTTTTTATGATATTTTTGTTTTTATTCTAATAATTTTTATGAAAAAATAAACAATTAAATAAAAAACAATGGTATGGGTGTTTTTATTTGTCAAGTTTTTTTTTTTCAAATACAAGTTTTTTTTTTGGTCAATGTCAAGCTTTTTAGCAAATTGGATCTGGCAAGCCTAGACGAGAATCACTTAACTCAAAAAGAAAAAAATATATTAAAATTATCGGCGCTAGTTTATTCTAGCAGAAATTGGTATTGGCGTTATGTATTAACCTTAGTTTTTGTTAAAACTAAGAAACCTAAAAACTAAACAAACAGGCAAGGAAAATATAGGCAAACTTTGACAGATCTCAATCAGAAAACAATATCAAGCAAAAAATAGTCAGCTGGTTTTTTAAAGTCGCCTGTAAATAAATGCGCTTTTTTAAAACTTTTAATAGGTATTGAAAAAATTTTTGTTTTCAATTTTGCAAGTGTTCAAAAGCAAAGGAAACGAGTCGTAGCAACGACACACGAACTATCGTTTGGGACATGATACAACTAATCAGGTAATCTCGTCACTGCAACAACTACAAATTAGTACCAGCGTGTCAAACAAAAGCTCATAGAAAAAAAAACGATGAGTAATAATTTTTGTAGCTTTATTTTCACAGGGAGAGCATAATTTTGACATTTTGGCACTAATCAGCTGGGCTGACGCGACTACCTGATTCTTTGTATCATGGTTTGGGATTTTTCTCTCTTATGTTTAGGAAAGTGTCAAACTCCATATACATATGCATACAAAGAAAAAAAGTGAATTAAAGAGGCTAAAACTATATTTTCTTAATGATACGATCTGATTGTTATTTGACTATGATTGCGACTTTTGCTGCTTTAACTGCAGTTTTTTTATCTTGTGGTCCTAGATTCAATAGGAGCATGAGCATGCAGTCTTTATATCAAATAGCATTCATTATAAATTTCTTAAAGCTATTCATCTGATACATGGTACAATTACCTTACAAGGTATTATAGCTACGGCAAAAACTACAAAAAACTCGATACCAAAATTATGAAGTTGTTGTAAAAGCATCACCGTTTAAGTCAAAAAAACGTACTGTTTGACAGATATAACGAGTGGAAAAACTTGAGCAAAAAATATTCGGCTGTTTAATCGATACTACCTTGTAAGGTAATTGTACCATGATCTGATATGATGTTCTTTCCCAAAAAAATTTTTGGCTTGTCCAGATCTACATAGTACCCATTCGCGTATTTCAAGCCGTTAACAGCCGAATTTGAGCAGCCGCCGAGCATTTTTGCTTGTGCTGCCGCCGCTGGCAAAATATTCGGCGCAGTTCTCTGCTGCAAGCCCATAATCATTGTACAATTAAGATAATTGTACCATGCCCATAATCAAATAAATTTACACTTTCCACCCCGATTATTTAATTAAACACAGTATTAATACCTTAAAAGATTTCATATTTTCACTTTCTTAAAACCTAAATGTTGCTTTCTTTTTCAACTCATTTTTTAATAAAGCTTTTTCAATAATATTATTGTTACTTCATCTTAAGAATAATTTTTTAATTTTTATTATAAAAAGGTCAATTAATATATGGGCGGATTCAATTTACTTTCTATTATAATATAGTTAACATTGTTAAACAGATTTTTGACTTGCCGTTTTATTGTTTCACTTAATAAATTAGAAATATACATACATATATGTATGTATGTATATTTTTTAGCTTAAATTTCACGTTATATATTAAAATCTTTTATATTATTCACCCCACTTAAAAAATTAATTAATTAATTTTCAATTGATAAACTGCATTATTTACAATTTTAACTAATATTTAACCTTATTGCTTTTTTAGGCATACACGTCTCATTACATTAAAATAATGGACAATATTATATACACAATTACTATCTTTAACACAATATACTAAAATCAAACAACACTAGGTAGTCGCACGGAGAAAAAAGTACTTGATATCCTTGGAGAAAAACATCTTTGGTTGTCACGGCTAGGAAAATATATGACACTCCTAAATATGTATACCCTTGCAAAACAAATCAGTTTAGTACTTGAGGCTGCTTAATGTTTATATGCAGCGAACTTCTCAGTGATGGAAAATTAGTATTAATGTACAATTTTAACCAGCGTTGTCAGCTTTTTGATGCCACAACAGTGATGAAAAATTAGAATATACATAGTTTGGGTATCAAAGAAATGTTTCGAGAGTACTTTTTTGATGGCAAAAGTATCAAAATATGTATATTAACATTAATCCACAGAATATATGTATATACCAAAAAAGTCGTATAGACATATTAAGTGTTTTAAGTTTGTTGAAGAGTGAACAGAAACTGAACTGTATATATGTATATTTTTTTAAAAATCTGAATCTTGGTTTAAGTCCGTTAATCAAATGCTATTGTAAAAATATATTTTAAAAATCTGACCTTTAATATAGAAAAATTTTTTTAAGCGGCTAAGCTTAAAAAAATCCGATTTTAATTTTTTTTTTTCATTGTCTTGCCAAATTTATTTTATTATATCTCTATGAGATATGCTTTTTGCCCGCCTTTCAAGTTAGAAAGTTTATTTACAACTTTTTTATATGTACGCTTTGCTAAAGAAATGTCAGGTTAATATTTTATTCTAAAAAAAAAATTTTCAAATAACGACCAATAATTACATTTTAATTAATTAATAATGAAAACTATTACATAAACTGAAAAATATTTGTCGGAGTAATGGTTAAACCCCAATTGACTAATGTAAAAACAAACAAAAATATATATTTCTTGCATTTTCTTAATTTATTTTTTTCAATTTAATACTACGTTTCCATCTACGTGATTTGCGCCAAATCATTTAATTTGCTCAAATTAAGTAATTTGCTACATGATTTCCCATATATTTTTCATATGAGCAAATCATCTCAAATGACTTGATTTGCTCAAGATTATTTCGAAATTTGTCTATGCAACACTGCGTGGAGGCTATTTTTACAAATGCAACTTTGGGGAATCCATTATTGGTGAGTAACAAATCCGAAAAAATGACAGCTGATTGCAAGGAGCATGCATCAGGTGGGAGCAGTTCTACAAAAACAACTTAATTTGTCATAAGAATGTCAAGACAGATAACAAAAACTCACAAATTCTTTTTCCTCCTTTTACAACAACTACAGTTGTTGTTTGTAAAAAAGAATCAAATACATAAACATAAACAAACTTTGATATTTTAATAACGAAACACCGGTTTTAGCTGAAACCCCGAGGCCACCTGATATACGTGTCAGATTGAATTCGAACATAAAATTACTTACAACGTAATGGTAACACTTCGAAATGATTTCCTCAAAATTACTTAATTTGCTTATAATGGAAACGTACTATAAAATACGTTTTTTTAACGGCTAGATTCGGCTAAACCATTTATCTTCGTTATCTGGTTCTAAGTATTTTTAATAATTACAGGCAAGGTGAATTAATGCAGCAGGTGGTGGTGATTCTACAACAACTAAATTGTAGTAAATAAAATTTTCGTTTTTGTTGTGGTTTTCGTTGGCTTATGTGTCAAAAAAGATATGTAAAAGTAAACAACTTTTACAACCCAGCATGAAAAAAGTAGATCAGCTGTGCTCGTAACACCACCTGGTCAACATAATTTCACCATCACACGTAATGCATTAAACACATTCAAGCTACAAGAACACAGGAACACACGAACACAAAAGTTCCATGCTAAATTTGTGTCCGACTGGCTGCTACTGAAATATTTACTAGACTACCACTACAAAATAAACATATGAGCAATATGACTTTCAGTGGTGCCACCTAAAGTCATTTTGTACTGTTTAAGCTATATTTTTTGCATCTTACCGTATTGGCAGCACTAATCTGTTAACTGTCGCGTATAAAAATAGAAATTAGTTTAATTTCGACCACGCCACAAAATTAGCATTGACAGCAACCCGTAGTTGTGTTGCATTGTAGCAATTAAAAAATTATTCTCATAAGCACACGTGTATTCTATTTTTGACTGGTTGTGTTCGGTAGCCTGTAGCGAGGAATGTATTTAATGCTTTAAGTCTCTAAAATGATTTAGATAATAGACACTTACGCTGCGGCTACAAGATCAAGATTTCGCAGTCGAGGTGATCACACATATTGATTGTCAAATTCATTCAAATTGATGATTGTGGCGTAGGCTGCACAAAACTTAATAATCAACTTTATCATCAATTTAATTTCTTAAGATGCCGTCGCCAAGAAATTGACTTAAAATGCTCGGTTTGCTGCAGAATATTTGTTAAACGAAAAACACAAAAAATTGTTTAATATATATTTGTTAAGTTTTTTTATATATTTGCACAATTCAGGTTACAACGATAGAAAAACTATTAACAATAATTTATTTATACATGTTAATATACGAAAATTTAATTTAACAATTTGTGGTATATTTGTATAAGCAAACACGTGAAAAAAACGAAAACAAATAAAAAAAACAAACTTTAATCAACTGTTTACTTGACCATCAAGTTGAAAGGCGACTAAAATGGAAAAATTGATGATCAAGTTGCTTTTAAAATCTCTTACATGATGAGATTCACTATTATGCATCATTTGTAGTAATCATGTATTACCATGTAAAGGCACCTAAGTAGCTTTTGACATCTAGGTGTTGGAGCAAAGCAAAGTTAACGAAAATCAGCTGACGCTATAACTCCACCATGTTTAGAGGAACCCTGGATATAAGTATACACAAAAAACAAAATGAAAAGTTACAAAAAGTACAGTATGGGAATTAATAAAGTCGTTTGCGAATAAACTTGAAAAAAAATGTATTTGTTTAGAAAATAAAATTATAGTCTGTTAATTGCCTTATTTAATAAACAATTAGCAATATTGATCTCAAACGCGCAAAATAATGTTAATCGAAGCGACTAGTATTGAGCAAATCTATGTACATAGTTGGTTATGTTAAAAACTAAAACAGTAAATATTTTCAGTAAATTATAAATTGCTTCCAAAACATATACAAAAAATAATGACAGCAAGTGGTGTTGAATTTTTTCCATATCGAGTGCAGTTAATAGGCTTACCTGCATCTAGTTTTGATGCGAAAACCAGTTCAAGGAAGTGTGGGGTTTCAACGCGAGCACCAGTTACAAAAATTCAAGGCATTAGCCGTAATTTATTTGGATCCCCTGATCCTGTTGAAATGGAAAACTTATATAAACAGGAGGCTGAACGACAACGTTTGTATGTTTTGAGACGATACAACTTTGATACTCAGCTTTTAAAATTTACCAATAACGAGGAAACGACCCCAGCAGACAATTTTCCCACTTTGATTGAACAAGAAATGTTACATCACGAACAACGTTTGCAAAATGAGCAACAAAATCTTAGTCGGTATAACTTGGAAGCTACTCCGTATAACGAAAAAATTCCCAGGGACCATACTTGTATAGTTAAACGTATATTTTGTAAAAACTCATCGTTATTAATCAGACCTGAACGCCAGAAGCCCTACTCTAGGCAGCCGCTTTTAACAGGTATCTATTGATACATATTTATTTTGAGTTTTGTATTTGCAAATTGTAATATCAAAATTAATTTAAAAAATAAATTATGTATCGTTTTTAAGTCTGAATGGAAACAAATTTACGCTTCTCCTCATAAAAAACAACGACAGAAAATTAAAAAAAATTGGAAAAAATATTAAAAATTGTGTCGGAAACGCATGGTTGTCAGAGTTATGGACCTACAAAGTTTTGAAATAAAAATTTGATTTTCGGTTTAAATCTAGTTAGCTGATTTCAACTAACTTAAAAAAATGCATTGAGTAATATAACTTTAAATAAAGAAGAAAATATAAATGAAAAAACAAGGTTGGCAACCAACTCCATTTAAATTTGTTTACCGGCAAGGTCTATTGAAAAGGTCACCACAGGAGATTAGCTTCGTTTCAATGGCTCTGTTTTTAATTTTGATGCTACGTATGTGTAACATAAAAAGGTTCTGAATCCCATAATTAAAAGGGTTTTGTTTAAAGCACGAGAAGATTAAAATGTGATGGCAGTTAGTTTAACAGATTTATTTGTTGTAAAAACTAAAACAATATGTAATCAAATGTATTATTAAATTTTTGAATTCTTAGAATGTCATAAACACCATTTAAAAACCAAAACGTTTCACGTATCAGTGTTAGTTTTTCTTTTTATACCCTTTACATTTCTAAAATTTTAATGTGCTGAACCTTATAATAAAAAAGGTTAATGTACTTACGGCACTTTAATATACATACATATATACCTATGTTTGTTTATGCATTTGTTTTTTGAATTAATAAATCCTTTGGACCGAGTATTGGTGTCAAATGGTTAGAAATATATTGCAGACAGTAGGTAATTAAATCTCGCAAGATTGGGTAACTACTAAAAAAGATATAAGCCTAAATAATTTTGTTTTCCGGTTTTAACTACCTTTTTTAGTGTTATTGACCTAAATAAAAAAAAAACTCATCCATAAAATCATTGATAAACGTTAATAATTTTTTAATGAACTTTTTAAAAACATAACTATTTTCAATACTCATGTACCTATTTTACACATCTGTATCATTTTTCAAGACTAGCGGTACATACATGTATGCATAACTTTAAAAACTTATTTAAGATCAAAGAAAGCGAAATTTAATTTTGAGAAATGTTTTTTAATGGTTGATACTCTTGCACTAGAGGTCAGCCCAAGACGACACTAAATAAGGCATCATCTCGAATTTTCAATTCATTTTCATTTAGTTTGTTAAAATTGTTTAATGTATGCAACATTCGAAAAAAAAACATTAAAATAGCAATAAAAAATATTACAACAAACGCACAACCCATGGTGCAACTAATGTTTAGTTAATAAAATGAAGACATTTCTTCAAGAAGATTTTAATAGTTTATTACATGTTTTTCATGACATTAATAAATATACATATGTACATATGTATATTAAATCGTATTATTAACTCACAATTAAAAGCAACTACCGTCTTGAGAATTTTGTTTCACAATTTATCTTTTTTATTGTGTCTTCTTCTTTTCTTTATTATGTAGTTTTTCCTACTTGTAATAAAAAATTAACTCAGTTACATATGTTACTATTTTTAGAAAAATTTAACATGCGTAAAAATGAAGGATGTTTGACGGTAAATGGAAAATCGCATAATGTCGAAACGAAACCTCAAGACACTCAAAGCCATAATTGTTATCACGAAGCAAAACAAATATCACAGTCCAAAAATTTTAAAAAGAAAAAATGTGACTCAATTGATGGGGTTTGTGAGCCGCCGACATAAAAAGACGTATATAACCAAGAGCTTAAAAAATCGATTCTGATGGGAGAATAGTTAATCACAACAACAGTTGCACACAATTTTTATTACAATTATTGGTATCAACTCAAAATATATCGTAAACTTTAAACTGCTTTTGTAATGCATGCAAAAATCACAAAAGCAACTGTGGGACAAATTATATATTTTATAAAAATATTAGAAAGTACGTACGCTGGTATGTTAACTTTAGCTTTTCTCTTATTGCATTAATTCTCTTAAAAGTGGCAAATTGTTTGTTTTAAATAAACAAAAATTTTTTGTAGTTTACAACGTTTCAAATTATTTACATTTGAAGTGAACTTTCAAATGATCTCATTTATAAATCTATAAATAAGTTATAATTTTCATAAATAACAATTTAGAATTTAATAGTTATTAGTAAAACTATCTTGAGTCCTTAAAAATTATATCATATAATAAATTCACAAGCATTCTGTAAACTCCTATTGTCGTTTAGTTTATTTCATTGTAAACAGAGAGTTCTACTGAGTAGTACTGTGTATTATTGTATTATTTCTTTGCAAAAAAAAAAAAAAAAAAATAAATAAAAAATTACGACGTGAAAGCAAACTTAATTGTTTACAAATAAGTATAATTTAAAATAAAATTGTGTAAATATTTATTTATCTTTACAGATAATAAAAAAGATTAAGAGATTTTCATAATACAAAGAAAATAGTTCAATAGCGGAGCTTGTGAGTTGATCAAATGTTTTATTCCAAATTTTTTTTATTATGTATATTGGATTACCAATTGTATATATGTATATGTATATAGGTTTTAAAGTCTATTTTTTGAATTCTGTATTAAAAACGCATAAAATTTTAACAATATTTTTAACAATGTTCTGCAGGCAAGCCAAAGGCTTCGCGGGATGAATAATTTATATGTTAACAAAAAAAATGTTTTACAATAAAATGGAAATAAAATGAAATAATGAAATGGAATAATTTTTAACCTCCGTTACACTGTTTAACATTACTAGACAAAACTATGTCGCAAGGGGTTTTTACATTCTTCAGAAGAATTAATTTAAATCTAAAATTAAAATTTCCTCTGTGTTTAAATAATGCAAGGACCCGAGGTACCCTCAGAGCACAGAGTCCAAACTCGAAACTTTAGCTTAGATGAACCTCTTTTTCTGATCGTGTGAAATTTCACTTTAATTCGATTGCTCGTTTTGAAATCACAGATTTCGGGCAATAACTTGAAAATCAGCTGACCTTTGTTTACTTTTAAAATTAAAAATTTTTTCGACATTTTACAAAAGAAATATTTTTATTTAATATTTATTCAAAAACAAAAAAAAAAAGTTCTTTTAAAAGAAAATGCTGGTTTATGCATTTATTTATAAATAATTGTTCCTTTCTTTAATATAAAAATATGCTTTTATTTTTGTTTTTTTTTAACTTTAAAATTTAATGGTACGTTGATCCAGACAAGCGAAAAAAGTCGACCTATGCCTTCAAATTGGAAGCTGTTACGGCCTGGATCCTTTGCTTTTATATTTAATTGTATCGTACGCAGTTTATTTATATTTGAGTTTAGCGGTTCTCCTCCATGTAATCGAAATATGTAATTCATTTTGAGTTTAGTGGTTCTCCTCCATATATGTATTTGAAATGATTTAGTAACAATTTTTGTATTAATAATCTTTGGAATACATTTCTTTGTAATGTAAAGGGTATAAAAGATTCGGCACAACCGAAAATATAGCCCAAACCGGTTTTTCGGTTAACCGAAATTGACAACACTATCAAGTATCAACCATTCTTGAGTAAGAAGATTAGCTTTTTCAAATAAAAGTTTCTTTCAACATTAACGGAAAAATATTAATTTCTTCTAATAAAAAGAAATTATATGAACTTAAGCCAAATTAAAAAGCAAACATCAATAATAAACTTTTCACATAACATCTTAAAGTTGTAAATTTTTTTACTACCAGCACTAAGGGCTAATTTTGGATTTAACAGTTCCATTTCATTAGAAATTGAGTCTTTTTTTCAAAAGCAGTCTTTTATGTATTTCTTCTAGTAAGATAATGCAATCAGACTTAATCTAGTTTGTGTTTCATTTTTGGAAGGCCTTTAGAAACTTTTCGCATTCATGGCCAACATAAATATCTTTTATTTGTTTTCTCACATGTGGTGATTAGTTATTGCAAGTAATTAATAGCTCCTCCTTTTTGATAATATTTTGACCAATTTTTAAAAATAATTTGGTTGATTCAGAATGTAGAACATAAATCATCATCATGCTTTTTTGATTAAAATAAAACCTTTAGAGTATTAAAGTAATTCAAAACGTACTTTAAAAATAATATACATGTAAGCCTTGTTGCATTCATTTGCCAACTTAATCTGCTTGCTTTAGCTTATCATGTGATGCTGCATTTTAAAATTACATGCAAATGAAAAAATTCCCTGCATTTTTACGAAAATAAATAATCTGTCTTCTACAGTCTGATTTTTTTGAGAAGAGTTCCCTACAAGGCGCACTCATATCAGGTGGGAGCAATTCTGCAAAAACAACCGTCATAAGATGTCAAAGACAAATAACAAAAACTCACAAATTCTTTCTTCTTCTTTTTGAGCTTTTCTTACAATTCTACAGTTGTTGTTTGTAAAAAAGGAAAAAATACATAAACATAAACAAAACTTGGCATTTATATAACGAAATACCGTTACTCAGCTGGTTATCTAAGGCTACCTGATACACGTGTACCCTGTAGGGAACTTTCCCTATATCTGACATCACTGTACTATCCACACACTTCACATTCTTTTATGTACTTTAATTCAAAATATATTTACATTCCGTGGTAGCAACAAATAAAATTCAACAAATTAGTGAAATTTGTTTGCATAAATTAAAACAAAACAATGCAAATTTGTCAGCGTGCAAAAATGCAACAAAAAAAATTATGATATTACCTGGCATTCGACACTAAAAAACCCGTCATTTTTAGCTTCGTAATCACACACACGAGCATTTTTAAACCAACACGTTAAAAAACCGACAGTAAAAATCAATCTGAGCAATTTCATTGTGACGGGTGTAACCATTTTGCTCACATTTTTTTTTATAACTCAAACAGTTCAAAATGTTGGTTTGGAAATGGGCTGTGGTTTTTAAGAATGGTAAGTGGTAAGTGGACATTAAAGGAACATGATTTCTGAAGACTGTGACGGGTGTACCTCACAAATTTGAATTTTAGAAAGTTTTGACTTGAAGGTCGAGTTGTGCAAAATATTCCTAACGACGGGTTTAACATTTTTACTGCGGTTTAAAGTGATTTTAATCATATTTGTTTTATTATTTCAACAGAAAACAGTTTTTACTTAACAAAAAACCTTTTAATAAATGTGACGGGGGTGACATTTTCACTAAAACGTAAAAACCAAGAGTCGATTATTAAATATGAGATCATTTAATAATTAAATATGAGATCATTTTAAATAATTAAATAAAAATTATTTATGGAACAATTTATTTTCGGTTTCTTTTTGACGTAAATTCATCGATTTTTTTATATAAAAAAAATCTAATTTTCTTCAATACGTGGAATTGACCAGCTGCTACAAATAATTTTTTAAGCTTTCAAAAACGACGGGTTATGGCCACAAATAGGAAGTTTTACCCGTATGTGTAAAACTGCGCGGTTAAAACTGTGTAAAAAGAACGAAGAGTATGCATACCTTTATAGGGATATTAATGTACATATTTACTTATAAGTATTTGTACATAATATGTGCATACCATAAATTACACGTTTCTTTTGGCAACAGGTTTGTGTACTTACATGCATACATATGTATGTATGTATGTACATATGTAGGTTCGTCACAGCAAGCTTATAAATTTATACCGCAATTATAAGCCCTTGTATGTACATAAATACCCCGCAGTTAATGCCAATAGTAAAGTTATAGTAAACCACTATTGACGTTGTTACCAGTACTACTGATAAAGGTTCAATTATATGTGACTTACCATAACGCCATAACCATAACCGTTGCCATAAAAACCAAAGTTTAACTGGTTTCTATGGTTTTGGTTATGGCATAATGGTAAGTCACCTATAATCAAATACAGTATTGCCCATAAGTTTAGTTCAAACAGCTGTTTTCTATGGCTATGGTTGAGTCACGTATAAATGAACCCTAAGCTATGCCCCAAGCGATGCATTTTGCTGCAGACATTTAGCATTTGCATGTCATTAAAACCCCACTACTGACTCTGGTACTATTTAAAAGGAAGTTTTTTTGGGGTCACGTGTAGACATTGGAACCAATTTTAGTCTACAGTACTACTGACTAGCTATAGGTACACCCCAGGCAATGTTTTTTTGTTATAGACATTTAACATGTGCCTGTCATTGAGAGTCAGTATGAATTGTTTATGCTAATAATTTTTATAGCACAACTAGAAAATAACAATTAACTTAAGCTAAAAGTCATGGCACGCGTCAACGTCTTAATTCGTTGTGACTTTCTGAACTTTTTGCACGTTGTTGCGTTTCAAGTTATACACAATTCTTTGACGCATAGAATTTTTTTGCTTTTAACACTACAATAACAAAGCAAAAAAAGCGTGTTAATAAAGTTTACGTCAACGCGTCATGTTCTTTAACTTGCTATATTAAAATATACGTATTCAACTTTTTGACAACCGCGTAAAAAGCGAGAAAGCATAAAAAGCGTGCTATGGACTTCCAGCTTTATTGCGTTTGGCGGCGAACTGAAGTGTTCATTTACTGCTGACAGTTATCATCAAAGCCAAATATAAGAATATAGACGCGTTGTTAACAATGTCGTCAAAAATACACCAAAAATTCGACAAAAGTCGGGACATGGTGACACTTGTCCCTACGTTTTTTTCAGGGTACTTATAACATACACACAGATGTATTATTGTTATAAAAGTTTACTAACATGAATACATACTAACCTACTTAGCTGGTACGTATGGACATAACGTATAGTTATTGGATTTAAAGTTAAAGATTTTTTTAATAAGTCTAAAACTTCCAGTCATTAAAAGGCATTCGATCATTCATTATTACACGCGCAGATATAACAATTGCATATGCACATACTTAGGTTGCTTTTACACGGGATGCATTTTACATATTATTGTGTAGTTTCTTATTTTCTGCACGGCACAGCTAAGTGATTGCGAAAAAAAAACGATCAAGAATGTTTGGTTTACTATTTTAGAACATTACTATTCACGCTGGAATTATTTTTATATAAAATGTGTTTTTTTTTTATTTGTTGCATGGCATTTCTAAGTGATTTCGTGAAAAACGAAATAAATAATAAAATAATCGATACAGGCATTTGTTTTAAATAAAACTGTAAAGCTCTGTACAGACGGTTGTCAGATATCACAATGTTGTCAGAGCTATCAATGCACTAACAATGGAGTGGCAATAAATAATTGCCACTATACGGTGAGTTGTTAGTTCAGACAATTGTAAGGCATTTGTCAGAAAAGCAGACAATTTAATTTTAAGACGATTGTCTGACAACAACTTTGTCTACCAATGTAGTCAGAAAAAAAAATTGGCAGTTCACATGGTAATCAGATCACCACAAACAAAAAATTGTTATTTCCAAAGTTATTTGATTGTCAGATTAAAAATAATTTACAAATATTTTTATTTTTGTGTGTATCAATCATAATTAAGAACTAAACAAGTGAAAAATTAATGTATGTATACATAAATCCTAAAAGAATTTGACTCAAATAGAAAAATGTTTGATTAAATAACTTTCACAAAATTTTAAGCAGATGGCGATTATAGTTCTTGAGATATACTATCAAGTCCATTTACTTTGTATGGGAGGTAATACGCCCACTTAGAGTAAAAAATAAGCTATAGCCTATGTCCGTTCAGGAAGCAAAAAAATAACATTGGTGAAAAAAATCATCCAAATCGGTTAGGTAGTGGAAAAATCTAGACATTCAGAAAAACTTTTCCTCTTTATTATATAAGTATAGATTACCGTAATAATATGGATTAAATCGGCGATCCGCAAAATAGCACACGCGTGTTCGTGCTCTCTGAGCGTTGAAGAGAGTAAGAATAAAAAAATAGTTTTTGTAGTCTCTTGTGCCAGGCGACCAGCTAGGATTCTCAAAATGTTTAAAGGACAAATATTTACATTTAATGGTTGTTTTAAATTGTACCTGCGAGTCTTTATCTTTCTTATAAAAAATAGATAAAAGTAATAAACATGTCAACGGTCTTATCCGCATAAAATATTGCCAATATACATTTAATATCTATTAGATTTTGCAAAACTAAGTAGTATTACAAAATTATTTCGCATTTATTAAAATTTTACTTTAACATAAGCGGCTTAATTTTTAATATTTCATTCCAAAACTTTCTCAATACAATTCTATCATATTTTAAACTTTCAACTATGGTCACCCTGTTGCCATAAGAGGCAAATAATTATTTGTCAAACAATCAACACAATCAGAACATAAGAATGTATGTGTGTGCCGATCCCGGGATTAAATTATTGGGACTTAGAAAAATGCATTCTCGCATCTTCTTTGACAATTCTTGGCTATTTTCGCTATTTTCCAATATGTCCAAAACAAAGTTTTAAGCAATTTCGTTTGTTCAATATTATGTAAACATTAATTTTTCGATTTTTCTATTCTTGATTAAAATTGATACAAGAATCTGACAGTCACATAACTTTGGAAATATCAATTTTTTGTATGTACTGATCCGACTACCATGTGAACTGACAGTTTTTCGTCTGATAGCATCAGCAGATATTGTTGTTGTTAGACAATTGTATAACAATGAAATTGTTTCCTTTTCTGATAAATCTCTTACGATTGTCTGAGCTAACAATTTATTATTTGAGCCTTGTAGCAAAAATTTGTCGATACTTGGTATGTAAACACGTTGAAGCATTTCAAGTGTGAAAAACATATGCAAACGTCATATGAGACATTTTTGAGCGTATTTTATTTGCATCTGACAAAAAAAAAGCTAGCATAAGTTTTTTTATTTTCATTTTGAGGTTATGTCAGATGTAGATAATATACTTACATATGTACTGTGAAAACAAAAATTATTAACAAACTGTAAGTAAATTGTGTACATACATAAGAACACATGGTTTGCGAAAGTGACAAGTCATATGTATGTTAAATACATTTCGTGTGAAAGCAGCTTTACAAATGCATACATAAACGTGCGTACAGTTAGTATCATTTAAATAAGATTTTATTTGCAAAAATAAAAGATTTTATTTTAAAGAAAAATAAAAAGCAATAAGCAAAATTTAAAAAAAATCACAACATTAATGCGTCACTTAAAATCGTACACTTGCAAAAAAAAAAAACTAAAAAAACCAGTAATATGTATATTACAATCTTAATATTTTGTTAAATCTCAGATGGAATGAAACGCTTTTTATTATTGTATATTATACAATAATAGAAGGTAAATCTTTTTATTTCTTTTTTTGTCAACGAAAAATGAATTGAAATTAAAGATCATTTTTCCACCGTGCCATGTGTGAGTTTATATGCTTTTTTTATTTATTGTTGAACTAATTGTTTTTAATACAAATTTTTGCTTAAGTTTATTATATAATTTATTTTATTAGAAGAAATTAATATTTTTCCGTTATTGTCGAAAGAAACGTATCGGTAGAAAAACCTGCTTTTTTCAAATAAAAGTTTCTTTCAACATTAACGGAAAATATTAATTTCTTTCTAATAAAAAAAAAATTATTTGAACTTAAGCCATATTAAAAAGCAAACATTTGTAAAATCAAAATTTTTAAAACAGATTTTCTTTTTAAATATTTTTAGCACACAAACGTTTCGTCCATATTATGAAAAAGATCTAAATAACGAAGATATTTTTTTAAAACGCATTTACAAATTTAGCTTTATTTTTTGGATTTAAGATTTCTTTTAAACTCTTTTTAAAACAGAAGAATTTAGAACATTTTTAAATAGTATCAAGTATTAACAAAATTTGAAAAATATTATACTGTACGATTTGAAGTGACACTAACTGTGTATACATACATATGTATATTCGTTTTCAGTATCTTTTTGGGTAAGTATGTACATCAGGGTGGTTCAAAAACTTCAAAATTGTATAGCAAAAGTAAAATCTAAAATTAAATTCTATTCTGCGCAAATCCACATAAAGATTTGAATGGGCACTAGGTTAGGTAGAACTAGGGTTTTCTTTTTCCCGGAAAACGAAAAAATAAAAATTAAATTTCCGGAAATCCCGCTTTACAAACTAAGAAAAATTTACATGTTGTACTAATACTTGATATATTAGATTCGGCACAGCGCCCTTACTTGTTTTAATTCACTTACTAGTTAAAAGTATTTTTGATCATAATTAAAACCTTGTTTCAACAAAAAACCCTTTTCATCTTAAAAAAATTCCTTTAGGATGAAAACATTTAAAAAGAAAAGCAGATTATGAAGTATGTGATGTATATGCAAAAATAGTCAAAATAAAACCTGTACCAACTGATTTATATTCCGGGAATATTTATCCTCTTTTTGATGATAATTTATCGATTTATTAATTAAGATGCGATTTTTACTAATTTTTAGTCAGTTTAAGTGGAATTGCCCATGTGTTCCTAGTTTTATTGGTTTAGAAGTTACAAAAAGTATAAAATATAATTTTTACCCGTTAGGGTAGCAACTTTGAAAAAAATAATGTTTCTATCTCTATTAGATAGAAAGTTACAAAACTGACCTTAAAAGGTTCAATATGTAATTTTTTCCATCTTTTGTACCTTAGCGCCCAATCTGTCAATAACGTTGTTGCTTTATATATATAGATGTATAGTCAGAGTCCGTTTACCAATTATTTAAAAAATAATATTTACTTGCAGGTTTCTTTACCGTTTAGTCCTTTAAAGGCCAGTCACAAAAAGTACACTGCACAGTGTGACAAAATCGAATTTTTTTTTTAATAGTTCAGCCATTTTTAACCGGCTTGTCCGACTTACAAACAATTTAACTTTAGCATAGCAGAGGAGAATTTCAGTTTGTTTTGAGAGAGAATATTTCCCCTTAGCACAGGGGCGGCGCAATTAAGTCGCAAATGGGATAAAAAAAAATTTTTCAAAACTTGCTTTTTTTGTTCTTCATTCATTCGATTTCAAAAATTCTTATGGTACTTAAAGCTCGCATTAAGTTCTACAAACAAAAACATGCTTACAAGTGCCAATTTACTTTTAAAAATTAATGAATACCTTTTAAAAATTGATTTTGAAATTCGGAAGATTTTTAAAAATTTTGAATATTTTATCTAACCGATTTGCTAATAGAAATAAACATGACAATATCTTTACATTGTTAAAATTGGTACCGTGAAATAACTCCCAAATGAAATAACTCCCAATGAAAAAATGAAATAACTCCCAATTTTTTTCCATACAAATTGGGAGTTATTTCATTATTTTTCATTGGGAGTTATTTCATTATGAAATGAAATTTTGTTGGGAGTTATTTCATTTTTTCGAAGTGTTGGAAGTTATTTCATTTTTGTTGGGAGTTATTTCATTTTCTATCATTGGGAGTTATTTCATTTTTATTGAGAGTTATTTCATTTTTGTTGGGAGTTATTTCATTTTTATTGGGAGTTATTTCATTTTGCTAAAAGCAAGTATATATACCAGAGCATTTAAAAAAATTTAATCACGCTGGTATAAAAGGTGACATTTATTTAAAAGTTTTGAGGTTTTAAAACCGTGGGTATATAGCCGGCCTTCGGCCGGGCGCAAAGAAAAAAAACTACAGTGTATTCGATCCGCCGGCTTCGCAGTAGCCTTCGGCCGGGGAATATACTTTAAACTGTAGTGCATCGGAAGTATTTGCAGCTTCATAACTAAAGTGTCACAAAATTCATGTTTTATTTGACGAAGCTTTATATGGAAAGCAATAGAGCTTAAAGTCCATTGCCCGGCCGAAGGCTACTGCGAAGCCGGCGGATCGAATGCACTGGAGTTTTTTTTCCTTGCGCCCGGCCGAAGGCCGGCTATCTAAATAACTCCTTTTTATTAAAAAAATTATTTAACCAAAAAGGTGCTTAAGGTCTACGCGCCTGTCCTAAAGCTGTAACGAAGCTGGCGGTTTGATCCACGAGAGTTTACTTATCCTGCGTCCAGACGAAGGCCGCCAGTCATTTGGTTTGTTTGTTTAGAAAAGAATTTTATGTTAGTGATATTTAATTTATGGATACAAAAAGTGACAATGAATTGAAAATTTTGGGTTTAAAAAAAAGTGGCATATATAGCCGGCCTTCGGCCAGGCGCAAGGAAAAAAACTCCAGTGGATTCGATCCGCTGGCTTCGCTGTTGCCTTTGCCCGGGCAACGGGCTTTAAGCTCTAGTGATCTTTAAATAACAGAAGTGCTAAATTTAAGCACTTTCGCAAAAACCCTAAACAGTTATATCATTCTTGTTCACATCTGAAGTTTTAATATAAACTAGAGCTTAAAGCCCATTGCCCGGCCGAAGGCTACTGCGAAGCCGGCGGATCGAATGCACTGGAGTTTTTTTTTCCTTGCGCCCGGCCGAAGGCCGGCTATCTAAATAACTCCTTTATATTAAAAAAATGATTTAACCAAAAAGGTGCCTCAAGTCCACGCGCCTGTCCTATAGCTGTAACGAAGCCGGCGGTTCTAACCACGAGAGTTAACTTATCCTGCGTCCAGACGGAGGCCGGCAGTCATTTGGTTCGTTTGTTTAGAAAATAATTTTACGTTAGTAACATCTAATTTATGGATACAAAAGGTTTTCGCATTATATATATTTTAATTGGGAGTTATTTCGTTTTCGTTGGGAGTTATTTCATTTTCGTTGGGAGTTATTTCATTATTGTTGGGAGTTATTTCATTTCCGTTGGGACTTATTTCATAAAACAATTATTTTTTTTTTTTTGTAATTGGGGGTTATTTCATTTTTGTTGGGAGTTATTTCATTTGGGAGTTATTTCACTTTTTTGTGACTTTTATGAAATAACTCCCAAGCTGCAAACATAATTTATTCGGTAAAGTACTTTATCAGCCCTAGACCATTGTGGACTTAATGGTAAAAACCTCAAGAAAATCAACTTTGGGGTTATTGTTAGGTTTTTTTGGGAATTTTAGGATTTATTTTTTTGCTGTTATAAATTCTTTCTACACCATTTTTCAATGTAAATGAGAAAATTCCAATTTAAATTGAGAAAATTCCAATTGAAATCGAGAATTTCCATTTGAAATTGAGAAAATTCCAATTGTAAATGAGAATTTCCATTTGTAATTGAGAAAATTCCAATTGAAAATGAGAATTTCCATTTTTAATTGAGAAATTCCAATTGAAAATGAGAGTTTCCATTTGTAATTGAGAAAATTCCAATTGTTAATGAGAATTTCCATTTTTAATTGAGAAATTCCAATTGTAAATGAGAATTTCCATTTGTAATTGAGAAAATTCCAATTGTAAATGAGAATTTCCATTTGTAATTGAGAAATTCCAATTGAAAATGAGAATTTCCATTTGAAATTGGGAAAATTCCAATTGTAAATGAGAATTTCCATTTGTAATTGAGAATTTCAAATTGAAATTGAGAAAATTCCAATTGAAATTGAGAATTTTAAATTGAAATTGAGAAAATTCCAATTGAAATTGAGAAATTCCACTTGAAATTGAGAAAGTTCCAATTCAAAATGAGAAATTTCCAATTCAAAATGAGAAATTTTCAAATGAAATTGAGAAATTTAAATTACAAGACAAATTTAAACATATGAACACATGTACATTTTATTAAAGTATTATTTTTAAGCGACATATAAAATCATAATACAACTTACATAAGTAATTTAACAAAAAAAAATGCACACTGTGTTCCTGGCCAACGAGACAGTGTGCTGAAACTGATTTTTGGGAACATTGACGAGGACTTACGTTTGGTACGTTTGGTGTCTGGTAAATACAAAAATATGTTATAAATTACTTCGGAATTGTAACAAACCAATACAAGGTATTGTAGCGGAGCTACTCAGCACACTGCAACATTTTACCAGTCTGCTTTAAATCTTGAAGATATGCCTGTTGGCCAATAAAGCAGTCTGATTTTTTTTTACCTTCGTGTTAACTTTGTATTAAATTCCTTATCTATGTTTTATGGTTTTATGTAATGTGTTTTATTTTTTGTTTATTAATATTATTTAAATAAAATGTACATGTGCTTATATGTTATAATTTTTTGTTTTGCTATTTTAATTTCTCATTTTCAATTGGAATTTTCTCAATTTCAAATGGAAATTCTCATTTTCAATTGGAATTTCTCAATTACAAATGAAAATTCTCATTTACAACTGGAATTTTCCCAATTACAAATGGAAATTCTCATTTACAATTGGAATTTTCTCAATTTCAAATTGAAATTCTCAATTTCAAATTGAAATTCTCAATTTCAAATTGAAATTCTCAATTTCAAATTGAAATTCTCAATTTCAAATTGAAATTCTCAATTTCAATTGGAATTTTCTCATTTACAATGAAAAATGGTGTAGTGTAATTCTTGTTATAATTAAATTTAATAATAAAAATTCCGTAGCAAATTATAGAATTTTGTTACTCAAAAAGCTAATATATTATCTCCCGATATTCGAAAAGGTTTAGGCCAGATTTAAATTCTTTTTCACGTACACAGAGCGAAAAAAAGAGTTCAAAAATTGTGTACGGCTGGTGTAAACAAAGCGTTCTCAGTTTTTTAAGATTATCTGTTCACAAATATTAAACCAAACGTTGTCAATAATAAAAAAAAATGTTGGCAAATCAGAACCGAAAAACCTAAAAATACCAGTCGTTGTGAAATTGTGAACCGCCTGTTCTTAATTTTATTTTTAACGCTCTATGGTATGCAAGATAGTACGAGTATGTGTAGATATTTTTAGTTAAATTAAAGTCTCTTCATATTCGTTTTTAGTTCCGAATCAATAAACGAACTCTTTCGGTATGATCTTAAGAAGGGTTGGCTCAACGGAAATATTTTATCACAACAATTTCTCCAATTAGTTTTGTTATTGGTAAGATTTTTCTAAAGGTAGGGTAAATGAGTGTTAAAATGTATTTGTATAATGCATTTTTATTGTCAATTATAGAATTTGAAGACATTTTTAAACGATTCAAGAAGAATACACAAACTAGAAATTAACTTTTGAGCAAATGGTCGAAGTTTTAAATTGTATATTACAGGCAATCATCTTAAATAACACCACGATTCTTGCAAACAGTTTTCCATGATTTACAGCATTAATTTTGCTGTTAAAAGGTAATTTTAATCAAAAAAGTTTAAAAATAAAAAAATCCAAAAAAAACATATATTTTTAAATTTATTGGGGTCTAATGGGTTAATTTTTTCAAGAAGTTAAAAATGAAGCGTTGTCAAGGCGAATTCATACAAGGTGAACGCAGGACGAAAAATTCGTACCTATAATGTCAAACACAAATATGGCATCATTAAAAAAGACACAAATTGTTTGCAGAAGAAACGTGAATAAAACTAATTTTTCACTGTTTTTTTTTTTGCACAAAGCACAAGAACGCATCATTTGGTTTTACTGTTTGTTAATTAAAAACCCTTTTTTAAATTTTTAGTTTAATAATCTAACCGACGCGTAATTTTTTTTAAATCAAGAAGAAGCACATATACAATTTTTTGACACATTGTGAGGAAAATTGCACAAGCAAAAAATAGTCAGCTGATCTGTCGAGACCACCTTCTCTATGAATTCGTCGTGAGCGTTGTCAAAATAATAACTAACGGCTGTTGTCGAAATAATAACGAAGCGTTGTCGAAATAAGAATAGTTTTTGTCAAAATAAGAGCCAGGCGTTCTTAAAAAATTGACACCATCCGTTGTCAAATAGAGACCAAACGTGCTAGGCTCACATTTTGACAACGGATGGTGTCAATTTTGGTGCTTTTCGAGCGGGGTTTTTTTCCCTTTGTGTAAGACAATAAATATAATTTTCTTTTAAAAAAAAAATTAATTGGGTACCATATCCATATTACGTCCAACAATATTAGACTTTAAATAAAGGGTGTTAAAAAAAATTCCAACTAATTTTAAGTTAATTTTGAGCCAAAAGAAAACTCCCCTGAAAAGCCTTATATGTATGTATGTATATCGAATTTAAGGTAAAATTTAAAAAGATATTCATTATGCGATTTAAAAAAACTAAATATTCAAAAATGTGATTGTGTTTTTTAATACGTACAGCTACACAGTTTATAGAAAAATGAATGTGAGCAGAAAGTCTTTAGGTAGATTTGCGCAGAATAATATTTAAGCAAAGGCCGATGGTTTCCCGGGAATTTTTTTAAGAATTCCGCGTAGATTAGATACGTTTTTGCTATACTGTTTTTTATCGAAAAAATTTACCCACCCAAATGTACATACAAACATACCATATTCAGAAATGTATGGACATCCGTTTAATACAATTTTGAATAATAACGGAAGAGGCTTATTTGGCAGATATCTATGCAATAATTGCCAAATAAGCCCTTTATAAACCTACAAAAATTATTTTGAATACAGGAACTTATGTATGTATGTATAACACACAGATGCATATGTACATACCTATAAACAATTAAATTAAATCAATTATATTTGCAATAAAAAGTGGTGCAGTGTTTTTTTAAGCTCTCAGAAGAATCCGATAACATTTTGTAGAATTGGTTCCATAAAAAGCTAATAATAAATAATAAATAATGCGTGCCGAATAACTGCATAAATATTTGTTATAATTTAAATTATAATGAAACACATAAACATAATAATAATTGTTCTCATATTAATTATCAGTACAAATAGTGCCTTAAAGTCGCAAGCTGCATTTATTTCATTTAAAAAAAATCGAGATGTGATCATAACTGATGCGGTATGTTAATAAATTTATTTGAAAATAAGTAAGAGCGCTTTTTACATACTCAGCCATCTGATCCGATCCAGCCGAGTTATTTCGTACTGCAAATATTGCAAAAAGATATTTTGTGCCAAGTTTGAAGTCGATAATTATCACAGGTTTTGAAATGTAAAATTTTAAAAAATTTTAACACATTTGTATGTATTTGAGGCCTGCATCAAGTCCAATTTAAGATAATTCAAGATGATTTTCTAATTCTTGCGCTGTTGTGCGATTAAACTGTTTAAGTACTGTAATGTAGAGTAGCTGACACAGTTGGTGTGATGCAATGTAGTGTAGTTAAGAATAAAGAGTGGTGTCATGCACTGTTGTTGATGAAACTTATATACTGTCATGATGTGTGGTCAATAAAAAAAAATAACTGTGATGATGTGTGGTCAACAACAACAAAACTGTGTGTATTACATGCAATGTTGAATAGATACATAAACAAACATAAATACAAGCAGGCAAATCAACAAAAAATTCATACGTAATTACATTACATTACATACATACAATAAAAAGCAACCCCCGTTTTTAAAACTATCACACCAGGAACATCCCGTCAACAGTAAAGTTTCGAGATTAATTGAAATGTCTGATCATGATGAATTGATGTGCCGTTGTTGTTATTTTAAGTGTGCTTAAGTGTAAATAATTTTTTCATTTATGTTAAGTAAACAAAAGAGATGGCGAACAATACAACGCAGTACTTATTGTTGTGTGTGCACACGTAAGGTATATGAAATGAATTGAAAATTCAAGATGATGCCTTATTTAGTGACCATTTACCATTTAAAAGGTTTGAGGTGAAGAGTTTTAACAGTCTTCGACATTATTCGTAATAAAACTTTATTATTACTTCTTGTAAAACATTTAAAGTCGATAGTTGTTACAGTTTTCGAGATAAAGCGTATCGAAAATTTGACAAAAATGGTTAATTTTTAGGAAGGCTGTTCCTCCCCCTGCTTCTATCCAAATAATATATTTTTCAAAATGTCCCATTACTTTTTGTAGTACATTTGAGTTGACAGATATTATAGTTTGCGAAGTAAAACGTATTAAAAACTTCATAAAAGTGGTTCGTTTGTGTGAGAACTGTCTCTCCTCCTGCTCCTATCGAAAACAGTTTTAAAATTTAGTGCTAATTGTCCAATAACTTCTTGTAGAACATTTAAAGTCGATAGCTAATACACCTTCTGAAATATAGCGTATCGAAAATTTGACAAACATTTTTACTTTGTATGGGAGCTGTCCCTTCGCCTGCTCCTATCTAAATATAATTTTCTTCCAAAAAGTAGGCAGTATTGTTAAATTAATTCATGTATAACAATTCAATTCTATAGCTGTTATAGTTTCTCAGATTTATCGCATGAAATATTTCTCAGAATTTGTACCATTGTAGGGGGAATACCATTGCCCTTGATCCCATCTGAAAAAAAATTTTTATTTTTATTTTATTCATTTAGGTCCCTATCTTCAAAGTGGCTTTGCTAAGTTTTGTGGCAAGAGTAGTTGTATTTACTAAGATATATAAGGATATATGCACGGATTTTGTCCAAAAAAATTGATTATTTTAAGTTTTCGCCTGTATCTCGGTCAATGGCTATATTGACTTCCCTATCTATAAGGTCCTGGAATATATATACTTTATGTGGTCTTAAGTGAATATTGTAGAAAATACAAACGGAAGGACAAACTGTTATATACCCTTATCCCTATGTGAAGGATATTACAGCTATGGTATGCAAACGCTTGGTGAAAACTGGAGATAACAAAAAAAAAAAAAAACAATATAATAATTATAACTTAACTTGACGCAATTAAACGAAACCTAAAGGCCACATCTTTATCCAATTTTTTGATAAATCAAGCATTATTTAAATAAAAATTTTATATAAAAATTTTGTGTTTAAATAGAGCTTAAGGATAATTGTAAGTGTATCGGTGAAATTAAAGTTCCAGCCAGCATAAGTAATTTCTGTTTGCAGTATGTGAATCATAATGCTGTGCAACTTTTTAGTTTTGGTTATTTAAGCCAAAAAGTTCCGTTCTTCCGATTTTGTTAAAAAAATTATTTTGTAAGATTTTTTATTAATTTTTGGAAAGTTATTGAAATATCCTTTAAAAGGATATATGGATGGGTGGTAGTTATAGCTTCGCTCCATTTTTTTTTTTTTAGGATTTGTATTCTTTTTACATTTATTACATGTCAATTTATTTTATTCGGCCTATTGTAATATTTTATTAAAAACGATCTATGAAACCTACGCATTCCCTTGCTTCAATGGTATAGTTTTTCTAAAATAACTATGATACTGTACCAAATTTTATTTAAAAAGGATAAATAACTTGTGCACATATTTTTGTTAGCTTGCGTATTTTTTTTTTTTAGTTCAATGTTTTTTACATTACAACTTAAGTAAACGCGAGTTGTTAGCCATTATAGGGGACTGGGATTTCAATGTTAAGTACGGGAGTACAAGTATTAATTCAATTGGCAAAATTTACTGTTTTCTAATACACGTGTTTTGTCTTCTCTGATTGAAAATAACTACCAAATTTTTATATAGAGAATATATTTATTTATTTCAATGCAGGTAAAGCGAATTATTCAAGATGGGTTTTCGGTTGAAAATCACAAAGTTCAAACTAAAGATGGTTTCATTTTGACATTGCATCGTATACCATGTGTTGTCCAAAAGTCGACAAACGATAAATCACATATTTTACACAGACCTGTTGCATTATTACTAGCAGGAATTTATGCTTCTTCAGATGTCTGGTTGTTAAATGGAAAAGAGAGTTCTTTACCATATTTGCTTGCACGTATTGGTTTTGATGTTTGGCTTGGAAATAACCGTGGTAACATATATTCTAGGCAGCATCTTTTTTACAATACAACTGATCGCCAGTTTTGGAACTTTAGCTGGCATGAGATGAGCATTTATGATATGTCGGCCACAGTTGATTACATTCGTAGGCATACAGGTGAACAAAAAATGCATTTTATTGGTATATCGCAAGGTGGAACTGTATTTTTAGTTCTCAATGCAATGCTGCCCCAATATAATAATGCGTTTAAAACTGCAACTTTATTGGCGCCAGTCGCTTATGTAAGCAATACAAAAGGAATTTTAGCGAAAGTGTTTGGCCCCTTATTAGGAACGCAAAACTACATATCCAAGGTGTTGGAAAGTGTCGAAATGGTTTCAACAAATAAATATGTTAAAAAACTTCTTTCAATGGCCTGTTTAAGCAACGAAGAGCCTTTGGTATGTGCAAGCCGTTTGTGGCCAGCTGCTGGCTATGATACACAACTTCTAAACAAGGTAACAAATTTCAAAAAAAAAAAAAAATGTTAACAACACGCGATGTTTTAAAATTAATTATTTTTTTCACAGACTCTTATTCCTGATATTATGGCAAACTTTCCGGTCGGAGGATCTTTTAAGCAAATCATGCATTACTTTCAGGGTTACATGTCAAAAAAATTTCGTCAGTATGATTATGGGCCAGATCAAAATTATCTCTACTACCGCCGAGTAGATCCACCAGATTATTCTTTGGAAAATGTTTCAGTACCAACTAGCATTTTTTATGCTGAAAATGATTACATTGTGTCGGTTAAAGACATTTGGAAACTAATACGACGTTTAAAAAATGTCAGTGCGATTTATAAGTTACCGCCAAAACGGTGGAATCATTTCGATTTTATATGCGGTATGGGTGTGAAAACGTTTATTTTTGATAAAATTGTGAACGCTCTTAATACTTATGAATTACATACATACATAATTCAATAATAAAATTTTATATTAATAATGAATGACCAGAGTTATATATCGTCACAGAAAATGCATAACGCCCTATTTAACATTTAAAAATTTTTTAGAAGGGGCAAGAATTTTTGTGTAAATGAAAAATATATTTACAATTAACACAAATTTTTGCCATATATGTATGTCAGTTCAAAAGGATCAACAAATTTATTTCTGCTGAAAAAAAAAGAGTTTTGCGATATGACGTACATATTTGAAGGCTATAATTTATAAAAAGCCAAAATTGTAAATTGTTTTTAGGTAAAATCAATATCAATATCGTGATACATATAAAGACTAGACTCTGCAACTCAGAAAATTAATAGAGTACAATTAACTTCAACCTATGTAGATATTTATTAAAACAAATTTATTTAACTTCAAACACTAAAAAATGAACTCCCAGAAAGCCCTTAAATTAACTAATTTTTCATCAGTAATAAGCGGGAGTTGTTGTTTTCAAAAATTTATTCTACTTTTATATATACTTAAAAAATATAATGGCGGGATTCACAAGGTGTCCTATTATGTCCTCTTGTCATATTGTTATAAAATTTCACAACGGTTTTGTTCTCTTTTATTAAAAATAGTTTTAAAAAAATACTACACATCGTTTAATATGCTTATTAAATTGTCACCACAACTCCATATACACCTGCGCAGAGTGTCTAATAGTTGGTAAAGGTTTTTAAACCACTGTGAAATTTTATGACAATATGACAATAGGACATCTTGTGAATCCTCTAATTAAAATACATTTTTAGTACATTTGTATTGGTTTCTGCACATTTATAAAACGAAAGTGCATCGGGTAATACAACGTTTTTAGTTTTGGTTATTTCCCACATTTTTCCTTTAATGACAGCTCTAACTCCACCAACGGCTCGTTTTCTGGGAGAACTAGCAAAAAAATTCCACTCCATATAAATATATCCAGTTTGTTTAATTATGTGATTCAAGCTTGTCAAAATATATTTATTTTTATATTGATCACAGCTTCCATTAGAAAATATTGAAATCTTTGTAAAATGCCCTTAACTTTTTTAAATTTTGATGAAAAAGTTTAAAACAATGACAATAAATGACTGCGTAACACCAGCCAATCAAGCTACGCAGGTAAAAATTGTTACCTGGCGGTAGCTGAAATGAGCACTTTGTAGTTCGTTTTGATGTGTCAACATGTAATTCTCGGCAAAATCAATTTGGAGAAAGAGCTCGGAAGGCTTTAAGCTAATTTTTGCTTCCTGAAAATATTTTTGCAGAGCTTTTTTTTTACAAAAAAAATTGGTTTTAAACAACTTTTATGCTTCAGAAACCGTTATTAACATAAAACGGTCCCTTCTATTATTTGGTTTGTCTTCAGCCATTTCTCTCCACGCCTGTCTAGCTTTCCGCATTCTTTCTCTATTCTTTAATTTATAGTGTTGTAATTTTGTTTCATCATCCTTAAACCTTTCTCTCCATCGTTTGCAGTTGGATTTATTTTTTTCGCCGCTGTTTTTACTCATCTACATTCACAAATTTCATATTTTGTATTAACATATCCAAATGAAGATATTTTAGAAAAAAAAAATATTTTGAATTTACATTTTACAATTACGATGTCGCACGCTACAAATTTAAATACGTAAAGATATCAAAGCGTTGATTATTTGCCAGGAAATTTATTTCAAAATTTAATTTCCAATAAAAATATCTGTTTGCACCTAATATTTGATGGGAATTGTACAAATACCTTCGTCTCACTGATAATAAATTTTCTTCTTCAATGTCGCACGCAACATAAAAATATACGGTAAAGCAAAAACAAAAGTTTACCGTAATTTGCAATCGCATCGTTTCTTTTATATTTTTCTTATATTCTTTAAATATCAACCGATATTTTAAAGAGCAAACATCAATGCATAATGTCTCTTATTAAGACAAAACATCCAACGGAAATGTTTAAAACAGACCTTTTGCACTTGTTCAACTTTGCATTCGAATGTTTCAAAATTGTTTTTATTACCTAAATTTAACAGATTCACTATTAAAGTATGCTAAAAACACGTACATTTTTAAACTTTTTCTTTTTTCGCTTCGGTTGACATTCCCGTGGAAATGCCCATATGTTTATGCATATGTACAGTATAATCTTAAAATAGTTAACCAAACTGTCCCAAGGGGTATTAACTTTTCTAAACTTTAAGCTTTTCTAAGCGCGTTTTTTCAGTCAAAAAAAGAAATAAAACAACTTTTTTTTTAGATACGAAATGTTATGTTTCTTATTATTTATTATTAAAAGGCTTAAATATGTAAATATGTATGTATTATTACAAATAAGAAACTTAGGTTTAATTTGTTCTGGGTGTTAAATTTCACAGTCACGCATTCCGTGCACACCTTGATCAAGCATTTTTAAAATCTGCACCTTTTGCTGCAAATCCAACCTGAGTTGTGATGATTTTTTCTGTTTTGGCATTTTTTAAATAAGCACTGCACAACTCACAAGCTAAACACTGACGACTAACAAGAATTTCAACAGCAATGTTGAAGAAGGACAACTTTTTTGGCAGCTCAAAATAAAAAGGAAGTTCGGGGAATACCATAATAATGACAATATTATTTGTATCATGCCCATAACGTTGATAACGAAAAACTGCTAACATACCCGCGCGTTTAACTTTTACCCGAGTAAACTTTTCAAAGATTCTACTGCATATGCACTTATATATAAACAATATTTTGAACTATATACCTGGAAAGTTAGACTATGTCGAATAGAAACAACTGTTGTTGTTAAAATAAATTATTAATTTATTAGATTCTTTGGCCTAAAGTTGAAGTAGCTGACGACATAGCTGACTGGATTTTTTTAAAAGCAGATACTTTTTGTAATACTATAGGATGGTTACACGTATTTAAAAGGCTTCCGGCAATTTCGAAATCGCCCTGCAAATATATGGCTACAGCTAAGTTGTAACGTACTATATTTTGGGCAGCATCTAAGGACTTAACTTGCCAATCTTTTGTTTCAAAATCAAAAGTGTTTAAATTAGAAAGAAAAGTAGGTTCCAAATGAAACCTGGCATCCGATAACTTATCCATCATAATAAGAGCCTCTCCAGCATACATATGAGCCAACATCCTAATAAAAAAGTAAAACCACAAACGTTGCATACACAAGTTAGGGTTGGTTGGTAAACATTTTTTATGGAAATACATATAAATTTACTCACTTATGAGCATCTGAAAGTATTTCGGTACTCAGCAATTCTTCAGCCATTTCTAATGCAGTATAGTAATCACCCAATCTTAATGAAACATAACTGTAAGCTGCATAAATAGATGAAAGTAAAATACAGCATGACTCCTTCGTAACAGGTAAAGAGGGATGGCAAAAATTGTTGTCATTGGCAGTTTGCCACTCGTGAGATTCCAAACACTCTTCCTTCCTTTGCGACGTATTTAAGTTATTTAAATAAAGTTGAGTTAGTGTTAAAGCGTTACGTAAGCTGAGTCCAGCAAATGTCATTGTAGGCTCTAATACAGCTGACAATTCACAATTTTTCCTTTAACAAAATAAAGTTATGGATTTTTTTTCAGTTCTTTTACTTTTTTAAATTAATTAATAAGTCTATTTTCTTTTAAGCCTTTAAGTCTTTTATAAATATGTATATTTTTTCACATGAATATATATTTTTTTATACATTGTATGTACATATCGTTAGCTGAAATGCAAAACCACGTAACTAAAAAAATCCCAAAACGATCTTTTAAATACACATTTATTGTAATTTTTTAACGGTGCAACAAAACTTGAAACAGAACACCGGAAAGAAGAAACCGTTTATATTATTTATATAAATTATACAATAAATTTTTTTGCATTGTACATAATTGAATGAAAACATGTTTTATAAAAATAAAAATTATTTCATTAAATAAATTGATAATTGTTTGACGTGGACAGTTTATATGTAGGGTTTCGGCTTAAGTTATTTATGGGAAAACAAATAAATAACAAGTATGAGCGCTCTATTCGGCTGTGCCGAATCTTTATACCCTTCACATTGATCTTTAAAGTACTCAGCCATATGATCTAGCCGAATGATTTCGTTTCGTACTTCAAATACATATTATATTTAAACTGATTTGTGCATCATGAAGTGATCTTGCAAACATATTACGTTTTTGTATGACAAGCACCATTTATATATTCATACTCTTTGGTATGATACTAATAATATATAAAAGAAATCATAATAAGTAAATATCAGGGTAGGAAGAGCGCTCGAATAAAACTCGCTCGCGAGCGATATTAATTTGAGAGATTTCAATGTTTCATTATGTTCAAAAATTTTAATCTTGTGAGCGAGATTTATATTTGAGCTCGCGAGATTTAAAAATAGAAATTGTTTTCGGAGCGATATTAATTCGAGAGATTTAAATGTTTGATTCTGCTCGCGAGATTTTCAATTGAACTCGCGAGTTTAATAAATTAAACTCGCAACAGAAACAAAAATTAAAATCTTTTTGCGATCACAACAAGAACGATTCGAATGCTTTACTTATGTTCTTGTGCATGTATGTACATGTGTATTGGTACGTTGATGCTTGTTTTTGGTTATTAAGACTTTTTTTCTGTAATGTTTATATGATTGCGTGTACGTTTATATCTGTCACATTAGAAAAAATATTATAAGGGATTTTAATAAGCAGTTGTATAAAATTAATTTAATCGTAGTTAACAAATTTGGATAGAATAACTTGAGCCAAAAGTACTAAGAAAATTTAATTATTATTTGCGTATTTATTAAAGAAATATTGAAGAAATTTAGTAACACATATTTTAAAAATAATGACTTATGTTAAAATTATGTAATTTAAAATTAAATAAAATTTTATTCATCACTGACTTTATTATCAATTATTAATTGCCAAACAATCAAACGAATAATATCTAAGTGTTTTTATAATTTTATTATACTTGTTACATTTACATACATATCAACAATAACAAAAACCCAAAAAACCCCTAATAAACTACATATAACACATACATACCTGCTTACAATTCTTTTGTACAGTCTAAATTAACAAAACCAATAACAACGCATACACACATATGCATCTGTACATTTTTTTGCGTTTTATTTTTAGCTTCACGAGAACAATTTTTACAAAAATTACGTTCGCATCGCGATTTGAATTTTCAACTTCACGATCTTAAAATAGAATTCTATTCACAACTTCAATTTTAAACTCGCGAGAACAATTTTTAAAACGAGATTTATAATTAAAATTACGCTCGCGAGTGGAATTTTTTCCTACCCTGGTAAATATACATACTAGATGCCAGCTCAAAACGTCACTAAATAAGGCATCATCTTGAATTTTCAATTCATTTCATATACCTTACGTGTGCACACACAACAATAAGTGCTGTGCTGTATTATTCGCCATTTCTTTTGTTTAATTAACTTAAGTTAACAACAACGGCACATCAATTCATCATGATCACACTCTTCAATTCATCTTGAAACTTTACTGTTGACGGGATGTTCCTGGTGTGTTAGTTTTAAAAACGGGGGTAAGTTTTTATTGTATGTATGAAATGTAATGTACTTACGTATGCATTTTATACATTGATATGCTTGCTTGTATATATGTTTGTGTATGTATCTATTCAACATTATGTGTAATACACACAGTTTTGTTGTTGTTGACCACACATCATCACAGTTATTTTTTTTATCGACCACACATCATGACAGTATATAAGTTTCATCAACAACAGTGCATGACACCACTCTTTATTCTTAACTACACTACATTGCATCACACCAACTGTGTCAGCTACTCTACATTACAGCACTTAAACAGTTTAATCGCACAACAGCACAAGAATTAGAAAATCATCCGGGTCTTGAATTAGCTTGAAATAGGACTTGATGCAGGCCTCTGATACATAACGTATGTTTGCTGATGTACATATGTATGTAAGCACATACATGCATGCATACGTAAATGCATACCTTCATACATTCATACCTACATACATACATCCATATGACAACATTCATCCAGCATACTAGAAACTTTTTTCGTATTTGGTAATGCCCATCCATAATACATGTTTAACAGCGTTGCCAGTTTTCATTTGATACCTATTTTGTATGGATTTTGTTTGTGCGTTCGAAAAAAACGCAGCATTTTGCCTATTTCTAAATCCGTGGTTAACCGATCCTGTTCATTTTAAATAGCGATAATCTTAGAAATATTTTTGATAGTTTAACTAATACCTGGTCCGTAGTGCTTAAACTGACTCCGGAAACTTGATTTCAACAAACGCACAGAGTGACAGGCGGACATGGCTATATCGACTTCCCTATCTATAAGGATCCAGAATACATATATGTCGCAAATGGATAATAAAGAAATTACAAACGGAATGACAAACTGATATACATATGTATACCCTTATCACGTGAAGGATATAAAAAACACATTTATATTTATGTATACACATATGTTTTTGCACATACATAATTACATACATATGTATGTCTGTGTTAAATTTTATTTATTTTCTTATATTGTTAAAATATTTTTCCAATATTTCGGTTAACTTTATTGACTATCATCAGGGACTTTGAAATCTTTTATTTTTTAAATTCATCCCAGTTCGAGACAGTTTCCAGTAGAAATATGTGGAACAATGAAGAAAAGGCTTTAGAGTTGATTTTGGCCTTAAAAGGTAATGTGAGTGGAATACATGATCCTGAACTCAACTTTTGCGGAACCCGTATCATACGCGCTGACACAGGAAACTGCAAAACTACTCTCTAAGCCGCAAATACATAAGATGAGAAATCTCGCAATGATCGCAGAAGAAGACGGAGAAATAGTCGATGAAATAAAAAATTCAGTTATACAGGCGTTGGAAGAAAAGCGAGGTACAGCCAGAGTCAAATGCTATAACTGCGGTAAGAGCGAGCATTTTCAGCGAAATTTTAAAGCCCCGAAAAAGAGGCCTCAATATAATAACTTTACAGAAAACTCCGTTTTTTCGGTAGTCTTTTTTAATAACTTGCATGAATATTCGAAAAATAAATTTCTTAGTAAAATAACTAAATTTTTATTGATTTTTTACTTTACGGAAAACTTTTTAAATAAACGACAATCAGTAAATGTAAAAATATTTTGAGTGCAGGAGCATCGCAGTCTATTATCAGACCTGATTTAGTCAAGAAAACAATTGAAGCGTTATATGGCGTAAGTCTACGAACAGCTACTGGAGAGCCTGTTAATGTCTATGGTAAAATAAACGTAAAAGTCACTATTGCCCACATAAGTGTAAATCATGTATTTATTGCTGCCGAGATTGTGGACGAAGTAATCATCGGTGAAGATTTTATGATCAATTACGGAATAAGTCTGCATATAGGACAAAAGACAATGTGTTGGCGGAATATTGAAAAACCCCTGGATGTTGGTTACAAAGATAAGTCGTCTGTAAGGAAGATATTTACTAAAGAACATGAGAAAATACCACCACAGTCAGAAAGTGTAGTATGGGCGAGTATAGAGATTGTGTGGACAACCGGTTGTGGGTAGTAGAACACATAGAAATCTCACAAAGACCTTGCAAATCGGAATGAAAATATTGTTTTAAAGCTGAAGAAAAAGAAGGCGTCGTTGATGTTCGACTAACATGCTTAGAGGCAAGTGAAGACTGGTCAGCGGCGCAAAGGGACGTTTCCCTTTCTCTGTTACATGTAAGCTAAATAGGTAATGTTTACATGCCTTATTGCATAACTACACGTTGTGAAGGGTATATAAGACTCGACGCAGCCGAATAAAGCGCTCTTACTTATTTTTCTTTAATTTTTTTTTAACAAAAACTTGCACCTGTTACCCTAAAAATTTTAAGTTCCTATTTATCATCCCGGATTTCTAGGTTGGGTACACTTTAAGATACTTACATATATGACATCCTGTTAAAAAGTCCATCATTCGCATTTTTCATTGTTAAATTCTTATTGTCAAATGCTCTTTTCTGTAAGAAAAAGAAAGTTATAAAAACACATGGGTATACAAGGTTTATCTCAGACATTGTTGTACAATTACTTTGTAGCTGCAATAGTTTCTGAAATATAGCATATCTTATTTTTTTTTAAATGGGTCGCTTGTATGTATGCTCCTATTCAACAATTTTTTTTAATGTAGGTGTTGTTATAAAAAATTAGTAGACGACAGCTTAAACCAATCCTACTGATTTTAAATAATGTTCTGCCGAAGAATATTTTTGATTGTTTGACACCAAAACACCAAAACACCAAAACGTGGGCCTTTAGTTTGGCTCGACTCCGGAAACTTGATTTCAAAAGACGGACACACGGACACGACTAAATTCTTTATGAAATGAATATCGTAGAAATAACAAACGGAATTACAAACTGATCAATATCACTGTGTGAAGAGGGTAGAAAAATATAGTGGTAATTTTTCGTTTGCATAGTTTATCAACGACACGTTACATAAATAAAGCAAAACCTTTTATATTTTAATAATGTAAAACACGAAAACAGTATTTATATTGGAAATTGAATCATTATTAAAACTAAAACATTTCGTTTGGCCCTTTTGTATTTCAGATTTCGATATGTGAATTTAAAAATTATTTATTGTACTTACAATTTCATGTTCCATTATACAAGCTTCTGCAACTCTATACCACAGCCTTGGATTACTTTGATAGGTTTTGAGAGGGATAAGAAAACACCGAAATGCTTCTGTAGGCCGTCTTAAATGCAACAAAGCAATTCCTAAATTATAAAAGATCTCGCACGATTTGGCTGCACTCATATGATGTAACTCTGAATCGCGAAGATTTATTGATATGTGTTTATCAAAAGAGATCGCTGTTTGAAAGAAGTTGGACGCAATCGCATAGTGTCGAACACGTAAATGGATAACACCCATATTGTTTGCGATTAGAGCATTTAACTCTTGACTATATAAACTAAAAAAATTAAATAATAAATTAATTATCATGTTAATAGTTCGAAAGTTTTTCATATACAGCATATTTTGATTATAGCCACAACCCTTAGTTGCACGAAAATTGTCAACTATATCGCTAATGTGACTATATGACCAATTTTTATACATACATACTTACATATATGTATATTTGTATGCCACTTGGGGCCCATTTAAGAATTCAAACTATAAGTTCAATTTGTAGTAGAAGATAATTTTTGCAAAACAATAAGCCTCGATTAAATCCAATGCATTAATAGACATTTTAGAAAATTTGTTTAAAAAAACTACATTCATATATTTAATGTTTTAATTCCTAAATTTAAAGTTTAGTTCAAAAGATTTGAGTACATACTTTTAATATGATTTTTTGTTTTTGTACCAAAATTTAAATAAAATTATGTATTAAATTAATTATTAAAGATTTAATATACATAGGCTTGGGGGAGGGATTTGGAACTTGGGATAGCCCCCCCCCCCCCCCTCCCCCCTCACTACTCGGATTAAAATGTTTAATGTCTTAATAAAACAGCAATAACACTTTATTAAGTCTGACGAAAAGTTTCGGGATTGGCAAAAAGCAAGGGACACGCACCATATAAGCAAGTTTCGTTATTGGAAATGTATAAAGTGGCTAGTTTTATCAGATATAAAAAGAAGACCTTTTTTGTAAATGCTGCGTGCGGTTTGACACGTAAAACGAAGAAGAATGTAAAAAATGCGAGACCTAAAGCCTTGGTAACAATTTCCCCTATAAATTTTAAAAATTTCAAAGTTAAATAAAAAATTATTCAAACTGTTTTTTAAGTCGCAGGATAATTTTTAGCTTCAGGTCGTCAATGAAATTCATACTGCCATATTTCAACTAAAAATTTAAAGTCGAAACAGTTCGGCATCGATTTTAAAAACAATAAATATTCTTGAAAAGCATTATGCCCCATTTCCGTTTCTATCTTCCAAATATATCAACTCCGAAAGTATTTTTTGATCACTCGAATCACACGAATTTTTAGCGATCACCTCAAATCCAACATATATTCATACATATGTATATCAGTAAATGTTGACACAGTCGTATTTTAGAAAAATATATTAAAAAGCGTTGTCGAAGCTAAGTAATATTTGATCATTATCATTTATGCAATTACACCCCTCTCTTGTAAAAGCCAAAATAATTCCTTTAGCTTTGACACATTTCAACATCAAAAAAATATAAAATATTTCATCCACCTTCGTGGTTTAAGTAAAACAAAAGTGGAAATCGTAAAAGATTGATGCCCTTTAATGCTGGCTTAAAATGGAGCTTTAAAAAACACGAAGTCGCAAATAATGTAAAACAAACGACCTGCTATATTTTCATAAAACTAATAAATCCATTTCCAAAAGCAACAGGGTATATGCAAATATTTTGGACTGAGGTTTTCACTATTATGCATTTTCTAATGAATCTGAAGCAAAAAGCAAAGGCTTTGAGGAATATACATATCTAAACGGGGAGATGGAGATAAGTCTACAAAAGCTATTTTGTTAAAATAATTTCTCAGCACGATTTTGAAAACGCCTATTTCAGGAGGGCGTTTGTATGGGGGCTATATCAAAAAAATATACCCATCTCTATACTAGCAGTGGAAGTGGAAAGATAATATTTAAAAAAAAGTAAAAAAAAAACCTTAAAAATAAAAGTTGAAAAAAGTCAAAAAATTGAAATTTGAGCACCTCGAGAATTAATTTTGTTTATATGTCGTAGTGAAGCTGTTCTTTCCTCATGCCTAAAACTATCGAAAAATCGGTGGCACAATCAATATCTTAAATCGACTTACAAAGTGATTCTGAGTCGATCGCTATACTTGAAGATGGGTCCTCAGACCATTGCTTTTGAGCGTTACAAAACAATCTGCACAAACAAAAAATACCCCTCCCACATATGTGGTGTGGGTTTATGTACAGTTAACATTTTAAATATTTTAAATTTCGATTTTGATAGACCTTTCGCTGAAAATGCCCATATACAAAAGGATTGACCAGTTAGACATAAATAAGTAGAGTTGTGATAAACTTTTATTTTTAAGAAAAAAAATAATGGAATATTCTTCCAAATTATTAGAAAACGTAAGTATTTGTGCTGTGTTTCTATAATTTTAATTATAAAAAGTGTTTTCTTTTTACAGATTAAGAAAGTGTGTGTTACCAGTGATACACATGTTTCAATTATGACTTTAAACGACTAAAATCGCCTAGTTGAATTAAAAATTAAAAAATAAGCAACTTCAATAACAATATTACATTTCCCTGTTCCAAATCAAAACTTACACATGGCACGGTGCAAAATGATCTTTAATAATTTCTGTCCATTTGTCGTTGACAAAAAAAGAAATTAAAAATGATTTACCCCCCTTGTATATAATATACAAGAATAAAAAGTGTTTCATTCCATTTGAGAGATGGATGATGCTCAACCGTTAGTCAAGTGTTGCCGAAGAGACTTTTAATAGAAAAAAGCATAGTGTATATAAAAATTAAACTTCGTCCTTACTTACAAAGTAAAAACGAAAGAAAACAGTCATGCCGTATCCCTTTCACTGTTACGTGTAAGTTAAATAGGTGATGTTTACAACCAAATACACTACTACCGTTCAAAGAGTACTGATGATGAAATTGCGTAGCTGCTTTTGAAAATGCATTCTACTCAGCTAGTATCGGTAGAAAAATCTGCTTTTTTCAAAATTAAAGTTTCTTTCAACATTAACGGAAAATAATAATTTCTTCTAATAAAAAGAAATTATATGAACTTAAGCCAAACTAAAAATCAAAAATTTGTATCTAATATAAAAACTTAAAAAAATTCCGATTATTAACATTTAAAAATTATTTCTACTTACCCATTCCTGTATTGAGATACGTTGATTTTCTGTAGCTGTTTTGCTGCCATTTGAAAGTCTTTCATTAAATAATATTGATGTGCCTTTAACGCTGAGAGCTCAGCTGACTATTTATAAAAAAAAATTTATTTTCAGGTTTTAAAATTTTTATATGCATGTAAGTATGTACTAGGGAATGATTAGCAAAGCCGAAAATCGATTTTTGATTTTACAATCAACTATTTTAATCTTGATATTCAAAGTACAGTACTAGCTCGCTAATCGGAGGGAGTGTAATCCGAATTATCCAGTAATCCGAATTGAATTTATGACGTATTACATACTCTATAGTTCGCATTGATTGCAAGCTCGCTAAACCGAATTTTTATTTTTCTGCTTTTTTATTATTGTGTCAGTTTTTTTACAAAACCATGTGTGGAATTTGAAAACTAACGGGACATCATTGAGATGCAGAGCCTTCTATGATTGACATTGTACATACATACATATCTATATGAACGTAAATAATTATATGTATTTGTTTTATGTCTTGTAAGAAATAGTTTAGTTGCTGAATGGTATTAGTCGCGAAACCATTAATTTAAATTTGTAATATGGCAAAAAAAAAACGTGCACATAAAACGCTATCATTAGCTGATAAGCTTAAAATAATAGAAGAAGTAAATCGCGGACAATCAGGAAAAATTTTAGCAAAGAAATTTGGTGTAGGAGCTTCAACAATTTGTGGCATAAAAAAATGCTGAAAACATTAAAAGGTAAAAAACCTGCGTTAAAAAGGTATTCTGCAAAAATTACTGTACATTCAAATTTAAACAAATTTATTTTTTATTTAAGAAAAGCTCTAATTTTTCATTCTTGATTAACAAAAATAAAATAAAATTGTTTTGAAATCCTGGCTTGTGTTTTAATTTCGAATATAGTGAATTATAATACATAATAACAGCACATTCAGTAATCCGAATATCTTGTTAATCCGAATCAGGGTCTGCAATCATTAATTCGGAATAGCGAGCTAACACTGAAGCTCATAATTGATTATAACTTATAGTCGATTTTCTTTCTTGATGCTGTATGTATGTATTAAAAAGAATAGATATCTTAAAAAAGATTTTTAAGTAAATTAATGAAACTTTTCCCAAAGAAAGAAAGGTATGTGTTCATTTACAGAAAACTATCAATAATTTTCGATAATTATTACTAGTAAGTGTTCACGTACACAAAAAATTAGCAGCTAGAGAGCCAAAAAAGAGCGTAATATGTTTAGCAACAAAAATGTTTCTGATAATTTCTGCTAGTAAAATTTTTACTATCAGAAATTATTCAAACAGCCTTTCTGTCATTATGCTTTGAAAAAAAATTTAAGTTTTAAATTTTTATAAGTTTACAATAACAAAATACATTTGGTTGCAAGTTTTGACTGTAAGTGTTCATTTACTATTAAATATTTTTGAGAGCAATTTTGAAAATACTTCTTTTTACTCTCTCGTTGCTAGTAATTACTGGAAAGTTATTGAACACAACTATTATCAGAAACATTTTTGTTTCTAAACATATTACGCTCTTTTTTGGCTCTCTAGCTGCTAATTTTTTGTGTACGTGAACACTTACTAGTAATAATTATCGAAAATTATTAATAATTTTCTGATAATTTCACAGATGTTTCGTACTAATTTTTTCTATATGGAGTTTGACAACATTTTGCACAAAATGCCGAACACAATACCTAGCTTAAGGCGCAAATGCCCACAACGTACTTGCAAATGTATGCCAAAACGTTCAACTCAAAAAATATATGTTTGTAAATATTTAACAATCGTACGAATGTCAAAAAGTCTATTTTGAATTTTTTATCAGTTGCAGCCTTTTGGATTTTATATGACGATATGTTAATTTTTATACTTACAACATCATCTGGCACTAAGATAGGTTTTTTGTTAACAACATGCGCTAGTAACGACAGCAATGTTAAGCTTTTTAACGCACTGTCTTCCAATCTTGGTAATGTTTCTTGGGCATTCAATCCGCCTGTGGTCAGGTTTATTATATTTATTCCCAGTTTTTTTAGTAAAACTTCAAGAAAAAGAAACGCTTTTTTTAATTGATTGGAGGCTAAAAGAAGTCTAACTTCTAAGCCTCCAAACAATGCGATAAGGTTTTCTTCGTATGTATCTATTTTACATAACATTGGCTCCAAAATATCAAGAGCTGTTTTGTGCATGTGACAATGATAATGAATCACTGCTCTGTTATAAATTGAAAGTGGAGTAACATTCTGAAATAAAACAAAGAAGCAAAAATTTTTTGATGTTAGAAAAAATAATTAAAGTATTATTAAGATGAGTTTTGTTGTATATTTATTCGACCTTAATAATAATACTAATTCAAAATAATAGTCAAGCTCGAGGTCTGGTTTCATATATAATAACTTTATTGTGTTATACAATAAAGTTATTATATATTAAACCAGACCTCGACCTTGACTATTATTTTGATAAAGTATTATTAAGATTTAAATTTTAAATAGTAGTTTTTTTATAAAATATGTATAAACAAGTAAGCAATACTCGGCTGTGCCAAACCTTATATGCCCTTCACATTGGCCTCTTGGAACAAGAAGTCATCTGCCCTAGCCACGTTATTTTTGAATTTACATAAATGATTTATGAACGCCCATAACTTCCCCATAGTCGGCCTTAGAGAAATAAAGTGTACGAGCGAACCCATTAGTTTCCCCTCCCAAACATACTTACCTCCTATCTCTATCTCCTAAAGGGGCTCCCATAAAAAAGCTTTTAAGGTGCCCGTGGATATGTCAAAAGTGTAGGACTGACCCCAACTCATTTTTCCTTGCAAACATTTTTCTAAAACATACGTACCCCTTATTTCCACCCCCAAGACGGTTACCATACTAAATTTGAAAAAATTAGGGTAAAACTCCCTACAACTTTCCCTTAGTTACCCTAAGATGGTTAACATATGACACTGGCCCCTATATAAAAATATTTCATAAAAAAATGGATAAAAAATTAAAAGTTCGGGTTTCGATAGGCCAATGTGAAGGGTATATGATATTTGAATAAAGCGCTCTTACTTGTTTTTTGTTAGGGATGTATATATTAGACCTTACTATATAAATATATGTAGTAGGTATTAGCTTGGCTAACCTCTTTTAAACAAAGCTCCTCCAAAAGACATAGCAAATATTTATAATTTTTACAACCACCCTTGTAAAAATTTGCAACCGCTTTATTGTGTTCCAATTTTGTATCATTGCCCTTTAAAGTGACGAGTTGTTCCAAAATATTTATACAGGTGTCATAGTTACACCTAAAATTTAAATTTTCAAAATCTGGCTGAATGTATATACATATGTTCATCTCTTACCTATCGAATTCATCGCTAGCAGTTGTTATCAAGTAATAGTCATTAGATTCCGCTCTTACTTTATCAGAAAGCTCCAGTAATTCCGTAGTTTCAACTTCCTCACATTGCTCCATATTTACCAAAGTACCATGATATTTACACTTACAAAACTATTAATCAGTGATGAAAAATGAAAATTTCATTTGGGTATCAAAAAAAGATTTCGAGGGTACTTTTTTAACCGCAATAGTATCAAAATATTTGTTTTTCTTTCCTCTACCCTAATCCGCAAAAAAAATACAAAAAAGTCGTAAAGAAATGTTAAGTATTTTTGGTTTGTCCAACAGTGAATCGAAACTGAACTAAAGATATTTTTTTGAAAAATTTTAATATCATCCAACGCTTTTGTAAAAATTTACTTTTTTTAATCTCACCTTTAATTTGAGAAAATTGACGTTAGCCGCTTAAAATAATTTACTTTGAATTCCTTTACTTCGTTAACTTACCGAATTTGGCTTATCGCATTTCTATGAAATATGTTTTTTGCCCGCAATTAGTTACCACCATCGAGTTAAAAAATTTATTTACAAATTTTTCTTACGCTATGCCAAGGAAATGTTTATATTAAAAACATTTAGCAAGGCAACTAACTTTAGGTTAATATTTTACGCTTTAAAAAAATGTTACAAATGACGACCACTGATTACTTTGTTAACTAGGTACGAAATATTGGTGGAAACTATGGTTAAAACCCTACTGTAAACATATTTTGTCATTGAGGAAACTCTCAAAGCTCTATTTTCTGTATACGCCATCTTTTTGCACTTTTTTAATTTAATTTTTTTTAATTTAATGGAGGTTTTTCATACAAAATAAATATTTTAAATCTATTTTATATTTAAATTTTGTTTATTATTATATTGACGTAATTTACCATTAGACTTTTAAAAACAATTTTGGTTCTTTCTAATTTCTTGACAAAAATTAAATGATCCAACATTTTTTTCGAATTTGTAAAAATGGCAAGATATCTCGTTTATAATGATATATGAATCCTCTGAAAGTCACGTTTTTTAAACCTTTTTACCGTTTACTATTGGAAACCTTTGATTGTAATATAATATTGCAAAAATACTAATTATAGCCTCCCGTGAAAGGGAGCATATTTACGTACTCAAGTATTAAATAAAAGCACATGGAAAGAAAAAGTTAGTTGGCAAGAGGCAATACTAAACCATTTAAAATAATAATTAAAAAAAGCAAAAGAGGGTATCAAATTAGCCAGAGAAGTAACACGGTATTTTCCACCATCCAATAGTATCAGAAAAAGCACGATCGTATCACTATTTGCAACACTGGTATCAACAACTTATTTTATATCAGTGCTGCCACCTTATGTGTAATTACACATTTTATGTGTAATATTTCGTTTCATTGTAGCCCATGTGTAACTGGTTACATGTTAAATTTAAAATTTTATCGTTTTTGATGCCCCGACCAGACACGCAATCTGTTATGTCTTACGCTGCGGGTACAAGTTCATGTTTTCGCTTTCAAGTTGATCACACATATTGGTTGTCAAATTCATTCGAATTGATGATTGTGACGTAACTTTATAATCAACTTGATGCCGTCGCCAAGAAATAAATGAAATGCTCACATTGCGGCAGAATATTTGTTAAACGAAACATTACATTTGTTATTTATTTGCGACTGAATTTTGGTACAACGACACATAAACAATTTGCACTAATATATTTATAAATGTTAATATACGAAACATACTCGAAAATCGAGTTAAAATTATTTGCGATAGAATATTTGTGTCAGCAAACATGTGAAAAAACGAAAAATAACTATAATCAGCTGTTAACTTGACCATAAAGTTGAAAGACGAGTTGAATGGACAAATTGATCATCACGTTGGTTTCAAGTTCGAAAAGTTTGAGTGTGTTAATAAAAATGTTTGAGTGTATTGCCTCTTGAAAGGCAAAAATTGAACGTCTGGCTGCTAAGCTAATACAAGCAATAACGCTGGCAGAATTGCTGCGTTAAATTGCTAATGATTAAGAGGATGGGAAAAAGTTTATTTTTTTAAACATAAAATTAAAAAATTTGCGGACAAATGTTGCACTTACATTTTCATTTTAATAAACGAATTTCACATGAAACTGTATTTAAATATCATCAAAACCACTATTATTAATTGTATTTTATTTATTTTTTTGTTAATTTCTTTGATTTTTTGTGTTGTTGCTATTTTTTTTTCTTTTTGTACAAAAACATGTATGAATTTGACAGCTTGTGTTAAAAGATTATTGCTCAGCAATGTATTATAATACTTATTGCTAATTATGTATTTTAATACATATTTATACAGTACACACGTTAATATCTGGTGTTGGCAATAGAATTTGATAGTTGCCACGGCACTCGGTCAGTGGAAACCCGATTTTGCTGATTTTAAAAAGCGATTAAATCAGGTATATTTTTAATTGTTTTCTGAGCAACTTTTTTAGGTCTGAAAACTTGATTTAAAAAAACACAGACGGTCAGACATGGCTTTATCGACTTACCTATCTGTTAGACCCCAATATATATGTATGCACCTAATTGATCCTAAAATAAATATTGTAAAAATTGAAAATGGAATGACAAACTTTTATATACCCTTATGGCTATGTGAAGGGTATAAAAACGATAAATCCTTAATAAAAAAAAAATGTAAAACGTTATTTTTTTAACAAAAAGTGTAAATGTCCCCATCAAAAATTTGAAAGTAATTTTCTTAATTTTTAGTTACTATTTGCTACATACCGTCTGTATTACTTAGCAGTTGTTAGATAAAACATTAAAGCAAAAAACTCTAAATGCAACAATGAGTAACTGGGGACAACAAGAAAAGGTTATTTTAATGCCAATAAAATAATAGCTTATGTAAGTCCCTCTTTGTAAGCGAGCGTGGTAAGTACTGATTTAACTCCCTCTTTGTAAGCGATTATGGTAAGTACTGCCTCCATTGTCATCGCCATGTTAAAATGCTTATGAGTAAGATTTTTTTTGGATTTTAACTCATTACAAAGCAATGTAAGTTGGTTATTAAATTCAGAACCAAAAACGATTTTCCAAAAAAAAAAGCATGTGTAATTCGGAATTTCATGTGTAATTTGGCATGATCCATGTGTAATTTAACATTTGGTTGCTGGTAGCACTGTTACACCACAAAATGACTTCATGATGCGGAAGGAAAAATTGAAAGTAGTGCATACCTACAGCAGTTTTATTATAATATTTGAAGTACGAAATCATTCGGCTGGATCATATGGCTGGGTACTTTAAAGATCAATGTAAAGGGTATATAAGATTCGGCACAGCCGACTATAGCTCTCTTACTTGTTTTGATATAGCATTAAAATAACAATCGACTAGTAATTATATTCGATTATGAGCTTCGACTAATCGACTTGGAAAATCAAGACTAAAATAGTTGTACGAAAAATCGATTTTTGGCTTGGCTTTAAATGGTAAATTCCCTATTATGTACTAATTAACTACAAAACGATGTTTACTCGAACACATCACAAACAGAACTCGAGGTAGTACTCTTATGCATGGTGGAATAAGAATGTGAGATCGTCCCTAAAACCAAAACTTCCTGTAAAATTTCAGCATGCATTTTGTTGTTGCAAATTCCAGCTTGGTTGTCGAACATGTGGCGAACACACATACACACAGTATACACAGCCATTGTATAACATAAAAAATTGTCTAAGCTAAGCTATAAAACATATGGTGAAAATAGAAGTCAGCTGATCAGTTATTCCTACCTTGCTCATGGTGGAATAAGAAGGTGGGATCGTCCCTAAAACAACAACTTTCAGTAAAATTTCCGCATGTATATTGTTGTTGCTAATTCCAGCTTGATTGTCGAAAATGTTGCGAACACACATACACACAGTATACACAACCATTGTATTACATAAACAATTGTCCAAGCTTAGTTTGAAAACACATGGTGGAAATAGAAGTCAGCTGTTCATTATACCTTGCTTTTATGTTTACGTAAACAAAATCGGCGCGAAACGATAAGCCGCCGACGCCGAACATTTTTGCTCTTCAGCCGCCGCCGATTCGTATTGATCGGCTTGTATCTCTGCTATCAATACAATTGAAAGCAAAAACAAAAAGATTTGTAAGAAAGTTATATCAACTCTTTATTGGAAATTATTAGCAAAATTCCAATTAAATATCATATATAAAGTGAAGTTACAATTTTTAAGCTATTTGCTCATTTATTTCTAATTGAAAGAGGATATTTGGAATATTCTAAGTTTTAATGAAAACATTTTACTGCATACTAAAAAAAAGATAATAGATTGTAATACACCGACGACGCTATGATGGTAGAATCTGATGGTAACACCGATGCCACTCGCAGACTTAATGTGAAAAAGCAAACGTTGGACGATGCTTACGCAGTCCCAGCTAACTTTTTAGAAATAGATGTTGTTAATCCACAGACTACTATGACAGCGGGCAAAAAGAGATACACTGATTATGAGGTTAAGATGCGGGTAATTCTTTCAAACTTGTTTAATTGATTACGTTTTTTTATGAATGGCTATTTTCCTAAACGCAGTTTGCTTTGCATCACAAAATTATAACTTCCCTTACAGTTTTAACAATTTTCTGTGTTTTCAAGACATGTCTATAAATACTCTTTTGGGAGCTTTGCTGTCAGGAAGAATGGAAATTTTTTGATGCAAATTATGGTACAATTACAAATAAAACTGCGTTTAGGAATACACCCTACCATGGTACAATTACCTTACAAGGTATCGATTCAACAGCTGACTATATTTTGCTCGAGTTTGCTTAAAGTGCTTTCACACGATATGTATTTTACACATGACTTGTCACTTTTGCAATTCACATGTAAATGCGTATGTCTGTCGAAAGTGCTTTATAATATATGCTTTCACACTTACGTTTGAATAAACATTTCCTTGTTGTTATTCGAAAAACAGCTGATGACACATGCTTTTTCAGATGAAAATAGATCACGCTCTAAAGGTGGTTTTATACGAGCAGTATTTTACATATAACCTGTCAAATTTTTCACTGCAAAATTGATACATGGTTATGGAGGTTATGTCAAATGTAATTTCATACGTGCGTGTGGAAGCAAATATTATAAACCATCTGTAAAATGACAATTTTGACAGAAATACGCAATTACATGTGGATTGTGGATTTTTGTAAAGAAAAACGCAAACGATTCTTATAATTTCAGACAAATCTGCCTGTGTTTAAAGTGAAGGATTCTAGTGTTCGACGTCGCTATAGCGATTTTGAATGGCTAAGGAATGAGTTGGAACGTGACAGTAAGGTAAAATTTAAAATTTTTAAAATTAAATTATTTTTAACTTGTAATTTAAACATGATTATGTTTTTTAGATAGTTGTACCCCCGTTGCCTGGTAAAGCTTGGAAGAGACAAATGCCGTTCCGAAACGATGAGGGAATTTTCGACGAAAATTTTATTGAGGAGAGGCGCAAAGGTTTAGAGGGATTTATTAACAAAATAGCCGGTCATCCTTTAGCACAAAATGAAAGGTGTCTTCACATGTTTTTACAAGAAAGTGCTATCGATAAAAACTATGTTCCCGGGAAGATTCGCAACACTTAACTTGTTTGGTGTAAACTGAAAACTCATTTCGGTATATATTAAACAATAATGCGATCTTAAATATTGTATCTCTGGTTGAATTATAAAAAAAACAATGATTAGAAAAAAATATTTTTGTTCTTCAACGCATTATTAATATTAATTTTGTATATTTTTAAATCCCAATGTTAATCTATGTATTATATGTATTAAAAATATACAAATAAAAATAAATTTATTATTATGGCATTAAAATAACATAAACTTGTCTATTTATTTATTAAATCCTTTAGTTATTTTTCTGTTGGTCAAAAACATATAAAGAGTAGGATTTAAATACAGACCACATTGTGTATTTTTAAAAAGACATCGACAAAAAACGAACGATTTCAAAAAAAAATTTTTTCATTTTTTACAACACAAACACGCTGGAATTATATTTAAATAAAATAGTCGATACGGGTATTTGTTTTGAATTAAACTATAAGTTTTTATTAATTTTTGAACAATATTTCAAAACGTATATAACCAAAGAAAGACAAAAAGTGTTTGTGCTGCATGTGATCAATTTGATAATCAATAAAATTGTTCAATAAGTACATCGTCACAGAAAATGCAAAACGCCCTAAAAAATATAAAAATACAATTAAAAATTTACTTTTTTAAATTCTAGCCTATGAAATATGTACGTCATCTCGAAAAATTCTTTTTTTCCAGCAGAAATACATTTGTTGATTCTTTTTAACTTTGTCACGTTTCACCTGTCCACGCGCCCTAAAGGAGGCAATGGCCAAGTGGTGGTGTCCATACTTACTCACTGTCACACTGGTAACTAACTCGTATTGTGCGCGGCTAGAGCTCGTCGGGCTTGGGCGGGTGTTCGTTACAGTCAGCAGTATGAAATCAGTCACTTTCTGTACCAGTGTCCTGAACCAAGCCAAAAATATAAAATTGGGGCAAACTGAAACAAAACGAAAGTTTACATCTTACCATCGACTGGCTTTCTTTTGCTTTAATGGGAACAGATGGCCTTATTCCCGTGGCATCCCTCCCTCAGTGTCCTCAATAGGCACTTTTCCATGGCGGCTCTCATGCCAAATCATTGGAGCGGCCCCTAATGTTACTCAATATTGCTACCTTCAAATACCTACCCCTTCGTCTTCTATTCCGACATCTTCAACACAGTAACGCCTTCTGTATAATTTTTATTTACTGTATTCATTTGTATATTTTCTCAGTTTAAATTCTTATCTTAACAATATTTCTTTGTGAACTTATCAATTCGCCAATATAAAAGCATCAAAATTCAAGTTTATGTTATTATAGGGTTACTATTACAAATACATAACTGGCCGATATTTTAGCATTTACCAAACACGATTATTGTATAGCCGACACTTAAATATTTAAATCCATAAGGACCAAAAAAAAAGGTTACCCCTAAATTAGCGCTAGTTTAGGACCCCCTTTAGCCTTGGCTTTACCTATTCTATTCTAAAATATCGGAATGGCTTACATAGCTGCTTAAAACTAGAAGATACAAGAGGTTGTGAATAATATTTCGTTCTTACAACTTCTCTTCGCCAAACATAAGTTCATTCGTTTACTTAGAATTTTCCTTTTTAAAATTTGTATAAAACGATTTACTTCAAATGAAAGCTTTTAACAGATTAAATTTTTGTAAAAGGCCTACTAAATTCGCACCTTTTTAAAACATAACTGGTGGTTTTCATAAGGCCGGGAATTACAGCCATCTACTTAGAGTAAACTTTTAAATCTAAACACTATTACTGGACGTTACTAGAAAGGTAAACGAATGGACCTTATGTATGTATAAAAATTTGGTAATTACTAGAGTTTCGTTTTTCTTTTTTATATTTCTATAGTTTGGTTCTTTTGTTTTATTTTTCTTTTATTTAATTATTTTTCTAATTACTATTGTTTTCGTTTTCTTTTAATTATTTTTCTAATTACGATTGTTTTCGTTTTCTTTTAATTATTTTTCTAATTACGATTGTTTTCGTTTTCTTTTGATTAATTTTCAAGTTTTAAATTGGTTGGTTTTCGTTCCCTTAGGACTTTTCTTGTAAAACAACACTTGAGGAGTGCCTTTAGCTTAAATACTCAAAGAAAATAAAAAAAAACAGTACTTATCTGATCGGTGACCCTTTTGTTGATAAACTTGTCGCCGCTACCGATGTCTCTACTGTTGTGCGTTAGTGGTCGTGGGAGGACCAAGAAGACGTGCTGACCTGCTGACTGTAAATTGAGGTGGATTTACGGATATTACGTTGGTGACGGATGATACTGGCCACGTGCTGGTTTCTATGCACAGGCCCAACATTTCCTGGGTGATTTGTTGGTTGGGAAGACGGTGCCTGTAGCAATGGTGACTGATTAACGCTGCCTAGGTGGCGTGGTTCCCGAGCAAGGGGACGATGTCTGTTGCCGTGAGCTGATTGAGGTTAAGGTGGTTTTAGCTGCTGATGCTTTATTTCGTTCGCTCGTTCCTCCGAAACTCGGTTAGCGGGCGTCTAGGTGTCAGTGGTTTCTGGGAGCGGGGTGTATTTCTGTCGGCCGCTGGTATTTTGTCGCCAGCAACACGAGGATGGCTTAGACTAACAAAACGCTGTCTTATGTTTTCGCCTTCGTTTGCAGGGGAGACACTGATACACCAACGTGATGCCACTGGGCTCCCGGCTCCAGGTGCTTCTTCGGGCTCGTATTCCGGCTATATCATAGGATGCTGGCGATACCATCAGGTTTTTGCACCTCGTTGTATAATTCGCCGGCGTCTAGCTTGACAGATGGCTCCTTAGCCAAACCGTATGAACTACCGAAAACTTCTGTTCTTAAGGGCGCCGGTTAAATCTTATTTGCGGTGTACTTTTTCCCTTTTTTTTTTGTTATTTTGTTTTTTTCTTCTTTTGTATTTTTTTTCTTTTTTTTCAAACTTTTTCTTTTAAGTTAATTGATTGCTCTCCTGCCCTTACTGTCGTACGATCAACCGGAAAAAGGAACCTCCCCTCCCCGCCATTTGCAAAGTAAGCTTTTTTTCTTTTTACCTGCCGTATTCTTCATTTTCAGCCAATAAAATGCAACTCTACCTTTACTTCTGGTGCACTGTTGCATTCTTCAGGCACCACCCACAGTGTTGTCAACTAAAAGGTATTTGACTATTACCTGCTAAAACTAACCGGCACACCACACCATTCTTGGGGGAGTTTGTGCTTTTATCATATTCGCAACAGCAATTGCGAATATGATAAAAGAGAAAGACTGAAGACCCAAAGTCTACGCTTTAAGATCCTTGGCGTGGAAGACACCTAAGCTCTTTCCCTGTAGCGTCTCAATTTCATATAAACTGTTTCCAACTACCTTTGCAATTCGGCACTTGAGGAATTTTCTACATAATTTCGCTGACACTTGTTTTGAAAAGTCGGATAATTGAAAGTTCCTACGAAAAACCTCCTGACCAACTCTAAATTTTTTTGTCCTTACACGTTGATTATACCTTTTGGCGTAGGTCTCATGCCTTCGGTGCAGGCTTTCCTTTAACTTATCCCTCACTACTTCCAGGAATTCATGTCTATTTCCGAACCGCATCTCGGGCTCCTCTACGGCGCTCAGTTGCCTTGCTAATTTGTAGGCTGAGGCGTGGGTTATCATGTTGGTGCCAAATAATGCGAAGTAGGGTGTCATGCCTATTGCCGAGTGTACCGCGGATCGAAGTGCGCACTCGATTTCACATAAATGCAGGTCCCACTCAGTGTGATTGTTTCCCAGATATGATCGAATGGCCGCTAGGATCGACTGGTTAACGCGCTCTGACGCGTTCGCTTGTGGGGCGTAAACTCCCGTCTTACAGTGGTTGATCTCAAAGGTTTTCATCAAATCTATAAATTCCTTGCTAACAAACTGTGAACCGTTGTCCGACACAATCGTTTCTGGACACCCGAACTTATAAAATACTTCTCTAACCAAAAAATCTACCACATTCTTCGTATTAGCTTTAGACATGGCCTTTAACAAAACGAATTTGGTCACATAGTCTAACACGATCAAAATGTAGCAGTTGCCTCGTTTCGATCTGACATACGGTCCTAAAAAATCAATAAAAATGCGCTGGAATGGTCTGGTTGCATCGGCTTCCTTTCCCATTGGAGGTTTGAGCACCGAGTTTGATGGTTTACTCTCTTTACATGTAGAGCACTGATTGATAAACTCTCTGACTTGAATATTGAGATGTGGCCAATAAAAGTATGCGCGAATTCTTTTAATCGTTTTTGCGATGCCCCCATGTGCTGCGTTTGGGGGATTATGTGCGTTCTCAATAACTTTTTGCGTTAGTGCGGACGGTACCCAAAGCTTCCATGTATGATCTTCCAAAGCTACGTCGCCATTGTATACATTCGTTCTTTTGTACACAAAATTGTCGATTACTTTCAAATCCGGTAAACTAGATTTCTCGTTTTGCACAATACGAACCAATTCCAAATAGTCTTCTGAACTGAATTCTGGGGAATTTAAATCAAGAAGCGGTACGTTGTTCTCAACTAACTCATCGACTGTATATCTGGACAATGCGTCCGGCGCTACATTTTGGGATCCCTTACGATGTTTTATTGCAAACGTATATGGCTGCAATTGCAGGCTCCAGCGGGCTAATCTTCCGTTTAGGTCCTTTTGTGACATCAGCCACTTAAGGCTGGAGTGGTCCGTAATGACTACAAATTGCATCAACTCGATGTATGGACGGAATCTTTTTATAGCGGACACCACTGCTAGACATTCTCGCTCCGTCACTGAGTAGTTCTTCTGAGCGGCCGTTAGCTTTCGGGAGTAGTACGCGATGGGATGTTCTCCTCCCTCACAATCTTCTTGGAAAAGTACTGCGCCTATCCCTACATCAGAAGCGTCGCATTGTACAAAAAAGGTCTTCGTAAAATCAGGGTGTGTCAGCACCGGTGTTGTACTTAAGCAATCTATCAACTTATCAAACGCTAATTTCGCCTCCTGGGTGAATTCGAATTTTTTTCCTTTCTTTAACGTTTCGCATATGGGAGCTGTTATCGTTGCGTAGTCATTAATGAATCTTCGGTACCATCCAGTGGTGCCCATAAAGCTCCGAACCTGCTTCGGTGTAGTTGGATAGCTAAACTTTTGTATGGCGGCAATTTTCTCAGGATCCGGCTTAAGAGTTCCTCCACCCACTATATAGCCAAGGTACTTAAGCTCTTTACAACAGAATTTTGACTTCTCGACGTTTATCGTTAAACCCGCTTTTCCCAAGCAATCGGCCACTTCCTCTAAGACCTGAACGTGCTCCGCAAAATCTGGCGATACCACTAGCAAGTCATCCAGGTAGACGAAAACACGGTTGCGAAGGCGCGCTGGAATGACTTGGTCCATTAAACGGCATAACCGTTGGGCTGCGTTACACAACCCAAACGGCATGACCGTGAACTGGTACAAAGGCCTTCCAGGTACCGTGAACGCTGTTTTTTCTCTACTGGAGACTGCCAGAGGTATTTGCCAAAAAGCATCCTTGAGGTCTATACTCGAGATAAAATGGGTATCTCCCAGACGGCTTAACAATCCCTCTATATGCGGAAGTGGATAGGCATCTTTCACGGTGACGTCATTTAGCCGGCGGGCATCAAGGCAGATGCGCACTTTCTCTCCCTTTTGGACAAAGGTGACCCTGTTATTCCAGGGGCTCTCACTCGGCTCAATAACGCCTAGTGATATCATCCTGTCCAGCTCCGCATACATGAGTTGCTGAACCGCCGGAGATACGGGGTAGTGTCGTTCCTTGACTGGCGGGGCTACTCCGGTCTCTATCACGTGCACCTCCAAATGGGTTTTGCCTAGTCCCTTGCTAGTAAACGATGGAAACTTATTCACCGCGTTATTCACGGAATGTTGTGCATCAGGAGTTAAAACGTGTTTCCTCGGAAATGCGGACGCCTTTTCTTCTCCCAACTCAATCCCTTTTGTGGTAAGGCTACTAATCTCAAACCGAAATAACTTAAACTGCCTAATAAAGTCAACCCCTAGGAATAATTTGTGTTTCAACGTAGGTACCAAGTAAAAATCAACAACCTTTTCAATACTATTAAATCCTATTAACGCTCGAACTCGACCTATTATTGGATTCGCCCTACCATCCGCCGTAAAGATTTTAGACCTGTAAGGATGAATCACTAAATTCGCACTTTCGACTAAGTCCAGGCATCCCTCTCCCAAACACGAGACTGTTGCACCGCTGTCTACTAGGCCTTGCACATCCGCTCCATTTATAGCGATTGTTACATAAATTCGACTGTCACTACTATCAACTAGCCTAGCTGATGCTATTTCCTGGCGCTGTTGCTTCCTCTTTTTATAGCGCTGTCTTGTTTTTACTATTTTCTGCGGTGTTGTCCCGAAAATTCGGTTGCGTGCCTCCTGATATTCCTGCACCCTTACGTGATATGGTTTTCTGACAGGGATCTCGTAGCTTAAGTCACTTTCGTTACGGGGTACGTTGTTGCTGGGTAATATTTTGAATTTTTGTTGTGGGTGGCTTTCCTCCAAATCCGATGTAGGTGTCGCAATCTTGTCTGGCTCCTTTACGTCATAGACATGCGTTGTGGTGTTGCGGTTTATGATTGGTTCTATTGTTGTGGTGGTTGGTGGTGTTGGGTTACCGTATTTTTCGAACGAGCCTCCAACCCAACTCGCGGGCTGTTCGCAACCTTGTTTCCCTGACAATTTGGGCACCTGGGTGTTACGGTGTCATCATATCCACATTTGAAGCAAAACAATCTGCGCCTCTCGGCCGGACAGTCCATAAAAGTGTGTCCCTCTTCCTTACAATTCCAGCACACTAATTTACGGTCTTCTCTTCGTAGGGCATTAACTACTAGCTCGTTTTGAGTTGCGTCTGACTCCATATCTAGCTCATTGACTTGCCTTTTTGAATAACCGGGGTTAGCTGAACGCTGAGAATTAAGCATGTTTTCTGCTCTTCTCCCCTCGGTTCTAAAGTGGCTTAATCCAAATGGTCTTATGGCAAAGAGGAGCTGAGACATCGCCGGTCGCAGGTTGTTTTTCATAATGTTTACTAGATCTTGCTCCAGTATTGGATTTGTTTGCTGATTTCTCAAGTGAATCACTGCGTTACAGAAATCATCGAATGACTCCTGATGTTGTTGGCGCCTATCCAAAATTTTGCGCTGAATGTCAAAATCACTTTCGAACCTATGAAAGTATCTAACTAGGGCGTTCTTGAGGGTGGGCCAATCGCTTAAGTCATTATGCATCCTCCTGTAATCCCAAAGCCAATCTAGAGCAGGTCCGCTAAGAAAATGATGAAAATTTCGGATAACTTCTAACCATGGACACGAATAATCAGACTGAAGCGTCTCAACCCTAAATACGAAATCTTCTACACTTAATGTTTTTGTGGTCCCATCGAATCTAAGGCCCCACTTGTCGATTCTTTGATAAGAGTCTATCATCTGGTTTCGGCTATATCCTCGCCCATTCGGTGGTGGATTCCGGTGTAGTGGCTGATTATTATTCGGGGGATGTGGTGGATGGTATACTGAGGGTGGTGGCACACTAAAACGATGAGGTGCTTGGTTATCTGAATGACGATTGTCGGCTACCGAAAAATTCGCTCGATTTATTTGGGGAAGGGGAAATGGGTGGATATTGCTGCTGGGTCTACTTCGCTGTTGTGGCCTATTTCCTTGTACATTATTTGAAACTACGGGTTGTTGTTGTTGTTGTGGTCTTTGCTCCTGGCTGTTCGGGTGATTGTTTTCGTCCCTTTCGCTTCGGCTCTGACGTGACAATACACTTATGGTTGCTTGAACTATGCCCGGTATCAATTCTTCTATACGGGCGTCCACAGATCGTCGAATTTCCACTTGTCTTAATCCTTCCACTGCTGCTTGTCGTGCTGCTCTTTGCTCTTCCCTAACTAAATTCGATGCGCCGGGTTTTCTAAACTCGTCCCTAACTTCCCTTGCTGTAATACTACTATATTCTGGAGATGTTATTGACTGTTCGGACGATGCGTGAATTATTGTCCCTATGGATTCGTTAGGCTCATTTTGTCGTTCTGTTATCAGTGCACAAGCGCCCTCTTCGTCGAATCTAGCTGAGGTCTCTCTCCTTGACGGCAGTCCTAAACCCAATGAACGGGTATTTGTGTGTAACATCGATGTCGTCATATTACTAGTGGAAGCTGTAGTGGTGGCGGTTGCACCAAGTTCTGTCTCAACGGGGTCCATTATTCGTCCTGTGTTCAAACCACTTCTGGTTTTAACCATCCCCCGCTTGATTCCCCAAAACAACAAAAATTTACTCGCTAGGTGTCGTGCCTTCTTCTATGTAGAGTCTAGGAAGTTAATTCACACACAAACCCTATCTCGCTCTACCTAAAAAAAAAGACTTTGGTACTTGATCCCTTAAATATGATAATCCCACAGTCTGCCCACAGACTTAAGTAAAAATCTACTTAGCTAGGTTCTTATCTCAAAACATTCGTATTTCTGGCGAATATTAGCTAAGATTGAGAAACCCTTTTCAAAAAAACAAAATTCGTATGACAGAGAAAAATTTTCAATCCAAGTAACGCCGAAACTTTTACTCAAAATAAATAAAATATATTTGTAAAAACTGAAACCAACCATTCAAAAGCAAACCCGCAATTTTGTTTAATTTCCTGCAAAACCAGTTTGTATTACGTGCAAAACGAAAAAGTCTATAAAAGTGTTCCAAAACAAAACTGTGTTTACCTTTGCTTGTATTAATATGTACATATGTACGAATGTCTGCACCAGCATATGTAACAATTATTCAAACAACATTAAACTAAACCGCAATCAGATCTAAAAGACAGAAAATCCGTAAAAATCGTAAAAGAAATTTATCAAAAAAAACTCTTTTTTTTTCTCTTTTTTTTTTTTTTTTTATATAAAAAATAGTGAAAAGAAGTTAAACTAAATCATAATATAGTGATTATCCCTATGTAGTGGATATATTTAAATGTTGTGTTACTTCTCTTGCGCAACTTAAAATAACGCTAGGATGTGCAAACTCAAAATGTTCAATTTATTGAATCAAAGAAAACTGTAAATTCCCAAGATTCTCGTTTTCGAATCTTAAAAATTTTTTTTTTTTTTTTTTTTTTTTTTTTTTTTTTTTTTCTTTAGCAGCTTTATAGTGAGTTGAGTATTAGTAAAATAAACTATGGATGGTATTTGAACGGTGAGCAATATTGGGAACAAAATTAAAGCAAAAGAATTAATTCGCTAGGTAAGATGTAAGTGGCTCGTCTGTCCTACTTTCATGCTATCTGTCGTACAAGCAACGTCGCTACGCGGCTTTGCGCATACGCCTCGCCGGGACTTACGCTGCTCCACTACAATGGCCATTCGCCAGAAGCATGTTGCAAGCAGTTGTCTTATAGTGAATAAGAGGCTGCGGCTAACAACGCTCAAGCGAAATTGGTCCAACTAAATTACAGTCGCGAATGCCCGTCGCATCGACGGTCATGACATACTACAGTCAGTCGGAATTCGGCCGATAGCCAATACTATTCAGACAAAAAGTTGGTATATAAAAAAAATCTAGAGTCCGTATATTTCGATGTGCCTCGTCGGGCCCCACGTTGGGCGCCATAAAATAACTGTCACGTTTCACCTGTCCACGCGCCCTAAAGGAGGCAATGGCCAAGTGGTGGTGTCCATACTTACTCACTGTCACACTGGTAACTAACTCGTATTGTGCGCGGCTAGAGCTCGTCGGGCTTGGGCGGGTGTTCGTTACAGTCAGCAGTATGAAATCAGTCACTTTCTGTACCAGTGTCCTGAACCAAGCCAAAAATATAAAATTGGGGCAAACTGAAACAAAACGAAAGTTTACATCTTACCATCGACTGGCTTTCTTTTGCTTTAATGGGAACAGATGGCCTTATTCCCGTGGCATCCCTCCCTCAGTGTCCTCAATAGGCACTTTTCCATGGCGGCTCTCATGCCAAATCATTGGAGCGGCCCCTAATGTTACTCAATATTGCTACCTTCAAATACCTACCCCTTCGTCTTCTATTCCGACATCTTCAACACAGTAACGCCTTCTGTATAATTTTTATTTACTGTATTCATTTGTATATTTTCTCAGTTTAAATTCTTATCTTAACAATATTTCTTTGTGAACTTATCAATTCGCCAATATAAAAGCATCAAAATTCAAGTTTATGTTATTATAGGGTTACTATTACAAATACATAACTGGCCGATATTTTAGCATTTACCAAACACGATTATTGTATAGCCGACACTTAAATATTTAAATCCATAAGGACCAAAAAAAAAGGTTACCCCTAAATTAGCGCTAGTTTAGGACCCCCTTTAGCCTTGGCTTTACCTATTCTATTCTAAAATATCGGAATGGCTTACATAGCTGCTTAAAACTAGAAGATACAAGAGGTTGTGAATAATATTTCGTTCTTACAACTTCTCTTCGCCAAACATAAGTTCATTCGTTTACTTAGAATTTTCCTTTTTAAAATTTGTATAAAACGATTTACTTCAAATGAAAGCTTTTAACAGATTAAATTTTTGTAAAAGGCCTACTAAATTCGCACCTTTTTAAAACATAACTGGTGGTTTTCATAAGGCCGGGAATTACAGCCATCTACTTAGAGTAAACTTTTAAATCTAAACACTATTACTGGACGTTACTAGAAAGGTAAACGAATGGACCTTATGTATGTATAAAAATTTGGTAATTACTAGAGTTTCGTTTTTCTTTTTTATATTTCTATAGTTTGGTTCTTTTGTTTTATTTTTCTTTTATTTAATTATTTTTCTAATTACTATTGTTTTCGTTTTCTTTTAATTATTTTTCTAATTACGATTGTTTTCGTTTTCTTTTAATTATTTTTCTAATTACGATTGTTTTCGTTTTCTTTTGATTAATTTTCAAGTTTTAAATTGGTTGGTTTTCGTTCCCTTAGGACTTTTCTTGTAAAACAACACTTGAGGAGTGCCTTTAGCTTAAATACTCAAAGAAAATAAAAAAAAACAGTACTTATCTGATCGGTGACCCTTTTGTTGATAAACTTGTCGCCGCTACCGATGTCTCTACTGTTGTGCGTTAGTGGTCGTGGGAGGACCAAGAAGACGTGCTGACCTGCTGACTGTAAATTGAGGTGGATTTACGGATATTACGTTGGTGACGGATGATACTGGCCACGTGCTGGTTTCTATGCACAGGCCCAACATTTCCTGGGTGATTTGTTGGTTGGGAAGACGGTGCCTGTAGCAATGGTGACTGATTAACGCTGCCTAGGTGGCGTGGTTCCCGAGCAAGGGGACGATGTCTGTTGCCGTGAGCTGATTGAGGTTAAGGTGGTTTTAGCTGCTGATGCTTTATTTCGTTCGCTCGTTCCTCCGAAACTCGGTTAGCGGGCGTCTAGGTGTCAGTGGTTTCTGGGAGCGGGGTGTATTTCTGTCGGCCGCTGGTATTTTGTCGCCAGCAACACGAGGATGGCTTAGACTAACAAAACGCTGTCTTATGTTTTCGCCTTCGTTTGCAGGGGAGACACTGATACACCAACGTGATGCCACTGGGCTCCCGGCTCCAGGTGCTTCTTCGGGCTCGTATTCCGGCTATATCATAGGATGCTGGCGATACCATCAGGTTTTTGCACCTCGTTGTATAATTCGCCGGCGTCTAGCTTGACAGATGGCTCCTTAGCCAAACCGTATGAACTACCGAAAACTTCTGTTCTTAAGGGCGCCGGTTAAATCTTATTTGCGGTGTACTTTTTCCCTTTTTTTTTTGTTATTTTGTTTTTTTCTTCTTTTGTATTTTTTTTCTTTTTTTTCAAACTTTTTCTTTTAAGTTAATTGATTGCTCTCCTGCCCTTACTGTCGTACGATCAACCGGAAAAAGGAACCTCCCCTCCCCGCCATTTGCAAAGTAAGCTTTTTTTCTTTTTACCTGCCGTATTCTTCATTTTCAGCCAATAAAATGCAACTCTACCTTTACTTCTGGTGCACTGTTGCATTCTTCAGGCACCACCCACAGTGTTGTCAACTAAAAGGTATTTGACTATTACCTGCTAAAACTAACCGGCACAACTTATATATTTGGCAAACATTTGTGTTAACTGTAAAAATATTTTTCATTTAAACTAAAATGCTTGCTTCTTTTCAAAAATTTTTAAATGTTAGATAGGGCGTTTTGCATTTTCTGTGACGACATACCCCTGCAGAAAACAGGACAAGTCCATACATGCGTGTATGGACTAGTCCATAAAGGAGTAGGATTACTCCAAAACAAAAACATGGTCTTTTTAACATTATGATGTCCTAGGGCCGGACCACTTAACCCAGATTTGCATTACGTCGGAGTAGTTTCAAAACTACTCTATCCTACCTACAAACAACTTGGACCACATGGTCCGTTTTAGCTGAAATGGACTAGTTACAACATGGTCCTTGTGTAATGCAGTCATGGACCATGTCGTTGTCAAACAAGAACTTCTAGTTACTTAAGTGATACGCGTTCGTGTTTTAACGATCGTGTTTTTTGTACGCAATCGTTAAAACACGAACGCATATCACTTAAGTAACTACAAGTTCTTGTTTGACAGTGACATGGTCCATGACTGCATTACACAAGGACCATGTTGTAACTAGTCCATTTCAGCTAAAACGGACCATGTGGTCCAAGATTTTTTGCAGGGACTTACTGACAAACAGATATACATATGTACATTTGTATATATGTATACATTTATCACTTATGTGAAGGAAAAAATTACCCTGCATAACATACATAGTTTTATTGTATATTTGTGTTGGCATACGTTGTTTGATTGTAAATTTCGCAAAAAGTGAAATAAGAAACCACACGACGACACATCTTTTTATATATACATGGTATGTGGCAGTGATGAAAAGCGGAGTTTCCATTTGGGTATCAAAAAAACTTCTTGAGAGTATTTTTTTACCCCAAAATTACAAAAATATTTTTTCTTTCTGTTTTAATTTGGTTCCCAAAAAAATAAATTAAAGAATTGCAAATATATTTATGCTTTTAATTAATTTTTAAAATCTGACATTTCATTTGATGAACTTATAAAAAATTGTAAAAAAATTTATCATTTTATTGTTGGAGTAACATTTTTCTTGTCTTTTAAAAAAATTTTGGCGAATCTTTATAAATATTAGCAAATCTCTTAAAATATGTTCCTTTCAAAATTTTAACAATATGTAATTACCAAAAAAGTGGGAGACAAAAGATGATCTAAATATTTTCCAGATATGTATTAATACCATGAGAAACCTAGCAAATAACACTACAGTTATTTTTGACCGATAACATTGTTTTTTTTTGCTTTAGTTGTCCCAGAACTCACAATCTCTTTTTTTCTAAAAAAAACTATTAAATACCTATTTATGTATTTGGTTTCAAAAGACAAGTAACAAATATTCGATGTAATAGCTTTTTTCAACCATTTAAATCTTTCGTAGTACATCGTACCTATACGCCAAGTTTGCGACAGTTTTCTTCGCTTCGATAAAAAAATTATTAAAACTGATTTTTTTTATCAATTTTGAAACCTTTCGCATAATTAATAAGATTATATGTTAATTAACTGTAAATGCTTTTATAAAACCATACATATATTCTTGATCCTACCCTATCTGTACACATACAGACAAAAGTCAATTTTTTACTGTACGGCTGTCTCTCCCCTGAATGAACTTTTTAAGGCTCAATTACGTCTTAGTGGCCAGTCGTTGAAATTCCTGATATCAATGCTATTTTAAAAACAAAATTTTGTTTATACACAAATTAACAAAAAAACTACGATAGTGAAAATCTTTTAACAAAAGCTTTGTTTTTACCCAAATGCAGAAAAGTGTATTGAGCAACTTTTCTCATACATAGTTTTTCGAAAAAGTTGTTCGAAACAAAAGTGAACTGGGAAAAACTGAGTATGAGGAAATGTGGCCAATTCCTTCCTCTACCATATTCCATTCTCCAATTTTTGGCACATGTCTTTGTTAGCTCTTTTTAAAAACAGTTTAAACTGTTGTATCATCTTAAACTCAATAAAACTTCATTAAAACTTTTTATATAAGCCGGCGGCTGATAGCCGGCCTAAGCCGGCGGCATGTTAACCGGCAGTAAGCTGCCGCCGACTTTCTACGACGACTTGTTTCTCTGCTCAAGGATTTGCCAGTAGACAGGGTACGGTATTTCCAAGGCACATTCAACCAGCTAATATTAAAAACACAGCATATTAAAATCAATTTGACATTCACACGTTATAAAGAATAAATTTTATATGAAATTTTTAATTTTTCTGACATTCTACCTTTTAAACACAAAAAAAAATGCAGAGGGAGAATTTTTTGGATTCGGCTTGAGTTTACCTTGTTGAATGTGCCTTGGGTATTTCGTTATATTAATGTCAAATTTTTTTTATGTTTATGTATTTTTTCCTTTTTTACAAAAGCTGTTGTAAGAAAAGCTCAAAAAGAGGGAGAAAGAATAGGTGTGTTCATTTACAGAAAATTATCACTAATTTTCGATAATTATTACTAGTAAGTGTTCACGTACACAAAAAATTAGCAGCTAGAGAGCCAAAAAAGAGCGTAATATGTTTAGCAACAAAAATGTTTCTGATAATTTCTGCTAGTAAAAATTTTACTATCAGAAATTATTCAAACAGTCTTTCTGTCAATATGCTTTGAAAAAAAATTAAGTTTTAAATTTTTATTAGTTTACAATAACAAAATACATTTGGTTGCAAGTTGTGACTGTGAAAGTGTTCATTTACTTTTGAATATTTTTGAGAGCAAATTTGAAAATATTTCTTTTTACTCTCTCGATGCTAGTAATTACTGGAAAGTTATTGGACACAACTAATATGTGAGTTTTTGTAATTTGGCTTTGACTTTCTTATGACGGCTTATATGTTTTTGTAGAATCGCTTCCACCTGATATTAGTGTACCATGCCAGTAGACTTTAGAAGGGACACCAAAAGAAAACGTACGTCGACGCAAGCAGAGTCGCAGCGACGCGTCTTTTCATGTAAACTAGCTCTAATTTGTGTTAAAAAAGTTTTCTTAATGTTTTGGGATTACTTTTGTGTATTTAGAAAATAAAGTCATTGAACTAACTTTTTCAAATACAACTTAAAGATTTTATTATAAAAATATATGATAATAGCACACAAAATAAATCTCACCATAGCCTTGCACTGTAATTAAGTTTTACAATAAAATACGATTGGATTTTTGTGTCGTGTAAAATCTATGTGTATTGCAGAAAAAGTTATTCGTAGGATAAGTACAAGAGTTTATAGTTTTTTTTGGGTAAATAGAACCGCTATGTCGCAAATGGGTTGTAAACATTTTCATTCATATGTAAAGGAAAATGGTTTAGATACTTATCGAATAATAGATGCGTATTTTTCGGCTTGCATAAACAAGGACGCAAGGGAGAAAAAGGTAAGAGACGTGAAAAAACTGAGTGGCTTAATTAAACCTTCCACATTTTTTCAGGCTTTAACTTGTTGCTGTTTTGAATGCGGCAGCTTTGGTATGCAGATATTTGCTTGTCTTCATTGCATATATTTTGCTTGTCGTGGTTCACATATCAATTCTCATATGCGTTTGAAAAAACATTTAATAGCTTTAGAACTTTCGCATGGAACTTTATTTTGCAGTTTTTGTAGAGATTATATATATGATTCCAGAAGTCGAGAAATTGCATCAGTAAATAGAAAATTAGAGTCGAAAGATTTGCAAAAGAGTTTAAGCTGGACACCCTGGATACCAACACCGAAAGAAACTAATCTAATGCTGGCAAACCCAAAACGTAGGCATGTTAGAGCTAATGAAACTGTAGGATTAAGGGGATTAATAAACTTGGGATCTACATGCTTTATGAATTGCATTGTACAGGTACAGTTTAAATAATTAAGAAAAAGTTTTTTATTCCGTGTTATTCGTATCGGGAGCAAAATTTTAACCTTTGGTTCACATTTACTAAATCTGCCGACACCTAATGATAGGCTGCATTCCTAAACGCAGTTGGATATGCACAAAAAAATTGCAACTTTTTTCTTATCACATCCCTTACAATTCTGAAAATATTCTCGGTTTCAAATGTATTATTTAAACTACAAACACTAATTCGAGAGCAGAAGACATTAGGTCTGTCTGGGTACTTTTCCGGTAACAAATACTCAAAAAACTTTTTTGGGGGAGTAAGACCAACTTTACCCTGTCGGCTGAAAATATTTTAAAAAGTACGCTGACAGAATCCAGTGAAATCTTGCAATATAATAGCTGATCGGAATGTAAACAATTGAAATAACAAAGCAAAAAACTTTTAGCATATGTGTACGCAAAGTGAATTCTCGTGGTAAATTAAAAAACTAATTAAAGTGAAGCCTAAAAAGTGTTGTAAAGTAAAAGGCTTGTTTATTACACAAATCAACACAATTCAAACTACTTGCCTCTGTCATTGTTAAATTGTTATATTTTTTCATTTCACAAAAATTATTTCATTCAAACAGTAAATAAAAACAGCTGTTCAATTTATTTGCAAAATCTTGCAAGCATAAATTTTTCCAGCAACATTTTGCAAGTTCTCTAACTTCCAACTTTCAAAAAATTCTCTTTTGGGCTCTCGCTGCAAGAGATTTGTATAACGCAGACAACATTTTGCACAAAATGATGCAAATATTTGTACGCAGACAGACCTATTATCAAAACCTTTAGTTTTGCTGTCAGAAAGAATTTTTTTTTTTTTTTTTTTTTTTTTTTTTTTTTTTTTTTTTTTTTTTTTTTTTTTTTTTTTTTTTTTTGCAACAACAAGTAACAAAAGTCGTGTTTTTAAAGCTCTCGCTTAAATATTATATTTTATTTAATTTAAAGAAGTTTAAAATTTTGAAAGTAAAAAACCTCAAGAATTAACGCGCGCTGTGTTTAAAAATATTGCAATTAATTTTCGTAAAACCAGTGAAAATTTAATAAACTAAATTAAAAACATTAAATTTACTGAAAGAAAATAAACAAAGCAAAACACAAAACAAAACAATAATCATTCCGCCTTAAATATTTTAAATATTCAGCATATACATTAATGTTGACGGTTCTTGTTACTAATAAACAAAACTGTTGTTAATAGTAAAAGTGTAGCAACAAATATCCCTCAGCTTTCAAAGTTTTTATTTATTAAAGCTTTTGCTATAAACTTTAACACGTCCGAATTGGTTACATAATTTGATGCATACTTTGGGGCTCTGCTTTTAACATTTTCTATTATTAAATTAACCCATCTTGTACCACTATCTGATTTCCTTCTCTGATCTGGAAATTTTTACTACAAACTAATTGAAAAGTAATCCAAATAAAAATAATTAAACACAAAAAAGCATCCATCAAACTCAATGTATAACTTAAGAAAGAACAAAAAAATAAATTCAAGGTCGACTAAAAAAACAAAATCTAAGAACTCTGAACCCTTAAAGCCTAACTTACATACTGCTTTAAACAACATGGAAGCAAACTCACAGGAATTATGTACTACAGCTGCCTCAACACTCGGAACTCCTTCCCATAACAGCACGCAAAACTTTCGGCTTGGTATTTCACGCTCAACATATATGGACTCACCTCTAAAAATCATGAACATCATGGACAAACGTTTTGAAAGACTTGCAGATAAAATTGAAAAGGTCATTGAAACAAAGCTTCATGAATACAGGAAAGAGCTCTTAAATGATCTCGATAAGAGACTCAACGGTATGATGAATGAAATTGTTGTGATCAATGAAAGAGTGTCCGCATTAGAAAGAGTCGTAGTTGACGTAAAAGTTATGCAAGAAGAAATCGCGTCTCTAAGATCACAAGTAAAAACACAAGAAAATAACACTGTTGCAAGTGAGATACGTCTGAATGAAATACCTTTTTATGAGAATGAAAATCTGATTGATATCTTCAGTTCCATATGTAACACAATAAATACACCAGTTCCCGCCATTAAATCCATTTATCGCTTACGAAACCATAATAATAAGCATAAGGCCGACTCTAAAGATGCTGTTATTATAGTCAAGCTGTGGTCACCTTATGATAAAAACTTCTTTCTTAAGTCTTTGGCTAGCTTTAAAAAATCCAACAAGGAATTTACCTTTCGCCTATCCCACCTTGGCATTAACTCTAATAATAAATTCTATGTCAATGAGAATCTAACCAAGGCAAACTTTCAGATATTCCGTGCCGCTATTCGCCTAAGAAAGAAAAAACTTCTACACAGTGCCTTTACCATGCGTGGCTCTGTATACATCAAAATGACTGTAGACGATAATCTTTTACGCATTGACGACATCAGAAACCTTTATGAGTTATTTCCTAACCCTGAAGGCCAGGATGTTGCTGATAACCGCTTTTTGGATGCCTTCCCTAATCCAACCTAACTCTAACACCAATCCTGTTTTAACTTTCAATACTTTTGCCATAGTTAGCCATCTTTATATATCTTTAAAATTCAATTTACTTTTAACTCTATCACTTAAGTACTACTCCTTTATATTTTTTAATGTAGCTGATCACAATGTGTTAACTCGCTCCTTTTTTGCATGCGTTGCCATATATTCATCTAAATATGTTCGACTCTAGTAGATATAATTCCAAAGACTGTGTGTATAATATGATCAGGGTTATCGCCAAACAGAAGACGGGTCTAAGAATAGTGCACTTAAATGCGCAGAGTCTGGGAAACAAAATCGACGAATTCCGCTACCTATTTGCTTCCTCTGGCATAGATATTATTTGCGTTTCTGAAACTTGGTTTTCGCTGGATATTCATGACTCAGTTTACAGCCTACCTGGCTATCGACTTTTCCGCTCTGACAGGAGTATTATTATAGATGACGTTGAGACTCGTGCCAGAGGTGGGGGGGTTGCGGTCTATGCTCGCAATGGAATAAAGTGTAAGGTGAAAGTAAAGACCAACACAGGTAGCGAAATAGAATACTTGTTTCTTGAAATTTCTACCCTAGATAGACGCAGGCTGCTGCTAGGCAGTGTGTACAGGGCCAGCTGCAATATGAATATAGATAGCTTTACTACTATTCTTGAGGATTTATCCATCCAATATGACGACATCATTATAGTTGGGGATTTTAATAATAACCTTTTAGCAGATAACCCTTTGATTGATCCAATGCGTGCCCTTGATTTTTACCCCGTTAACCTCCATACTCCTACTCACTTTCACACTTCTTCTAACAGTTTAATTGATCTTATATTCGTAAATCATGAATCTAAAGTACTCCTCTATGACCAATTATCCGCTTCAGTCTTTTCAAAACACGACATTATTTTTCTTACCTATGACTTATCATTGCATAACGTTGATTCACGTATCTGCTATCGTGACTTCTATAACCTCGATTACTCAGCGCTTATACATGATATGGACATTGTCTGCTGGGATCACATTTACACCCTTGAGAGTGCTGATGATCAACTTTCGTTTATTCAAAGTAATATTGAATACCTGTTTGACTTAGGCGTCCCATTAAGAACTAAAAGGGTCATTGCTAATCAGCCGCCTTGGTTTAATTCTGAAATTAAATCCTTAATAAGGACTCGTGACATGGCTTACATACGATGGAAAAGGTTCAAAACTAGTGATCTCAAGGCTATCCATGCATCTGCTCGAAGAAATGTCACAAGACAAATTAAACATGCTAAATCCTTGTTCTATGAGAGAAAATTCTCATCTGCGATCGATAGCAAGTCCAAATGGAGGGAAATTCGTAAGATTGGTATAGGACAGGGGAATTCACCCTTATGTGGCCCTGATGTTGACGTAAATATTTTGAACCAAAAGTTTACAAATGTCAATGTTTCACCTCCCGTGAATAACGGCTATGATACTCTTTGCCACGTTTCAGTGGAAAATCCCTTTAGTTTTCGTTGCGTTGATCAGCTTGAAGTTGCTCAAAGTTTCTCTGCGATCAAGTCCAACGCAATTGGTATGGATGGTTTGAGCCCAATATTTTTGAAAATTTTAATTTATAAGCTTCTTCCATTTTTTACACATTTGTTCAACACTATACTCACTAAATCCACTTTTCCTGAAAAATGGAAGCTGTCAAAGATTATTCCTATCCCTAAAACCAACAATGAATTTCGTCCTATCGCTATTCTTCCCTTTTTGTCCAAAGTGTTGGAAAATCTCATTTATAGACAAATGAACGATTACTTAACGCATCATAGTCTGCTATCTGCAACGCAGTCTGGCTTTACTAAGGGCAAAAGCTGCATTACGGCACTGGTGGGCGTAGTAGAGGATCTTAGATCAAAACTTGATACTAACATGTCAGCTTTCTTAATTCTTTTGGACCATAGTAAAGCTTTTGATTCTGTTGTACATAGTATTCTCATAAAAAAGCTTCAAAAAATGTTTAGTTTTTCTAGTTCTGCCTGCAACCTCATATCCTCTTATCTAACAAACAGATCCCAAGTAGTTCAGTTTAATAATGAAACTTCATCTGCGCTCAATGTCAACAGAGGAGTTCCGCAGGGCTCAATCCTTGGGCCTCTTCTTTTCTGCATCTACATCAACGACTTACCTGACATTTTAGTCCATTGTAAGATACATATGTACGCCGATGATGTACAACTGTACAACTTCAGCAACATCGATGATATTGCTTCTTGTGTGGTTAGAATTAATGAGGATCTGAATAGAGTTAACCGCTGGGCTGATAACAATGGATTATGCATCAACCCCTCGAAATCTAAATGTATTCTCCTTTCGAAATCTAAGAGACCTGTTGACTCCCCACAAGTAAGAATAAATGGCCATAATATTAATTTTGTGACCTCGGCACTAAATTTGGGAGTTACGTTTAATAACAGGCTTACCTGGAGTGACCATATATCTGCTGTCGTAGGTAGAGTTTATGGTATGCTCCGTAATTTGTGGGCTGTAAAAGATTCCACACCATTTGCCATACGTATGCTCTTGGCAAAAACGTATCTTGTCCCGTCACTTTTATATGGTTGTGAAATTTATACAAATTGTGATAGCAATGATCAACGTAAACTTACAGTTGTATATAATAACATTGCACGTTATGTTTTTCAGAAAGGTAGTCGTGACCATATTTCGGTGTTCTCTTATCAGATTTATCAAATTGACTTCGCTGATCTTCTTAAATGCAAGTGCCTTATATTTCTGCATAGAATTATTACATCTCAACGGCCTACATATTTATATAATAGAATTGTGTTCGCAAGATCTAACCGTGGAAGGAAGATAATTCAACAAAAATATAAAAGCTTACTATCCCAACGACAGTTTCTGATCTTCACAGTAAGTCTTTGGAATAAGTTACCAAATTATATTCAGAGCTTAGGCAACGCTAACACGTTCAAAAGGGAGTTGTTTAAACAGTTTATGTAAAATCGTATTTATTTTTTATATTGCTACATACTGCCATAAATTATGTTTTTATTTTTTCTTTTTTTTTTCCTTTTTCTCATTGTTACTTTTATGTATTTTTTTGTCATCATATTACTTTTTCTTTGCATCTTTAATGTTTGATTCAAATTTTACCTTAATCTTAGTATTAATAAGGTTGTTTAACTATTCATTTATAAAAAATTTATTTATATTATTATTATTATTATTATTATTATTGTTGCTATAAATTAATTTGATTTATTAACTAGTACCTTTCATTTATAAGATATTTTATCTTGTGGTGCTAGGATCCCACCTTTAAATAAATAAATAAATAAATAAATAAAAAATTAATAATACCAAAAAAAATAGCAATCAACAATCAACAAATTCCTGATACAATGCAAGCTGCGCTTAGGAATGGAGCCATAATATTGATAGTAGAGATATGTACAACAAAAAAATATCCATACACCGTTCATTTATGTTCCGCAATTACTATCCGTAATAAACTAGGGATGAGCGATCCAGTGGTTTTTAAAGAACACTTTTTGAAAAATTAACGTAATTTGTAAACAGTGATTGTGATCGTGGTTTGTTATTTTTCACAAAAAAAAGAAAAAAAAAAAATACTTGTAATTGCATAAAAAAGTTAAAGTTAAATCTGGTGCTAGTAAATTACTTTTCGTTTGGGTACTCTACTTAAACAGTTTTTTTATTATTTTTGTTCTTGGCGACATTTTAATTTTAAATAATTATATAATTTATATAATATACATATTTAGGGTCTTATTCATAAACGTACAATAGTTTTTATTAAAGGCTTATTTGACAAGTATATATGGAATAATTGTCAAATAAGCGTTTAATAAACACTATTGTACGTTTATGAATAAGACCCTTACTATTTTTCTTTTATATATTTACTTTTAAGATCTTTAATAAGCTTTTTTTGACAATTGAAATGGACATATAATTTGCAAATGACAAATAGGTGTATTTTCATATTATGTATTTTGCTTTCTAAAGGGTTGTATTTTAGTATTTGAATTGTTCAATTAAGCACAAAAATACAACTCTGAGACCATATTGAATAACTATTTTAAAATATTGAGTACCCAAAGTAAAGGCCTAATCTTCGATACTCGGTATCCATTACTCAATACCTTGCCAGATTTCATGAAATATCACACAATAGGTGTATTCCAGATTACCCAAAATTTCACAAAGTTACCCAAAAAGCGTTCCAGTAGTGCGAATCAGTAACTTTTAGCGATTCGACGATCGTATTGACAGAAATTTTCGTTTGTTGCTACGGTTAAGTGATTCACTAAGAAGTTTTTAACTATAGTGGACAAGTTGATTTTTATATGTATTTCATAAAAAAAATCGGTTGTAAAATAAATTTTAACAAAGCGAAAATCATATTTGTATGTAAAAATAATACATAAAACACCAAATAACCGGACGCTTAAATCGACTCAGGAAGTAATTATAAGTCGATCAGTATGCTTTAATGTGGGTCTCAGATAGGCTTGCAAGATTTCATTTGTCCAAAAGCTTGATATTGACCAAAAAAAAAAACTTGATTTTGAAAAAAAAACTTGACAATTAAAATCACTCATGCTATTGTTTCTTTATTTTATTTTTATTGTTTTTTTTTCATAAAAATTATTAATATAAAAACAAAACTATCATAAAAAGTAAAAAAATAACAGAAACAATTAAAAAAACAACAAAAATACAACAATAAGAATTCAGTACTTGATTCGTAAAAATATGGAATTCCGTCCTTATAAATTTTAAAGAAAACTTAGGAGTTACTTAAAAATATAAATATAGATACTATTTATATTGCCACATACTCTCTACCATCGGGTGTTTTATAAATTTTTTCAATCCTCATTAAAATTTATTCTTATTAATTGCTCGGCTTTTATAAAGTTCTATTCCTGTTTTTTGTATATAGATTATTTAGAATACTAAATGCTTTTTCACAAAAGGTAAAATGTCGTAAACTTCTCGAAGAACACAGTAATCGACTACAGTTTATTATTGTCAATATTATTTGAAATGCCTACTACTGCGAAAGCTCTAGCAGCTTTCCAAGTCATAAGGGACTTTTTATATTTAAGCAGGAAATTTAAAACTTGTAAAAAAACTTGACACATTCCTTTTTCACTTGACACTTAACACGCTTTAAAAAACTTGACAATCAGGCAAAATCAGGCCCGTCTGGCAACCCTAGTCTCAGACCATTGTTCTTGGGCGTTACAAACATCTTCACTAACGCATGTGGTGTGGGTATAAGAAATATGTTAGTTTTTTTTTTTTGTAAATATTACATACCCTCCGGGTCTTCTTTTCTGCTTTAAAAACATGGTTCCAATCAAGGCACATTCAACCAGGTAATATTAAGAACCCAGCTGATTAAAATCAATTTGACATTAATACGAAATAAAAATTAATTTTATATGGAATTTTTAATTTTTCTGGCATTCTACCGTTCAAACACAAAAAGGAAATGAAGAGGGCGAATTTTTTGAATTCGCCTTGAGTTTACCTCGTTGAATGTGCCTTGTTTATGACTTAGCTAAGTTCTCATCTGAGTTGAGTGTCAAAAAAATAAGTTTAAATTTTAATGAGTGTCAAAAAACAATTTGAAATTTTTATTTTTAGTATTACACTACATCTAAGAAATTTTAATAAGTCCGCTAATTCTAAAAGTTGTTAAACTGGTACAAAGTGTATGGCAATACAAAAAACAAGCATTAAATCCGGTAACTTTTAAAAACTTAAATTTAAAACTTAGACGTTAAATAATTTGAAAATAGAAAACGTTCTATTTTCAACTGAGGTTAGACAAAAATATTAACAAATGAAAATCAGACATGTTATTACACTATACAAATAAGTCTCAGTTGTGAAACTCAGATGACAACTCAGGTAGTGTAAATATAGCTTTAGGAAACAAATCAATAACAGCGTTGCCATTGTAGAACGTAAAGTGAACTTACACTTAACATTATTTTGCTACTTGCATAATTTCTTGGATTTATTACTGAAATGTATAATCGTATTACTGGTATCAAAGAAAACGGCATTTTGATACCGGTATTTTGCGAAATAAATTATTTCGGTATCGGCACCGGTAACCAAAATTCAACGGTATTAAAATTTTTTTTAAAAACTAACAAAAACATGTTAAGATTTTTTCCAGGCCTATCGAACGCTATGTGAATTATGTTTAGGGTGACCATTCGTACTGATTTTATCAGTACATGTACTGATATTTGAAATTTTTTTCTTAAAAAATTTGTTAAGTTACAACTAAACTAGATAATTAACCCAGCATATATGCGTGAAGTGACCAGAGCGATTATTTCGCAACTCTTTTATCGTCTAGACGATTGGTGTTTGACTCATAAAAATTAAGCAAATCTTCGTATATGGGTTTTTGAGATTATTGGGCCATTGCAATTCAATTAACATTTTTATACCCTTCACATTAGTGATAAAGCTATATGTATAGCATGTCTTTTCGTTTGTAATTTCTTGAATATCCATTTGCGACCTCAAATTTTCTTGATCCTTATTTATTAAGCGATGTTCTTCTGTCTACTTGTTGTGCGAACGCTTTTTTTTAACCGTCGTCATTCGAACATTCGATCGTTTATCCCTCTTAAACTGCTAGTTACAAACAACACGATTAGCTTCAAGTTTTTAAAAGCCGAACTTAGATTTTGTTTAAGTTTTTATAATAAAAAAATACGTTTAAGATATAAAAACTTTTATTGCTGCTATCAAAAAACCTGGTCCCATTTAAAAAATCTTAATTTTTACTAAAATTAATAATGAAGAGCGCGAAATATCCTTACAGTCAAATAAGGAAGAAAACTGTTTGCTTTGATGGTAAAATTAACAAACAAATCTTATTTTTTCCGAAATACACCATGGAGAATAAATATTGTAATATTGTAACGAACTAGTTTGTTAGTAAATTATCATTATACCATTTTTTGTGTCAAGACTTCTCGGTTGCCACATCGTAAAACTTTTCTTTATTAAAATTGACATCTGTAATATAATTTCGACAACTGACAACCTAACTAAAGTTTGGTTGCCATACGTAATCGACACATTAAAAGAATTGGAGTGATTTTATATAGTTTGTGGGTTTTTGGATAAAAAATCTAAATGTTTTAATTATTTAATTTTTATTTTAATTTAGTTTATTGTAAAAACTGTCGATGTTTTATGGGATTTTTCTTACAAAGCCAATCTGCACTTTGGTTACAAGACGGACGGACGGGCCGACATGCTTATATCAACTAAGCAAGTCATTTTAAGACAATCGCCATAACTGAAAGTGCATCTTAGACTATAAAAACCAAATAAAAAACTTATTATTAAAGAAAATGCCAAGTGTACTGATTTCGAACCAGAAATCAATGGTCACTCTAATTATGTTTCTAATTTTATTGGTTTAGAAGTTTTAAAAAGTACTAATATGTAATTTGTTCCCATTTTTCTGTCCCTTAGGGTTCAAATTTCTAAAAAGTATCAAAAACATTTATATTTTGTAATGAATTAGGTTATCAAAATTTAGTTTTTACCCCTTTTTTACCCCTTAGGGTCTTAAACTTTGAAGAAGGGACAGACACGGGTCCGCTTCTTTTTCACAAATTTTTCTTTTAATTATTCCAATAAAACACAATTATTGTATTTTATTTAAAAATCACATCCACTGTTATTATTTAACCCGAAAGGATATTAAGTAATTTTATCCAATAACATTAACGTTATTCTTTTTTTTTTATATATACATACATAGAAGATGTATCAATTGTGTTGTGAATCTTAAAGTGTAAAGTCGATACAAATTTTGTCATATTTGTTAGTTAGAGTTTTTATTAAATAAATGTAACCCTATTATTTTTTGAAATCGTAACACTTATAAATTAACAGGGATTTGCTTTTAAAATTTTTTTTAGTTCCTTTCTTATATACAGAAAATATGTAACATAATTTTCAATTTCTAGGCTTTAATACACACTCCTCTACTTAGTGATTATTTTTTGTCGGAACGCCATGAGTGTAATGCAAGATCGTCCTTAAAATGCCTTGTTTGTGAAGTATCAAGACTCTTTCAGGTAAATTGAATTTTGTGTAACACTATTTAACAATTCATACATATGTATATGTACATATGTATGTACATAAATGAAAAAAAAATATATTTTTTTTAGGAGTTTTATTCTGGTTCTCGGTCACCATTGTCATTGCATAGGTTATTGCATCTAATATGGAATCACGCTAAACATTTAGCAGGTTACGAGCAACAAGATGCTCACGAATTTTTCATAGCAACGTTAGATGTTTTACATAGACATTGTTTAAAGGCAAAAACTGAGTCTGATAGCCTAAACAAACCGACCACTTCAGGAAATCAATCGCACTGTTTAACTCAGTGCAGCTGTATAATCGATCAAATTTTTACTGGCATGTTGCAAAGTGATGTGGTTTGTCAATCTTGCAATGGGGTATCAACAACAATAGATCCCTTTTGGGATATCTCCTTAGATTTGGGCGAAACTGCACATGGCGGTACCACGCCGAGATCTCTAATTGATTGCTTAGAACGATACACAAGGGCGGAGCATTTGGGTTCAAGTGCAAAAATAAAGTGTTCAACATGCAAATCGTATCAGGAGTCTACTAAACAATTCAGTTTGCGTACACTTCCAAGTGTAGCTAGTTTTCATTTAAAACGTTTTGAACATTCATCACTAATCGATAAAAAAATTTCTACTTTTATATCATTCCCCGTAGAATTTGATATGACTCCATTTATGTCTGAAAAAAATAATACATATGGAGATTTTCGCTATTCGTTGTATGCAGTGGTTAACCATGTTGGAACTATAGACGCGGGCCATTATACGGCATATATAAGACATCACAAAGACACATGGGTTAAATGCGACGATCACATTATAACCACAGCAACTTTGAAGCAGGTCTTAGATAGTGAAGGGTAATTAAAAAAAATATATAAACAACGTGCTATAACAGAAAGTTATCTTAAACCACATGATTTTAGACTTTCGATTTGTTTATAAAAATAAAAAGTGTTCTTATCAAAGGCATTATCTGTAGAAATTTCGTTACTATTAATTAAATACCATTGAATTTAAGGCAAAAAATTGTAAAACACAGAAGTTTTAGGGTTGACGATTTCAAAAGGCTGTTTTAAAGATTTTGACGATTTGTTTCCTAAAATTTGACTATGTTGACCCAAACTTATCTGGCAGCTATGATCGGGAATTACATTTTTTGCGGCAGTATTGCTTCCAACTCGTGTTGATAAAAAATATAAAAACTTTTTTAAAACTTTTTAAAAGAACAAAGTGTTAAAACACTTATAAACTTTTAAACCATTACGTCTTCCTTCTGCATATCCTAAAAATCAAATTTAAAAATGTGTACACACAAATATTTATTTATATATTTTTTTAACATACACAAAAAAAATTAATCGAAGTTATATTGACTAAGCTTCGTTAGTTAATTTATTTTGGAATGAACACAAAAAACTAATACTAGACTAGACGCGATAAAATTGTTCATTAAATTACTTTCATGAAGTTTTATGTTTCTAGAAGAGGGGTGAAATTAACAAACTGTATAAAATAATTTCGAAGGCGAAAGCTTATTTGTTTAAGCTAAAATTGTTGTTATAGCACGATATATTTTTTCTTTTTGCTTAAAACGTATAATGTCTCCTTTTTTTTAGGTATTTGCTGTTTTATCATAAAAATATTTTAGAATATGAATAGGTCGCTATCAAGAAATACATAACTACTGCATGTTTATTTAATGCATCATTTTTCCGGGGAAAGTCTAAAATTCAGATAAGTAATGTGAAATTCCCTGAGTATGTAGTATTAATAAATCATAGCAAATAATGATATATATCTAATTTTATTACTTGCCTTTTTGACAGTTACCAGACACATATGTATGTATGTACTTATATATGAATACTTTATATGTATGCATATCAATATATGTATGTACCAGGGTACACTAATACTAGTAGTGTTAAGAACTCAGCTGATTATAAATTCGCCTTGAAATTTTGTGAAAGTGATTGATTTTTTCTACTTTTTGCGACCTTTGACCCTTTTTTGTTATAACAGATAATAAAATATGTTTTCTACGTATCTACATATGTGCACGTACATGGCAAGTTTCAAAGAATGTCAAACATTAAAACTAATATTTCTATGGTGTAAATGCTTTCAATATGAGTTAAGGTCTTACATTATTTAAATCTGACATAAGTTAAGATATCGTAATGAAATATAGCAGCAGTTATGTACATATGTAGAATTAAAACTTGTTAAAACACTGATCTAAAAAGCATCCCTCCCTCTTTTGAATAAAAAAATACCATAAAACATAAAAAGTTCAATTTGGACCTTAAATTTCTCAAAATTGCTAAACCGATCGTATAAAATAAAAACCGTAGAAGAGTTCAAAAAATCTTCTCTCTAGTAAAATAAACATTTAAAAATAAATCTATTGCTTCAACGGTTATAGAATTTAGCTAAAATGTGAATTATGGGCTTCAATTTAAAAATAAAAGTGCTGTTGCCTCACTATTGGGCAAAGTTCAGTAAATGAATAACCGAAAATTTATTTCCCAAAACAACAAGAACACACAAAAGTAGAAAAACTCAAAAAGAATTTTTTTTAAAGTTACAAAAAAAATTATTTTCAAGAAAATAAATTTGTTGGATTCAAATCTTTAAGTTTTTGAATGTTTTTTTATTAAAAAAAAACATTCAAAAATTAAATTACTGGCATCAACACCTTCTTTCTTTTTTATTTGTTCTTTCAAACAGCTGATTGTTAGAGAACATTTTTAATGAACACGAAAAAAGTACGGGCTGCTTTGTGCTAAATGATGAAAAATATTTCTCATAAGATCCCGACGTTGAGTATGTGAATAATAAGAAACATCAAATAAAAGGTTTATAAATAAATGATAACTTATTGTTTTAAAACTACTATTTTGTGCGACTATTTTTGCTTTAAACGACTTTTTGTGTCACTTTTAAAATTCTCAGCGGTCACTCTGGTGAGAACATGCCACAATGTTATAATTTTTGCTCTGCATAAAAAAAATATTTTTTTAAAAACTAACGTATTTAAATCATGTTGTTATTAAAAGTAAAGATTAATATATATACAATATTATTTATTTTTTTTATATCGTTAGCTGAAATGCAAAACTACGTAACTAATTTTTTTTTTCAAAATTTTACAGGAGAGACAAAAACATATTCTAAATTACAAGAACAGTGCTTGTAAATTGTTTCTTCATCCGTTTGTAACATTAAAAAAAAATTCATTGTCATGTGTCTTTTAATAAAATATCAAATATGTTAAAAGATCGATATGGGATTTTGTTAGTTACATGGTTTTGCATTTCAGCTAACGATATATAATTAGAATTACTGGTTATTAAAAACATATTTATTTACGAACGAAACCAAACTGTCAATAATTAGGTCTATAACTTTTATAATTTAAAGTCTATATATTGTATAAGCTTTAAGAAGTCGGTAACAACTGAAAGAAACAAGTATGTATGTATATTGAGAAAAGAAAAAATTATCTATTTACTAAGTATTAATTAAATGTACATTTACTGTGAATATTATCGAATTTATTTAATTGTTTTCAACTCAACGATAATCTACAACACGATTGACAACATTGCAAAACAGTATATAATAGTACGTCAATCGTCGTAGCAACGAGAGAATGTAGTTTTATCCTCTTGCTTTTCTTTCTCCACTCTAAAGCAAATTAACAAGTGACTGATTCTAACTTTAACGTTTGCATATTTGGCATCGGTAAACCAATTTTTGTATGAAAATTCTTACGTTTTCGCTCAACTTGTTTTCCGACTAAATGTGTTCGCACAAAGTATGCTTAGGTAAACCGAAATCAGTTTTCGTTCGCCTATGTAGAATGCGAACGAAGGGCATTCTTTCAACATCGTTTAACAGGTTAATAATAAAAAAATAAATATGTACCTTTATGACAAATGAAACAGAAAAATTTTGAAAATTTTTAAAAGACTTAGGACCAGGTATGAAAAAAATACGAAAAATGCTACAGTACATACGATTTGAAGTAAAACTAACTGTAGTCTTGTTGACTTGTGGTTGATATCAACCCATTGAAAATATTCCTGACACAGTTGCTTTTAAAACTAGAAGCAATAGGATTCACACGATTGGGATATAAACAAAAACTGCGACAGCCACAATTTTCAAACAGCAATGAGAATACCCTAATCTATTTCTTCAAACACAACAAGGTAACTCCTGCACGCCGATACCTACGATTTTTGATTATATTTTTAAGTTAACTGTATTAACAATTTTAAAAACATATTTTTTCAAAAGCACATGAACCTAAAAAAACTAAAAGTTTTTAAACGTCGATTCTGACCACCACTACTGCATTAACTTCTATTTGCAATTAATATACATACATATCTTTGTGCATATACCTCTTATAATGTAATTGTTTTTAATGTAAAAATACACGTTTTTATGTTGGTTTTATAAAATTATTAAGTATTTTTTGATTGTTTGTAATAAATAACTAAATTAATTATTTGAACGTGTAGTGCGCGTAAGGTTCGCGTTCGGCCGAACAAAATAAATTTTACCGAAGCTCAGGTTAAGCTCGGTTTTAAAAATGAACGTTCGGTCAGGCTTTAAAACTAAAAGGATAAACTTATTTTTAAACATATTTTTTAAAAGAATATAATTTTTAAAATTTATATCCGAGCCGTTTGCATTGTTTTTTTTTTTTATCCCACATGATCTTTTATAAAATATGTATGGATAAACATGTTTGTATGTAGTTGAGTTTTAAAAAATATTCTGCCCAACAAATGTATGTATTTTTCTGTTGCTGAAGTGTAATAAAAGAACTAAATTAAATAAAAAAAGCTGCATAATCACTCGCGAGCTCGGGCTCGTCCGGGAATTGAACCCGGGACCTCTCGCACCCGAAGCGAGAATCATACCCCTAGACCAACGAGCCGTCCAATACATGAAAGGTAAAACAGTTATAAGTACTCAACACTACAATGTGGTGAGTTTTTATTATTATGTTGAATATAATAAAGCTGTCAACTGTATGCAACAAACAAGGTGGCATCGTTGGGCCAGCTAAATTTTGTGGTATGTACGTTCAATAGGTAAAAAACTTTTTATTTAAATTTTTTGTATCAGCTTTGAGTGATATTCAGCTGTATATTGTTATTCACAAACTAACAATTTTCACATCCGTCTGATGTGAGAGCAAAAACGTTTGTACACTGCTTTTTTATATGTGTATCTCATGCAACCACCTTGTTAAATTCAGCTTTGCACCTAAAACATCTGCCCAGAGTCCTGCGCCGAGAACTTTGGTCGGCGGCGGCAGCTTTAATTTAACTGTTATGCTAAAGCTGCGGCCACAAGCATAGTTTCCAGATAATTTTGGTACAATATCGTCAAATCATTGGTAAAAAATCGTCAAAACAAATTTTGGAAATCGTTATCACTAAAATATATGTTTTTGATTACTTTTTTACTTAATAATAATAAAAACGGAAACAATACATATATTGTTTTTAATACATATATGTAAATATTACGCCAGCCCAAGCATCTTGGCAAACAGATGTAAATAATAGGTGCGTTCCACATGTTAGTTAAGAAGTCACAAAAAGTTCACTAACAACACAAAAAAAAACTTTTACCCTTTTCTACCAAAACATAAAAGGTACCAACACATATTTATATTTTTTGTGACCAGTCGAATGCAATTGGAGTTATGTTTCTAAAAATATATTTGTTCAATTCACAACTTCTACGTCTGGACTTGTCGAACGCCATTTGAATTATGTTTCTGTCTTTGCTGGTACAAAAGTTGCAAAAAAGAATTCACATAATATTTACGGTAATAAATCAGTCAGTCAATAACGCTGTTCCTTTTTAAATATAGAAGATTACTTGACGTTGTTAGCTATGGTTTTAAATAAAATACGCGTTTAATATACGAACATATGTTTGGGCATACATTTATTAACAATTCTATCTATTATTACATACAATTAAAAATAATAAAATATTTTTTATAGATTTTTGATTTTCGTGTGTATCTTCGCATATCACGCAGCTATTCTAAGAATTTCCGTCAAAAACAATGCTAATTGTCACTTTGTTAAATGGATAGCAATATAATAACTGAAAGAACACCAGCCAAGAGTAGTACTGAAAATAAATGAATTTTTGTGTAAGCCAAGTTTATACCAAATGTAGTGTTTGTCGCTCGGTAAATTCCCAAAAAATTTATTTTAAGCATGTATGAAGAATTTACCTTGCAACATAAAACTAATTCGTTAAAAAATATTATATACATGAAATATTATTTAGGATTTTATCCCAATTTAAGTTTATTTATAGTTTATTTTATGTTAAGTTTGTAAATATGAATTTAATTAGGTTGTATGCATCCTACAACGTTTCAATTCAATTGGCAACTGAGTCAGTTGTTGTGCAAATCATGTCGTGTATAGCTTTGTCAGTCGATTAGTTTGGCCGTGTTCGTGTTAGTTAAAGAACAATTAAAAATATAAATTTGATAGTTGAATCCAGGGTACACGTATATCAGCTAGCCGCAGATAAACAGCTGAGTAACGGTATTTCATTATTATTAATGTCAAATTTTGTTTATGTTTATGTATTTTCTTCCTTTTTTACAAACAACAACTGTAGTATTGTGAGAAAAGCTCAAAGAGCAGAAAGAAAAGATTTTGTGAGTTTTTGTTATTTGTCTTTGACATTCTTATGACGGTTTAGTTGTTTTTGTAGAATCGCTCCTACCTGATATACGTGTACCCTGGTTGAATCGAAGTTTTAAATGCAGTTTATGAAATGTATGGCCAATAATCAGTTTAAATACAATTGGATTTAAACGTGTGTGGACTGCATTACGTCAAATCATCAGTAGACTTCAACCAAATTCTTGAAAACCCTTAGAAATACTTTGTGCCTTTATAGATTTGTTTGAATAAACTAATTGAGAATTAATATAAACAAACAACATTTAATTTTTTTCAAAAACCCAACAACTATTTTTCGTTATTAACTGGGAAAAAGAAAATCGAAACAGTTTTTAAGAAAAAAATTCTCAGCAACTATCGGGTAGGTATACTTTTTTTTTTTTTTTGGAATTTATAAAAAAATTTGAAATTAAGCATCAATCAACTATTTTTGTTGGCTAAAAATTTGTGAAAAAGATATATATATCTCCTATTGAGCCGGATAGCAGCTTGAATATTGACTGCTAAATGCAGTACCGCTACTACTGAACGATATTACTACCACAAATATTACTCTATTGCACTAAATATTAATATAATAGATCCATTTTTTAACAAAGACCGCATACAAATGTCCTTTGGAAAAAAAACACTTAAAGCATTTTAAATATGTATTCCTTTACGGCCACAACTTTTATACACCGCTTAAAGACAAATATAACCCTATAACAAATATCCCATAATTCAGAGTTATACATTTTAGTATTGCGTTTTTAATTCTAAATTACAATACTAGGTTTTATTCAAGCTCCGAACTAATAATTTCAAAAGTCGTTACACAAGCGTTTTTTCAACTCACTTTTAAATCGGATTTCGACAACTATCGGTTTCCATTAAAACCCTGATTTTGTTCGCCTGTAGCTTATAACAAAGTTCTAAAAGTTATGTGAGATACCAATGGCAACCCTATGTAAAATTTATTGGTTTGTCCCCCATAATTTAAAGTGATTAAAGTTAGCTAGTCTTGGGTTTTTTCTACTCGTTTTTTCCTACTTTTTTACCTTTAAGGCGTTTCTATAGTAAACCATTAAAATTCAGTAGCAAAGCTACAGGCTATCGCCAATGGCAAGCTGTATCTATACAATGTTGCCTATTACGGATAATTTTTGGCTTTTTTCTATATGGAGCCGCATTGTCACTCCATTTATAAAAAAAAAAGAAAATAGTAATTGAGTCAGAAATTCTCTACGTAACGCCGTCACCTGGCATAGATATTCCTTGGTCAGTAGCGGAAGCAAAATGAATGTTAAAATCTTAATCGATGACCAGTTTTGAACTGCAAATGTTTGTAACATTTTTTTAATTAATGATCACAATAACATACCATCATATAAATCGAACTTCTCGGTATGTAATGAAAACACTTCGTCCATATTAACCAATTTTGTGCGGAGATTGTGGCGTAAAAAGTAAAGTTGGTTATTTTTATTTACCATAAAACTTCATTTTCGCACACACAAAATGTAAGATGAGGCCTCCTTATTGTTTCCACCTTGTGGTTATATCCCATACGTTTGGGCACTACGCCATTAATATTTACAAACATATGTATGTATATTTATTTGAAGATATTATTCTTTAAATATGAAGTTTGTATATATATACTAGTAGTACATATTTTCTTGAGCAAAATATATGTTAAAATTGGTTTTTCTGATGTAATATTTTTCGCAAGCAAGGCAGAGAAACAAGCCGATCAATAAAACCTGGCGGCGGCTGAAGAGCAAAAAACTTTGGCGGTTAAGGCTTAACGGCTTCGCGGCGAAATTTTTTACATATGCACAAAATATATATATTCTCTAGAAAAAAAATTTTAAAAGGGACTTAATAAATTTTTTGAACTACTTGAAAGTTTTTTTTACTTAAACGTTTTTGAGATAAGTCAAATCGAAGAATTACAGAAATTGTTAAAAAATTTCTCAAATTTTTACAGACGCTGTCGCTCACCGTGTTTACCGTTAGAAATATGCTATAAGTTCACCATAGCGCATTAAAAATTTAATTAAATTGTCCGTTTGTATAGGGACTACCGTTTCCCTTGCTCTTATAAAAAACCCTAAACTAGCCACCACTTTGTAAAGTTTTGTGCAAAAGTAGCCGTAGTTGAAGATATAAAGAGAAATATTTATGGATTTCGTCCAAAAAAAGTTATGGCTGTAGTTAAGTCCTTACTTAAAAGTTCCTTAATAACTGTTTTCTTAGAAATATTTATGATTGTTTGGCTCTGCAGAAATTGGCCGGCACCAGAAACTTTATTTCAAGGGATAGGCAGACGGACAAAGCTATACAAACTTCCAGAATATGGGTCGCAGATGGGCCGCTGGTCAGCCGAGCTTTTCGGCAGCGGCTTGATTAAAAAACCCGCGCCAATAGGAATGTTCCAGTGCCTCGTTTCTGTATTGTATTTGAAAAGTTTATAGTCGAGAAATATATGGTCGCCCTGTCAAAGAAAGAATGAATCAAAAGAAAAATATTATATATGTTTAATGTTAACTTGCATTATAATAAAACTACATGGTTTACCCTGTTAATAACTGGAACACTATTATAATCTTATACATGAAAAACAGAATTCGTGTTACTTTTGTAACGTCTCTGCCTTGTCTACTTCCTTCGCCATCATAAATTTGTAACATTTTCAGTAACGTGTTACAAGCAACAATGCCGTGCAAGTATTCCTCGATGCGAAAAATTTTAACCAGTTATAGAAACCAGTAGTGCGATTCAGTAACTTATTTTTACGATATTCGTATCGTTAAAATAAATTAACAATAAATAGACCGATTTTGCGATTCAGTAGAGTTTTTAACGATATTCACTTCCGTTAAAGTCAGCTGTTATTGTTAAGTAAACAGCAAAACTTTTAAGCAATTTTAAAAATCGTTATACTTGTTAATTTAACGGCAATAATTTTTGTGTTGTTAGTTGTATCGACAAAAGGTTATTTTGTATATTATATAATATTTTTACTATATTTACTAATAAAATACAAACAATAAACAACTTGTCCACTATCGTTAAAAACGTCTTAGTGAATCACCGTAGCAGCAAACAATAATTTCTGTCGATAAATATTGTTGAATAGTTAAAAGTTACTGAATCGCACTACAGGTACAGTAGAATTCGTTCTTGTTAGGACAAATGAGAGTAAAAAGAAAATTGCTCTCTAAATTTGCCAAAATTACCCAATTACTTTAGAGCTAGATTAAGCTCTTTTTAATTGCTTTTAACTTGAAAATTTTCCCTTTAGCTCTTTTTAAAAAAAAGGAGCTGACACGGCTCTTTTCAACTGTAGAAACGGCACATTTTGGCACTTTTTGCACGACAGATGTTTTGGATTATATTGCTGCAGAATTTGAATCCTAAATAAGTAACAAATTTTATCTAGGATATAACTTGGAGAAAGCATGTGAAGATTCTAATATAACTGAATCAGATAAACATATCGTTAAATACAGTTTATAAAAACTCTAATATATGATATTAGGGCAAAGCTTCCAACAAATTTTAAGATGCTTTGCAGGAAGACCCAAAAATTTCACTTTAAGTAACATAACAAATTTTAAGTATCAAAACTGCAGTTAACAGTTGCTATTCAGGAACATTTCTTATTTTTTCCACGAACCACAATGTAATTTATATATATGGGGTTTAAAGATTGAATGAACGAGGTTGTTGGCAAAAAGTACATCGCAGTAACAGCTACTTTACATTTAATGTCACTGTCGTTACCAGTGATTTTCAAGTAAATTTAAAGGTACAGAAATATCACTCATCTCTAGTTCCCAAACTCAACGTCGGAATCTAATGAGAAGCATTTTTATCGTCTTTAGTCACAAAACAGCCCGTAAATTTTTCGTGTTCATTAGGAAAATACTCTAACAATCAGCTGTTTGAAAAACCAAACCAAAGTCAGTAAAACATGGTGATGACAGTAATTTTGTGTCTTAAAAAAATAATGCAAAATATCGCAGATTTTAATCCAACAAATTTATTTTATTGAAATTAATTTTTTCGTTACTTTTAAAAAAAATCCTTTTTGAGTTTCGCTACTCTCGTGTATTTTGGTTGTTTTGGGAAATCAGTTTTCGGTTATTCATTAACCGAACTTTACCCAATAGTAAGGAATCAGTACTTTTATTTCTAAATTGAGAAAGCCGATTTATCGATGTCCGTCTGCCCGTGTTATGGTTAAAATCAACTTATAGAAGCCCCTCCCCGATGTCGCGAAGTATAACGTACGACGGATTCTATGTGCCACGGCCTTAATAACTTTAGCAAAATTTACCTTTTTAAATAAGCTAATCTCTAAACCAAATTTAAAATTTGTTTTTTTTGATTCACAATATTTTATTGAAAATTCAAGAAAAATATAAACTTGCACATATTATACATTTATTTTTATTTATGCAGGTATGTATGTTTAAGAGGTTAACTTGTTTCGAAAGTTGAATTAAATGCAAAAAATCCTTTCAAATCTTAAAAAAAACTTTCATCGTTAAATGACGTTTTTTCCTTTTACTTTTTGGGTACCGTCGTAACAAAATTAACCTCTGGAACATACCTGAAAGCAAAGCCATGACCGGACTTTAAAGGAAATTTTAAATTCCCTATTTGCGGAAGCAGAGAAACAAGGTCTGAATTTTGAGAAGCCGAACCTGCCCTTAGAATATGACTGCAATGCTTCTTAAACTAGCTACAGGAAAGAGTTCTGTTGATAAGAAAATTACTTAGTAACACTAGCTTGGATTTTTTGTAATATGCAATTTAAAATCATCTATTTGACTTAGTTAGTAAAATTTAGTTTTTTTTTTGTTCATACCTGTCTGTTTATTTCTTAAGGAAAACGAAAAACTTTTTAAATTTTGTTTCTATCTTATATACTTCAGAAGATACTAGGTTACAGAATTTTACCTTTTTGCCATTTTTTTTCACTTTGCAGGCCGAATTTTCAAAAATTCATCTTTATTTAAAAAAAAAAACATGGAAAGCTTAACACGTGTTATAAATTTCATGTATTTAGCTCTATGCGTTTAATCAGTATGGGTATGGTTAATTTTGCGAATGGGCGAAGTATGGGCGTGGCAGCAATAATTTCCAAAAAAAAGTAGCCTATTGTTCCTCCAGACTTGAAGTAACTCCCTGTAAAAATTTCAAAAAAATTGATCCACTGGTGTGGCCAGCTATAAAATACATACAAACATACATAGATACAATCCTTCTTTATATAATAGATGCGTCATCTCTATAACTCGTTGCTTGACATGTAATGGTATTTTTCAAAGCGAGTGAATAAAAGGCAATCATCAAAAAATATGAATGGTTGCCCTGCAATAGCACTAGATATTGTTGTTGAATAAAAGCAATGAATATTTGAACAGGCAGCAAAAACGAAATTATTCATTCCGTTCTCTACTGTACACCCAATGCAGTCAAACACTTTTAATGTCATATTTCTCAAACGGTTACATGTAAATTCTTTGAATTTTGATTAAGCCTAATAATAATACGTTTTTGTTGAGTGAAAAGGGGAAGGGATGTAGCCAGTAACTTAAAATAATGACGTGTAGCAATTTTCTATACTACTGAAACATATTTTATGATATTATTTTGAACACTTACATCTATAGGCTCAGAACTAAAAAAGAATAACTGTGATAACTTTGGTTTCAATAAGGATGCAAAGGGAGAGGGTTGATGCGTGCAATCGTGCAACTATGATTGTCAAATTTCGCATGATTTACTTTGATTTAAATGTCTTATTTAAAAAAAAAATTGCCATCAAGCCGGAACAAGGAGCACAACAATTTCCACGACATTAAAACAATTTTTATGTCATATATTTTGAACAATTATAGGCTCAAATTTTTTTCTATTTAAGTGTGATATCTTGACCTGTACTTGGACTGAAAATGGCGATGTGTAGCATCACCATGCAATGGAAAAACTTCAAACACAATTATGAAAATATATGTGTTTATGTATATTGCTTTAGTTTAATAGAAGGTACGGTCGGGTCCAGCAGAGCGGGTCAGGTAAAGATGGTTTGTTATAGTATTTGCAGTTTGAAAACAACTTGGCTAGATCGGATGACTGGATGTTCCAAGACACCAATGTGAAGAGTATATAAGATATGGCACAGCTGAATATATGTAGTTATACTATTTTGTAATATATGCTGTCATATTTAAATAAACTGGTAAGGCAATATTACATACATGATTTTATTTATATAAAAACCCAAAAGCTCCCCCTTCCCCCCTCCCCTTATCAACGGTAAAGCTAGATCCGCGTCTGGTACATAGATACATGTACATATGTATGTATATGTGAGTATATGAGTATGTATGTATGTATTAAAACACTTGTTCTCTTATATTTATATATTTTGGTGGTCAATGTTATTTCCGTGTTCTGATACGTTCAATCAATCGTACCTGTATTATTATTTAATATTTTGTACAGTTAGAATGGTGTTACTGCGGCTCGATAAATTAGAAATAATGTGTTTGCCTTAAAAAACATTGATTTCTTTAAGACCGGCTTATTTTAACTTGTATTTATAGTAGGTCAGTGGTATAGAGATAAGTTATTTACTTATCTATATAATACATACATACATGCACATGCGCATGTTTATTTTATTAAATATGCCCAACCAACCAAAACTATCTAAAAAAACTTCGTCGATTTACGTGGCATTTCTAACTTTGAGAGAAAAGTCCAAAAGAAAACTTTGACAACAACGTATGCATTGTTTGTGTATCAAAAAAAAACCCATAAGAAAACAAGTAAGAGCGCTATATTCGGCTGTGCCGAATCTTATATACCCTTCACATTGGTCTTTAAATATACCCAGCCGAGTAATTTTGTACTGCAAATAATATAATAAAAAACCTTGTGCGAGTTTTAAAGCCCATAGAAAAAATAACAAAATTTTAACGTTCGTATGAATAATAGAAATAGATGAAGAAGGTTTGAGGTCGAGAGTTTTTAAAGTTTTCGACATTATTCATATTTAAGGGTTAATAAAACTTATTAGATGTTCTAGTCCCCCTGCTCTTCACCAAGTTTTTCACCAAAATGTATGAATTATTTGATTATTACTTTTTGTAGAATATTCGAAGTCAATAGCTGTAATAGTTTTCCAGAAGTAGCGTATCGAAAATTGTTTAAAAATTGTTAATTTGTATGGGAGCTACCCCTTCTTCACCCCCCATCCGAAAATCTTTTTCTTCAGAGCGTAGCCCTTAATGTCCAATTACTTTTTGTAGAACATTTGATTTCGATATATGTTATAGTTTCTGAGATATAGCATATCGAAAATTTAACAAAAATTGTTAATATGTATGGGAGCTACCCCTTTTTTTGCCCCCACTCGAAAATTTTTTTCTTTAAAGCGTAGCCCTTAGCGTGCAATTACTTTTTGTAGAACATTTCATTTCGATATCTGTTATAGTTTCCGAGATATAGCGTATCGAATATTTGATAATAATTGTCGATTTGTATGGGAGCTACCCCTTTTTTTGCCCCCACCCAAAAAATTTTTTCTTTAAAGCGTAGACCTTAGCGTGCAATTACTTTTTGTGGAACATTTCATTTCGATATCTGTTATAGTTTCCGAGATATAGCGTATCGAATATTTGATAATAATTGTCGATTTGTATGGGAGCTACCCCTTTTTTTGCCCCCACCCAAAAAATTTTTTCTCTAAAGCGTAGCCCTTAGCGTGCAATTACTTTTCTTAGAAAACTTCATTTCGATATCTGTTATAGTTTCCGAGATATAGCGTATCGAATACTTGATAATAATTGTCGATTTGTATGGGAGCTACCCCTTTTTTTGCCCCCACCCAAAAAATTTTTTTCTTTAAAGCGTAGCCCTTAGCGTGCAATTACTTTTTGTAGAACATTTCATTTCGATATCTGTTATAGTTTCCGAGATATAGCGTATCGAATATTTGATAATAATTGTCGATTTGTATGGGAGCTACCCCTTTTTTTGCCCCCACCCAAAAAATTTTTTCTTTAAAGCGTAGACCTTAGCGTGCAATTACTTTTTGTGGAACATTTCATTTCGATATCTGTTATAGTTTCCCAGATATAGCTTATAGAATATTTTATTATAATTGTCGATTTGTATGGGAGCTACCCCTTGTTTTGCCCCCACTCGAAAATTTTTTTCTTTAAAGCGTAGCCCTTAGCGTGCAATTACTTTTTGTAGAACATTTCATTTCGATATCTGTTAAAGTTTCCGAGATATAGCGTATCGAATATTTGATAATAATTGTCGATTTGTATGGGAGCTACCCCTTTTTTTGCCCCCACCCAAAAAATTTTTTCTCTAAAGCGTAGCCCTTAGCGTGCAATTACTTTTCTTAGAAAACTTCATTTCGATATCTGTTATAGTTTCCGAGATATAGCGTATCGAATATTTGAAAATAATTGTCGATTTGTATGGGAGCTACCCCTTTTTTTGCCCCCACCCAAAAAATTTTTTCTCTAAAGCGTAGCCCTTAGCGTGCAATTACTTTTTGTAGAACATTTCATTTCGATATCTGTTATAGTTTCCGAGATATAGCGTATCGAATATTTGATAATAATTGTCGATTTGTATGGGAGCTACCCCTTGTTTTGCCCCCACTCGAAAATTTTTTTCTTTAAAGCGTAGCCCTTAGCGTGCAATTACTTTTTGTGGAACATTTCATTTCGATATCTGTTATAGTTTCCGAGATATAGCGTATCGAATATTTGATAATAATTGTCGATTTGTATGGGAGCTACCCCTTTTTTTGCCCCACCCAAAAAATTTTTTCTTTAAGGCGTAGCCCTTAGCGTGCAATTATTTTTTTTAGAACATTTCATTTCGATATCTGTTATAGTTTCCGAGATATAGCGTATCGAATATTTGAAAATAATTGTCGATTTGTATGGGAGCTACCCCTTTTTTTGCCCCCACCCAAAAAATTTTTTCTCTAAGGCGTAGCCCTTAGCGTGCAATTACTTTTTGTAGAACATTTTATTTCGATATCTGTTACAGTTTCCGAGATATAGCGTATCGAATATTTGATAATAATTGTCGATTTGTATGGGAGCTACCCGTTTTTTTGCCCCCACCCAAAAAATTTTTTCTTTAAGGCGTAGCCCTTAGCATGCAATTACTTTTTGTAGAACATTTTAAGTCGATAGCTGTTATAGTTTACGAGATATAGCGCATAAAATATTTCACCAAATTTGTGCAATTGTAGAAAAAATACCCCTTCCCCTGGTCCTATCTGAAAAAAATTTTTCCATTATTAAGGTCCCTTCTTTAGGAGTATCCGTGCCAAGTTTTGTGGCAAGAGTGACTATACTTACTGAGATATATAGGGATATATGCACGGATTTTGTCCTAAAAAAAATGGGTTACTCTGGGTTTTCGCTTATATCTCAGTCAATAGTGAACCGATTTTATTGATTTTAAATAGCGATTGTCTCCAGGATATTTGTGATAGTTTGACACCATTAACTGGTCTGTATCTTTTTATTTGACTCCGGAAACTTGATTTCAACAGACGGACAGACGGACAGACGGACAGACGGACAGACGGACAGACGGACAGACGGACAGACGGACAGACGGACAGACGGACAGACGGACATCGCTAAATCGACTTCCCTATCTATAAGGATCCAGAATATATATACTTTATGGGGTCGCAAATGAATAATAAAGAAATTACAAACGGAATGACAAAGTGATATATACCCTATCACTATGTGAAGGGTATAATTATACAATTGTCAAAGTGCGCAAAAAGATGAAAGTCGCCTAACTTTATGCTTCGTGCTGCATTAAAAGTAATTTATGTATGTTGCAAGGTTCATATATGTAAATAAGTATGAAGTATGACTTTTTCATCTTAAATGTTAAAGCTAATTTCTAATGCAACGCGAAGCAAAAGTTTTATCTGACACGACGTTTAAGCTAATAAATTTGTTGAGAAATCTATATGTTAAAGACTTGTTAATAATTACTTAATTAAGAAAATCGAACCTTGCGATAATATTAGTAGTAGTCAGCGCTTATTAACAGCTTAAAAGTGTAATGATAAAATAGGCTTACAGAAAAATAGTTTTCTAATTATAATTGAAATAAGCTTAAATTGGTAATACTTTTGTAAGCTTGTGATATAGGTATATATATCCTACGGGAAATGTCAATATTGAAACTGTAGTGATTCACTTTTATTTTTTAAAACGTAAATTTTAATAAAAATTTATTTTTAATATACCTTTTTAATAAAAATCCGCTAAGATATACATTCATATGTATGTACATATATGTATATTAAAATATGTAGAAATAAATATATTTTTGGAACCGACGATTAAAATTCATTATCAACACTTTTTAAAATATTATTTAGGATTTAATCCCAATTTTCTTGTTTATTTATAGGGTTTGTTGTTGGTTAAGTTTGTCTATATGCATTTCATTGGTTCCTACACCAAATCATCAGTAGACTTCAACCCAAATTCTTAAAAAACTCATGAATATTTTCTGTCTTTATATAATAACCTCAATAAACAAATTGAGAATTACTATAAGCAAACAAAAACGTTCAAGTTTTTTTAAGAATCCAACAAACCATTATCAACCATAATCAATTTAAAAAAAATATATGTCCATGTACCTTCAAATTTTGGATCGAATTGTATGTGGATAAACATATATAATCACACATATTCATATCAATATAAATTATTTTTTATAAAGATTAGCATATTCGTTATTTTTACGTTAAACCAACTGTAAAGCAAAATAAACGATAAAAAAAACGTGAGTTTTCCTGTTTTGTTTCTGTTTCAAATGCCTTTATAAATACTCACAAATTCCTTTATTTTTTTACAAAAACAAGCAGTATATCAGACATAATGATAATTTACAAAAAGAAGAAATTTAATCTGCCTCCATGCCACTTACGGCGGCATTTTAGAAAGAAAATTTACTATTAAGTTGCCTGTAGACTACTTTACAGCGTTAATTTAAATAAATTATTACTTGCAGTATACCTATGAGAATAATTTTCAAACAAAATACTTAATTTGTAACCACAACGCACATTGGGTTTGATCATGTCCAACTTGGCGTTTGAGAACTAGTTTTTTTTTTTAATAAAAATGGGTAGAAGTAGCGAAATTCAGCATCACCATTGTTTGAAAGCGTTGTTTTAGATCGCACAGTTTTTCTAAAGTATGCGTTTAAAGCTGACAAACTGTATATAAGTACAGGGTGGCAGATTTATATTTTTGGTTTAATTGAGTAAATTTCTTGATGAATAATTTTCTTTAAAGTCACAAGAGATTGTCATTACAAACCCTCTCTTTGAAGAAGCCCCATAAAAAATCCATGGGAGGCGACCTCGATGGCCATGAGACGTCCACAAAGCGACTGATCAGTTTTTGGGGAAAATTTTCCCGAAGCAAATTCGTTGAAGCTCTGCCTGTGTGTACAGTCGCCCCATCCTGTTGAAGCCACGTGTGTAGAGAGTACAATGGATGAGCTCGCTCGCAGCTTTGGCAAAAAGGATTTCGTAATCATGCGTCGATGATTTTACTCGTTGACACTCGTCGCGTGGCCTCGAAAATTTTCGAAACAAAATGGTCCAATATCTTCTGCGTGGAAATGCACGCCAAACAGTTACCCTGGGACGATGCAATGGTCTTAATGTTTTAATCGAGGGTTGCGGGCTTTTGGAGACTAGTAACGACAGTTTTACTTTTTGGCGTGGCCGTATAAGTGAAAATGAGCCTCGTCGCTTCAAAAAATCTCATTTACATTGCGAAAACGCTCCAACATTTTTTCACAAAAATTTTTTGCGTAAATCAAAGTCATTTTTCTTTAGTTCTTGAGCGATTTGAATACTAAAATGATGGAACTTCAGATCATTTTTTAAAATTACATGAATAATCGCTCTTGGAAGTCGAGGTGAGGCTGCTCCTTTCCGTCGCGGACTTTCAACCAGTTCAATGTTTTAGGAAGTCCTTGATGATCGACTGGGCCCTGGCCGGGAGACATTCATAGCCGAAGCTGTTGCGCAGAATCTCTGCACTCACGAACGAATTAAATTTACACTCGGTCCATTACGTATTTGCCGAACACCGAACTTTGAACAAAATTGTCGACGAGCAAGTACGTAAGAACGCGCGATGCTCACTCGACCACTGCGACAACGTGACTGATAAATCCGCATAATCGATAATTCTAACGGCGCCACCCTTTCTCCACACCGTTTATTACTTTTGGAAATAATCGCATTTTAAAATATAAATTTGCCACCAGACACCTAGTCTACCACTTTTTATTAAAATCGATTGAATGGTTTTTGCGTTAAAAGTGGAACAAGCATCCAAATTCACTTTCTTTTTTATAATATAGTAGGATTTCTCTTCGTAATACTCGATAGGCTGGAAAAGTTTTGTTTTTACAATAAATAAAGCATAAACCTTTAAAACACAAACAAAGGAAAATCTAACATCCATTCTCTAGTACAGCGCATTTTTGACGTGTCATCAACCCAATGTGCAGAGTGAGGAAAGCATGCTTAACAGTTAGAATATATTATGTATATATATATATACACACACTAATGTAATTGCAAGTATACAGAAGGTAAGCTTAAATAAAAAAAGTTTGGAATCACGCAGGTGTGGCGACATTACATGTATGTATGCATGCATGCGTTAAGCATGTATGGACCAAAATACTAGACATGCGATTGAATAGATACTTAGATAGAAAAAAATGTGATACGAAAAGATTAGTATGCGAATAGATTTTGTGGGAAGCGGATGTAAAAAGATATTAAGTGTGGTGGATGAAAAAATCTTAGAAGAAACTCTTTTTTTTTTTTTAAAGGTGAGCTGTGTTAACAATATTGTTTATTTAAAACAAGATAATATTGAATAAGATACCACATAAAAAAACTATTCGATATGCGGCCCAAGTAAAAAAACAAAGGAACATACATAAACGAATTTTCGCATATAAAAAACTTATCATAATAAAGTTTAAAATACCGCGAATAAAATTTATTTAAAAAAATATACAAATTAGAACTTCTTGTAATTTATAAAATTTTAATAAAAGAAATACATATGTATGTACATATGTATAAGTTAAATCTAATGTTTTATGTATATTATCTCTCGTTCGCAGAAGTTAATTAAAAAAAATTTGAAAGAAATAATTATTGTTGGATATTACCAACCGAGCCATAACCAATAATTATTGATAACTGAACACTACTAAGCCATCAACAAGTTTCATACATTAAGTTGTGTTTGTGCGTATTAACGTATAGTGTATATCGGTGATCTGCAAATCAGCACACGCGTGTGCGTGCTCTTTGAGCATTGAAGAGAGTAAGAATAAAAAAAAAGGTTTTGTAGTCTCTTGTGCTGGGATTATCAAAATGTGTTTTAGACAAACTTATATCCGCCAGTCTTTATTTTCGTTGAAAAAAATAGTTAAAAGCTAAATCAAAAATAAGTAATAAACATGTCAAAGGTCTTATCCGCATAAAATATTGTCAATATACATTTAATATCTATGAGATTTTGCAAAACTAAGTAGTATTGCAAAATTATTTTGCATTTATGAAAATTTTACTTTTACATAAGTGGCTTAATTTCATTCCAAAACTTTTTCAACACAATTCCTTTATATTTTAAACATAAGAGACAAATAATTGCGCTCAAAAACAAACAGTCAACACAATCAAAACATATAAATGTATTGGTGTGCCGATCACTGGTGTATATAATTTTAATCAATGTGTTAAAACAATGAGTTAAAGATTCTCTTAATAGACCATGTGCATACTATGTATGTATGTACAAAACACACACACACACATACATCTTAAAATATCATGTTTAAGTTGCTGTTGACACAAGGTCAAGTCGTTAGATGTACAAGTTCTAAAATAATACAGTCGACCCTTGATAGTTTGAAATTCGTTAATTTGAATCTTACGTAAATTTGAACTGTTCCTTGAAAAAAATAAAATAAATAAAACCATAACAGTTTTTACGCGTTGCTCTGTATAAATGACATCTTGGTCGGCAACGTTCTAAAATTTGAAGTTTGGTTTTTCTACACTCTATAGGATGGTGAAATTATGTGACCAGTAGTGCGATTCAGTAACTTTTAACGATTCGACGATCGTCATATTTATCGACTGAAATTATCGTTTGTTGCTACGGTTAAGTGATGCACTAAGCAGTTTTTAACGATAATGGACAAGTTGATTTTTATTAGTATTTTATTGGTTGTAAAATTAATTTTAACAAAGCGAAAATCATAATTATAGTAAAAATAATATATAATATACAAAATAACCTTTTGTCGATACAACTAACAACACAAAAATTATTGCCGTTAAATTAACAAGTATAACGATTTTTAAAATTGCTAAAAATTTTTACTGTTTACTTAACAATAACAGCTGACTTTAACTTTACTGAATCGCAAAATCGATTGATCTTTTGTTAACTTATTTTAACGATGCAAATATCTTTAAAATAAGTTACTGAACCGCACTACAGGTGGTGTTACGAGCACAGCTGATCTACTTTTTCATGCATTAATCGAGGCTGGGTTGTCAAAGTTGTTTACTTTTACAAAACATCGTTGTATTGTATGCATCCATATTTTCAAGTATTAAACATCGTAAAAGTATTAAAAGTTTTAGGACGATTTTGGATAAATTAAAGAATAAAATACTTTATTTTAGAATGTGTTTTGTGCAGATACGTTGTTAAGTTTCTAGCAAGGTTGGCAATCAAAACGAACAACGGTATCGGTATTAATTTTTTTTATTTCGGTATCGGTATTTTCATTATTTCGTTATACATTAGGTATGCTTACTTACTTAAAGTGATTTACAAAAAAAACAAAAATTTAAAATGTTTAACTATGTATGTTTTTATATATCCCCCCTATTATGAATTAAAACTTAATTCAGTTATTGTGAAATTAAATATAATTATAACCAAGCCGGCCAAAAAAAAAATAATCTTATTTTACAACTTTGTGTTGATTTGGTTTACATAAAAATCAAAAAATTACAACTCGTCAATTTTACATTAAAAATGGAATATGCCTATTAGGGATGAGCGGTATTTCTGTACATGTGATTATATACCTGTGACTATTTAAAAACCAAAGTCACTGCTTACAGTATTCTTCAAAAATCACAGGATCCCTCACCTCTAAAGCATTAAATACATTCCTCGCTACAGACTACCGAACACAACCAGTCAAAAATAGAATACACGTGTGCTTATGAGAACACGACTACGGGCTGCTGTCAATGCTAATTTCTATATTTGTACGCCACAGTTAACAGATTAGTGCTGCCAATACGGTAGGATGCAAAAAATATAGTCTAAACAATACAAAAGTGGTGGCACCACTGAAAGTCATATTGCTCATATTTTTATTTTGTAGTGGTAGTCTAGTAAATAATTGAGTAGCAGCCACACGGAAACAAATAAAGCAAGCAACTTTTGTGTTTGTGTGTTCTTGTAGCTTGAATGTGTTTAATGCATAATGCCTATACATATGTACATATATCGTAAAAACAAGAAATAAATGTCTTACGAACAATGTGTGTGTGTATGTATGTATGTGTTGTTATATTTCGGCTGTTTTTGTAACCCATGCATGTGCATTGAGTCAAAATTGTGCATTGTTAATATATCAAAACGCATGAAAAATTTCTATTTAAGGCTCTCGGTTGGATTATAAAAACGAGTACTTCTTAACCCAGAGTACATGTATGTATATTAGGTAGGAGCGATTCTACAAAAACAACTAAACCGTCATAAGAATGTCAAAGACAAATAACAAAAACTCACAAAATATGTCTTCTTCTTTTTGAGCTTTTCTTACAACACTACAGCTGTTGTTTGTAAAAAATTAAGAAAATACATAAACAAAATTTGACATTAATATAACGAAATACCGTTACTCAGCTGTTTATCTGTCTTAACCGTTTTGTTTGAGCGGTGTAAATAATTACATATAAGTACTTAGTTCTAATTAAATGTACTGCGTCCAGTATTGTGTATATTTGCGAAAACATTTTGATTACGGCTACTTGTGATATTTACGGCGAATGTTAAACGAATATATTATTAATATATTATGTATTGTTTTAGCTGTAACCGTACGAACTTGTTTTTGCATGTGTTTTTAATAACATATGTATATATGTTATATAACATATGTACATATATGTATGTGGTTAATCCCCTAAATGTTTATAAGTATATATATACATATTTAGGTGCTCTGTTATGTCTTATTGTCATGATGTTATAAAATTTCACAATGGTGTAAAAACCTTTACCAAAAATTGGACACTCGGCGCAGGTGTATGTGGAATAATACGACAATTTAATAAACATACCATACGACGAAGTATTTTTTTAGATCTACATATTTTTGTATGAAAGCCAACAATGTTTTCAAACTATTGTGAAATTTTATAACATTAACACAATAGCACATAATAGAACACCTTGTGAATCCCCTAATTATAAATATTTTTTATTCACATGTTTTATTCTAAAAAAATAAAATTAATTTAATGTTTTGCCAGATTTTTTTAAAATAGTTTAGACACCCAAACCGGTAGACTCTTGGCGAATTTTTATGAGTTTTAATTAAAAAGAAACACTACAAAACATGAAGGGAGTTAATGAAACCAAAGCAGACTATTGGAATTTTCTTTTTATTGACCTGGCAGGTACCTTTATTTTGTATAAATTTTTTTAATAAAACTTAAGCATGTTTTTGTATAAGTTTTTTATAATAATGATTTTATGTTTTCCATTTAAGATCCTCGTACGAATGATTGGTTTTTGATTAAGTCTCCAGTGCCCACTTTGACGATACTTATATTTTATTTGTTTTTTGTTCTTTCATGGGGACCAAACTTCATGAAAGATCGCAAACCATTCAAGTTGGATAAAACATTAATCGTATACAATCTATTTCAAGTAATAATCAGCGTATGGATGGTTTACGAGGTAAATGAAAAAGATTTACATAATGCACACTAAATGAAAAAAAAAAGTCACAAATCGAAGTCATAATTTTTGAATATTTTTTTCTGCTTTTGAAAAAATGTTTATAATTGAGTTTAACTGTAAAAAATCGAAAAAGCTTACTGGAATGGAATCGAAATTTACGTGTTTTTTAAGAATTTTATCAGGGAACTTTTTTAAAAGAAAAACAAAATGATTTTAATGAATTTGAAGTGGTAAATGTTTTTGCTTTAGTGTGCGATATATGTATTTCAGTTTATTTTCACACTTCCATACAAATGTTTGTATGAACGTTACAAAAAAAAATAATTTTAATATTTTATTTAAATAGGGATTTGTGGTTTGGCAAAACTACAGTTGGCGTTGCCAACCAGTGGATCATTCCAGAACTCCCAGGGCATTTAGAGTAAGTTTTTACATTAAAAAAAAACACAGTTGACGCTCAATAAATTAAACCCACCTTATTTCTGGGTAATTATTGTTTTCAAAAAATCTAATTTGAAAAATATGTACCTCTTCAAAAAAAAAAAAAAAAAAAAAAAAACAAAAAACATACAAAAACACTTTTTTTTACTTTTACACAACAAAATGCATTAACAATAAAATGTACGTAAATATCATGCGATTCCCCCTTTTTTAAGCCAAATAAATGCTAAAAGACAAATTTTGGGTGAAATTAGCATGAAATATAAAAAAAAGTGGTTATAACTTTTGGAGAATTTAAATTTTCTCGCATTCTAATTTACGAGCGTCAACTGCAATATGTATTTATGAAAATTATAATATTTTTTGTTTTATTTTATTAGGAAGCCCGCGGAGTTTACGTTTATTTTTTGGCAAAAATGACTGAATTATTGGACACAGTATTTTTTGTTTTACGTAAAAATGAGCGGCAAGTTACATTTCTTCACGTATATCATCACACTGTTATGCCTATGATCTCTTGGGGAACTACTAAATATTTTCCCGGTGGGCATGGTACCTTTATTGGTTGGATTAATTCCTTTGTCCACATAATAATGTATACCTACTATTTCTTGTCGGCTTTTGGGCCTAAAATGCAGAGATATTTATGGTGGAAAAAATACATTACAAACTTGCAAATGGTAAATTTTTATTGAAAAAAAAAACTTAAATTATTTTGATGCAGCAAAAAAAAAAAAAATCTTTTCCATAAAACTTAGATCCAGTTCTGTGTGGTATTTATTCATCAAACACAGCTTTTGTACACGGATTGCAATTTCCCGCGATGGTCTGTATGCTTCACCCTTCCCAATGCAGTGTTCTTTTATTTTCTATTTAACGATTTTTATAAGAAATCATACAAAAGGAGCCGTAGTGAAAGTGAGAAAGAATGCGTTTGTTTGGCACTGAACAATAATGATTCGCTGGCCCAAAATTACAATGATCCAATTAAAAAATTAAAAAAAGCTCTTTGACATCATTCAAGGATTCAATAAAAACTGTAAATACCTCTTATATGTAAATATGTTTGTAAAAATAATTTTTTTGCAAACAAAAACAATTAAGAAAATAGTCAAGTTGCCTTGTCTGAAATACGTTCATGTAAGGAAGGCATTTTTAAATAGTTTATAATAATATGCATGTATTGTAGACGTGAAAAAATTTTATTTGCTTTTATAAATGTTATTAAAATAATTTTGATCACTGTTATTAGTACACAGAATAATAAAACTTTTATAGTAAACATAGTATTTAATTTTATTTTAAATATCCGTATTACGATTCAGTAACTTATTTAACGATGCTCGCATATAACGATTTCGTTGTTCATTTTTTTATCGACATTCGCTATGGATAAAGTCAGTTGTTATTGTTAAAACCTAAAGTATTTTTGACGATGTTTATAATGGCTTTATTTGTTGTTTTAACGACAATACTTTTTTGTGCTGTTTATTTTATCGACATTCGAAAATTTGTGAAATTCGCGGATGCAAGTAATTATAGCAACGATTCTAGAAGGAAGGTCAACAAAAATAACGAACATCAGAAGCAGTAATAAAAATTGTAAATTGTTATGATAGTTTTTGGTTGCACAAAGGCCAAAGCACATATACCAAAGAAATATATATATGTATAGTAGTATATGTGTGTAAAGTAACCCTGAAGGAAACCTGGGGACAAGTGTCCCCATGTCAAAACTTTTGTCGACAACGATATAAGCAGTTTTTTTACACAATTTTTAAAATTTCAATAAATCTGCAAGCTGTGGAATTAAAATTTCTAAATCCGTAAATGTTGTAATATTCTGAGGAAAAATCTCTTTGGGCTTTATTCCTTTTAGTCTTAAGACACATTATCAGGTTTTTTTTATATGAATTGTAGAATTGCACAATTCCGGCTGTGTGACAGTAAGTATATCATTTAGAACATATAATCCGCAAATAAATTAGGCTTTTGAAAACGTATTCCTATCTTTCCACTCGGGTGTCTTTTCCAATGTCTCTATTATATGCTTCATCTTTATTGCAAATTGTAAGATTAAATCATGGCGATCCACCTATCGTTTTTCGCAGAATTGAGACAACTTTGTACCTAGATATTTCAGAAAAACAGCAAAACGCTTAGGATGATGTTTTTTTTTAAATATGCTGGTTTCTTTAACAATTGATAAATTTTTTTGGTATTATTGGTACCTTGTTGCCTTTCGATATCGAGTTGTTCAGTCTATGGGGTTAGCAAGGCGTTTGTTTTGCATTTTTATTGCTCAATTTTCTGACAACATCAAAGGACACGCGCCAATTCCAATCCCTACACAATTTTCCAAATCAAGAAAACCTTTTTCAAAGATCTTAAGCTACTGATGGTAATAACTTTAATACGTTTATTCACATATATAGTAAACAGCTATATCTACGACTCCTTCATTTAACATGAAAAGTGATGCTTTTTAGCTTTCTATAGGCAGCCGGTTTTAATAAGGTTAAGTGGCACCCAATTTACGCTTCCTATTTCGTTTTAACCCTGAACTGCTTTATTCATAAGCTTAAAATCGTTAATCTTTTTTAAAATAACTTTGGTATTCTGACCTTTATTTAAGCTGGAGGAAAAGTTTGTCGGGAAGACAAACTGTTTTACTTTTTTCGAACTAATATAAGTTTGAGGCCATTTTATATAAAGTTTTTCGGAGTTTAAAAAATTGTATGTTTCCTTTTTCCAGGGCTTAAAAATAATTTTGCTTAATTTGTAACTGTTTTGCATCAAAACTACTTATAATTTAAACATAAAACGTACCTAATTGTATAAGGGTGCTCCAGAAAGGAACCCAGTATAACTTTGGATCCAATAAAGTAAAGAAACAAAAAAACAGTTGGGAGTAAACTCAAATAGTGTTTATAATTCTTAAACAAAATATTACATAACGCTGAATATAATATTGCAAATTTAAAAAAAAAAATTAAAAAAGGGCACGTTAAATCCGCCTAAAAAAATTTATAGAAAAATGAGAAAAAGAAGACTTTTTACACATTTTAAAAACCTTTTATTATTGTTTTGTTTGAAGTTATATTTCGACAGAATAGCGATTTGAACCACATATTAAAATTGTATGGAATTCCATACGAAATTGAACCCTTTTCGGCTAAAAAATTTGTGATTAGTTGTACGAATGATGCCTAATTAACTTAGGGAAGGTTTAGCTGTCCCCTGAAGAGTGATATCATTTATGACAAGCATGATTGGTAAACTTGACTTGAACAGTTGTAGGCTTTAAATTTTCAATGATTAACTGTGGCATCTTTATCTTAATTTATGCCCAATATGAAGAAAATAGGAGCGGAGGTACAGTAGTAGGTAGTTACGATTTTCTTTCCTTGCAAAAGGTAAATGTTGAGAGAACAGAACTATGTTGAACAGAACTGTTAACTGCCTTATTTCGGACAAAATATAAAGTAAGACAAGAAAGCTATTTTATGACAAAATATTTGTAATATTTTAAATGTTTATAAATCTCTAACCGTAATATTTGTACGACTTAAAAATAATTAACGATGCCCTAAGCTTAGAACTTTTTAACAACTACAACTTTGGATTTAATTAAAGTATAGTTTTTTAATATGGCACTTTTTTGAAGCTAAATCGAGGCCAGCAAAGCGGGCCGGGTAAAGCTATTACAACCCCCTGAAAACATAAAAACCTCAAAAAAAGGTTTAATACTTTTCTAAACATACAAAAACACAAAATTTTTTTTATAAGTAATCATTTATTTTTTTGTTATATTTGTGAACATGTATTTTTAATTTATTTTCTAACCACTTGAAGCAACAAACATTTATTAAATTTAGTTTCTTATTTTAAAATAAATGGCATTGTTGTTTGTTTTTGTTGTGTTTTTTTTATTTAGAGAAAATATACATATTTTTTATCTTTAATTAATCAAGTACTAATTATTATTCTAGGACATACATATGCAATAATAATTGATTTAATTTTATTTTTTTTTTGGTTTTTTAAAAATAACTTTTTTCATTTATCTATATGTAATACATAAGTATAACATTTTTTTAGAATACATGGTATAAATTTGTTTATTGGAATCTTTGGGACTTAATACAGTTTTCATTGAGTGTTATTTGAGCGGGAAACTAGTGTTTGAGAGCAGTGATGCCAACAATTCAGAGGCAAAATGAACCAACCGAGTTTTTTAAGAAAGAGCTAAATTTAAAAATTGAAGATTTTTATGTTTTAAATCTATGAATGTATTTATTATTCATTTCCTCCTTCAAGATTTTTTTACAAAACAAAAATAATAAGAAAAAATAAAACAAAAAAATAATAATATTGAATAAAAATATTTACAGCAGCAATTGATACAAATGTTTATCAACATTAACAATATAAGAACAATCATTTTCAAAAAAAGTACCATTTCCTTCTTCCGGCCATAGATTTGTTTTTGTATAATACCAGCGGATCCCGGAGTGCTTCCCTACGGATGAATATTAACATTTAATCAAATTTGTTGGTTTTTTTCATTTATTTTTATTTGGAAACAATAAGAAAAAGTAAATCAATTCAATGCAAAAGTCCTATTATAACATCAAACTACTATTGATTTACTTACTATTTCGCTCGCCGTGTTAGCTCCTTTTTTTAAAAAAAAGCTCAAGGAAAAATTTACGAGTTAGAAGCAATTAGAAAGAGCTTAATCTAGCTCTAATATAGCTAAGTTGGCATCGCTGTTTGAGGGTGATTGTTTTTGTGTTATCTGTGTATGTTTGTAGTTTAAATACTTTTTATATTATTTTATTTAAAGTAACTGTAATAATTTTTTAATTTTGATTTTAATTTACAAATAAATTTATTTATTTCTTGTTTGTATGTTTATTTGACTTAGTTTGATTTAAATCTCACTTTTTTATTTTATTCTTTCTGTTAATGTTGTTCTGGGTAGAGTTACTTATAAAAGAAATTTTATTTTTATACAAAAGCATTACAATGCTTAACCTAAAACAAAAAAAAATACTATAAATGCATTCATTGTCTAAATTTCATTCTTATATTATTTATCTTTTTGATTTTTTTATTTTTAATTTTAAATTTTTCCCCATTTGGTCTCCTTTAACTCCTTTTAAGTCGAAATTTCACGAAATCTCGTCGTACTAGATACAGGAAAGTACAAATTCCATTATTCAGCTCTATGCGTTTGGGCTGTACGATGATGAATCAGTCAGTCTTAAACGTGTTCCTTTATTTATAGAAAAAAATAATAAAATTTGCTAATATCTGAAATTTGACCTCGATGCGCGCCGAATAAACAATATTCCGGCCGGGGCTCCTCGAATTCAAATAAAAAATCTTTATTTATATAATCGATTGTCACCCTAATGTATATTTGTAAGTATGCGTAAATGAACATTTTGTAATGTTTTTCAATGACTGTAAGCTAAATTTTGGATCGGAATATCGATAAATACGATTTAACTGAATCATTATGTTGGTATAAAAGTTTAAATTTTAATTAATTTTTTTTACTGCTAGACCTGAAGCAAAGTAAAAAAAAATGAAACAGATTTTCCACAGTATTATTTTTGTAACACATATATACATACATACATATTATACACGTGCACAAATAGAACAAATAAGTATTACAAAAACAGATATATCTTGTACATCCATGTACATACCAGTTCTTTTTGGTGTAAGTGTGTGAATAAGTGTAAATGCCCTGCAAAAAATCTTGGACCACATGGTCCGTTTTAGCTGAAATGGACTAGTTACAACATGGTCCTTGTGTAATGCAGTCATGGACCATGTCATTGTCAAACAAGAACTTGTAGTTACTTAGGTGATATGCGTTCGTGTTTTAACGATTGCGTACAAAAAACACGATCTTTAAAACACGAACGCATATCACTTAAGTAACTACAAGTTCTTATTTGACAATGACATGGTCCATGACTGCATTACACAAGGACCATGTTGTAACTAGTCCATTTCCAAGTTGTTTGTAGGTAGGATAGAGTAGTTTTGAAACTACTCCGACGTAATGCAAATCTGGGTTAAGTGGTCCGGCCCTAGGACATCATAATGTTAAAAAGACCATGTTTTTTACATGCATTTGGGTTAGTTTTGGAGTAATCCTACTCCTTTATGGACTAGTCCATACACGCATGTATGGACTAGTCCTGTTTTCTGCAGGGTGATATTGTATGGTTTTGCTTTTGCGCACTTACTCTACTCTTATAAACAAATATTGTTGTTTATGGTTTTGCATTGAGTGTGGAATGTATTTGTTTTTTTTTGTGCTGAATAACAATGGTATCATAAATATTTTCTTATTACTGTTGATACAACAAATACACAAGATCGTTTATATAAAAGGTTGTGAATGAAACAAAAATTTGATTTTTAAAGTTTATTGTAGCTATAGTGTTTAAAAATGAATAAAATAAATTTAAAAAAAGCATTTTTTTATCTCAAGCTCAAAAATTAAGATAAAATAATATATATTTATTTTGTATTTTTTAATAATTTAAATTTTAATTTTAAATTTGACTTAAATGTATATAGTTACGATGCAGTTTTATTTTTTTTTAGCTAAATTTGTTTAATTTATTTAAAGAAAATTTAAAAAATAGAAAAACTGGCTCATGTAGCCAGAATAAGAAAACACACCAAAAGTATTTATGGTTAAACATCATTATATGTATGTAACTGTTTCAACGAAACATAGAAAAACAAATTTGTTGCTCTTGCTCTCATTTTACCAAACCACACCATATTTAGTTAGAGAACACACCAATACCAACTTATAACAAAAACACAAAGCTACTTATCAATACACACTAAAAGCTGAAAAACACACAAACTGGTTGTTAAAGATATAACTTTGCAAGAGTTTAATACATATGTATGTTTTTTTTTAGTTTATATAAGTTGTGAATACTTCATCCCAGTAGTACTTGAAGCTTGTTTCAAAAATGCATTTCAGAGTAAAAATACCAAATAAGTTGGATTTATATCTTTAAATACTTTTTTTAGGAAATTGGTTTTAAGAAATACTGATGTTTAGACGTGAAAACCAACAAAAGGGAACAAAGAATATCTCAAACTAAGAGCAATTAAGTAAATTCACTAATAAAATAAATTCTAAATGAATAAGTAATTGATTTGCAGCAGATAGACTCAATTTCGTATAATAGCTAGCTTAAGCGAATAAATTAATATTGGCGAAGGTCATAATTGGGGCGCAAATGCAACATGGTCTAGTTTTTAACATATTTTTTTAGAAAAAAAGTGTAAAAATGTCTAAACAAATTAAAGAAATCTGTCTGAATTTAATAAGGGCCTTCTTTTAACCTTTTTATGCAAGTAAGCCATGAGTAGACGAGTAAATTTACTTTCCATAAGAAATCTCTAAAATTTTTGAAAAAAATTTTTAACCCAAGATACTTATTACTTATACTTTCAGTTAACCTACGGCCCAAAACACGAGACTCCAATTGGAATTTTGAATGATCAATCAAACTGTTAATGCTTTTGCTTGATGATTTCTTTTAAGAAAATTTTCAATATTTCTTATTTAACATAGATATTTACATACACACATTTTGGAATACATACTTTCGCTCACATAAATGTATTTAAGAGCTTTATTTTTGAATTTAATATTTTTTTTCCTTAAACAATTATTTAATTTATTTTGCTGTTATTTCTATTTAATGTTTTAAATATTTATTTAATATTTTTTTATTGTGTTTTTTGTATGATTCACTCTTCAATTATTACATTTTTACAATTTGACATAATATTTCAAAGTGGAAATGTTATTTAGTTAATGGTTTGTATGACAGACAGTTTTTTCTTTATTTTTTTTAACAACTTTAACTGAACACCCTGCAATATGAATAAAGTTAAAATGGAGTTGAGCATTAATGCTAAACCAATATTATTTTTGATTATTTGAATATCAGCAACCTGTGATAGCACTTAAATACGAAAATGTATTGCAAAAGAAACAGAACAATTTTTAATAAATATAGATGTAAAAAATTCTAAATATAAATTAATTATAATATAAAATTCGGATTTTTAAAAATTCCCGGAGACATTTGTTGTAAAGATTAAAAATCACAAAAATTGCTCATATGATTGTCACAACGATTTGATGCGTTAGTCATCAATGTGTTCCCTATCTTAAGGCACCGTCAGATCTGTCAAATATTTTCCCACAAAAAACGTGACCACTATTTTAAGCATATAATTTTTTGGTGCGCTTTGCCCATAAGTAAGCAAATGCGGTAAAATAAACAACTTTTTATTTAATTGATATTTAAACATAGATAACGATTTATATCCTAATAAATAAAGGAGTTAAAAACTATAACTTTTAGTGGTCATGCCTTTTTGGTAAACTATGTAACAAATCTGACTCTACCCTGTGGAATAACTATTAATTAGAAGGAGAATATTTTTGCAATTATTTAACCAGAGCAACTTATATAAAGAAATCAATTTTTTGAAAACAATACAAATTTTAAAACTTAAAAGAGTCGATTTAAATATGAAATGAAAGGTTATGAAAGGGGGGGGGGGACCTTTTAAACTTATTTTGAATTTGTTAAACTTATCTTAGAAATACATACATACATATGTACTAAAATGACTGAGCAAGTGTAGGGTGATTTGTTTTGTTGTTGGTGGCTAATAGGTTTTTGTTGTTTTTTATTTTTGCATAATTTATTCAATTAAAATAATTATAAATATTGTTTTGTTTGTTTTCGTTTTTTGTCATTTACAAGTTTTGTATAAAAATCAATTAAACAATTTCATATTTTAACAAAATCTAATTTATTTTATTATTATTTTTAATGTTAATTAATTTTTTTTTGCTTTTATTTTTTAAACAACAAAAACCAAAAAAATTTATCACTAGATTTTTTTCCTTCATCTTATTGTTAATTTTATTTTTTGTTCTTTTTTCTTTTACAATTTTAAACTATTTATTTGCATATTATTTAATTTTAATTATTATTTTTTTATTATATTTATTATTTATTTTAGAGTTTTAATTAATATTATATTATTCTTATTTTTCTTAAGCATCTGCTAAGTGTTTACTATATTTATTGAATTATTTCATTATAAATAAAATATATTTTTATTGTTAATTGGAAGCAACAAAAAATTCAGTTGCTTTTGCTTTTTTTTAGAGATTTATTAACAATGACGACCAGTTGGTCACAGTTGATGCTGCTGTCGATGTATTGCAATCGCTGATAAACTCTGACTTAAACTGCTGCTGCAGAGAAAGTATAATAACGTAAATCCCACTGGCAATATAATGTTTGTTGTTGATGAAACTATAATTATTGGTGTTTTTCGGCTGGCAACCCCCGTTAGGGCGGAATTGTCTGGATCACCATTGGAATGTTTTGAGCCCTCGAGGCCCAAGAGATTTGGTAAAATTGTTGTTGGTGGAGCTATACTAAGCATTAAACGCTTTTGTACATTTTTATGAAATACATGCAATATTGACACTTCGCACAACAGTAATATACTGCTTTGGTATTTGGGAACAGCTTGAAAGAAACCCTGCATTACTTGACTATGTGGATAAATTTCCAGAGAGGAATATGTCGCTGATCCTTCATATGTGTCCTGTGTAATGCGTTGAAACGGTGTCTTATAAACCTAAAACGAGAAAAAGAAAATTAATCCATAAGCAGTTATTTTCTTTTAAATGTGTGGTTTAAGAGTTATTGAGTTCTTATATTCTAATTACAGGAACGAGCGAAGATACTCATCGGCGACGTTGTGGTATCTAGTCGTCTTGATTCACTAGGACACCGTCGCGATGTGGGGTGTGTTTTGCTGTTTTATCTATACTATAATGGAATGTGCTTTAAGGAAATCAGGGAACTTGTTCCCGAAACCCGGAACCTTTCACGTGATACACGTTTTTCTAGAAGTGCAAACCCATACGTAGTCGACTGGCCAGTGAATCGCACCACTCATTACAGGGAGAACTCCTTCTTCGGTCGCACAGTTCGTATGTGGAATAAACTTCCTAGTGATGTCTTTCCTGTCACAGTAAATATCGAGAAATTTAAATCAAATGTCCACAAACACTACTCCCTTTATCCTCCTTCCCATAACCTATTTTCCTGATATCAACACAATGCAATGCATGTATAGAGGCCATCCCCGCCGCTATTATTTTAAAAAAAAAAATTCTTGTAGAGTACAGAGTTTAAATTAAAAAACTTAAAATATCTCGATAACATGACTTATTAGCTAAAATTTACAATTTGGGAATAAGTAAAAAAGAAAAAAAGGGTCTCGTAGTATACGCGGACGGAAGTTAAAAAATAATATTGTAAAAATTATGTTTATTTTTAACAGTATTTAAAATTCTACAAATATTTTAATGTGTTCAAAAATGAGATCCAAACCACTCACTAATAACATAAATAATTTTCTAAAACCTTTAACACATGTATCTACCTTTCTTCCATTAATGTACCACGTTACATTTGCAGCTGGATATGATGGTCCGATGGTGCAAACGGCCTTAAAGTTGTCATTTGCAGTTATTACTTGTTTGTCAACTTGTATGGTGGGATCATCTTTAGGCAGTTCAATAACTTGCATATGAGCAGAACGAATATCAGTGTGAAAAAGAGGTGCATCCTCTGATACTTCGCACTGATAATTTCCAGTCAGTTCACGTGTGACGCCTTTTAACGTAACAGAAGTGGCATCCGAATTGGTTAGCTGGTGTAAAAGAAATAAAAAATAAAAATTTAGCACCAGATTAATTTTACTTATTTTATTCAATTTTCTTATTTATTTAAATAAAACTAATCTTGTATTTAGCTCAATTGTTTTTCCAAATATAACAAAACAGATGTTGGTTGAAAAAAAGTAAAAAAAAAAAAATATTAGAGGTCGTATCAACAAATTTTTTTTTTAATTTTTAGTACTGATTTTGTATAAAAATTGTGTTTAAAAAACGTATGTTAAATTTAAATTTATTTTTGAATATGACCCTAACTCTTCCCTATTCACACAGTTTTTTACCAATAAAAACTAATTTTGTAATCGGCAAAGTCTCCATCTACCTTCTAACACTAAACAAAAGTTTTTATCAAAATAATTGTTTTCAAAGTAAAGCTTATGCATACAGAGTTACGTGGGGTAACCATTTACATATTGTATCGAACCCAAATCATAACCGGCTCCAACTCTAAAGGAACAGTGATACCCGTAATACCAGAATTGCTTGTAAAAAAAATAGGCAGTTCATGCCCCTATAGAGACAGATTACGAGTCGTTACTAAACCTTGAAAAAAAGGAAGCATTTCTAGACCAAATAGACAAAGGAAAAAGGTATGTGGACATGTACGGAAGCTTAGTTGAAGAGGGTTTGGTGTAATGAAATCTTATTTGGTCTGTACTCGACCAAATATGCTATTTGTGGTAAATATTCCAGATATCTAAAAGAAGAAGATATTATACCTATCCCTCTTCAACTGAGCTTCCCTACTACTTTTCCACATGCCTTTTTACTTTGTCGATGTGCTCGACTATTTCTAACTTTTTTTTTGTATTAAAGTAGAGTGTCATTAAAAAAGTTCTTAAGAAAGGGAAAGTGAATGCTAATTTAAAGCTTTTCCTCTTTGTTGTGCAAACTTAATCTTTATTTTCGTTCGATAATAGGGAGCAAATTTTAGCAAATGGGGCTTTGTCAATCAGATCAAAAAGATCAGTGCATCCTTAATATCAGAACAGTGGAAATACGGTTACCCCTCGCCTGCCTAAAGGCTATGGGCATCACCTGCGTTTCCAGACTTAAATGCGGCAAAGCAAGCAATCCATTTTGAAAGTAAATTATTTTTAAACCCAAAAACACAATTTTTTAACCCTGTGTTTACCCTAAAGCGATAAAAATTTGTTATACCTAAGAGAGTGAAAGTAAATATTTTAATGTTTAAGAAAAAATACATATTGAAAGATGATTCTTATTTGCAACCGAATTTATTACTAATTAAATTTTTAGTTCTTGCAAAAATAATTCTGCCACAAATTTGACGATTTCAAAAATACATAAAAGCACGAGTATTGTACTTTAGTTTCAATCTGGCCTATTTAGAATATGTCAACCAATTTGATAAATGCAAGATATATAAAACAACATCAACGCCAAGAATCAAAAAAGTTCGAGGTAATCACAAATTATGAAGATTTTGTAAAAGTAAAGTGTTAAAAGAGCAATTCCGGACATTGTTCGGGAAAAAGAGGATACACAGCAACTATAGGTCTAAATATCGTCACCTTTAATGCAAACGAAGGTAGCTGCACTTTTTCTTTTATAGAAGAAGCAACAATCATTACAAATTATAGATTAAATTACTTGATAGGGTCGGTGAAAGTTACATTTTTCCGTAAAAAAGAAATTCGATCAAACAAACCAAAATAACTCAAAAACTGCTTCAATGCAAAAACGAAGTAATTTACAAAAAAGAGAGAATTATGATTATGCAGTAAAATATTAAGTAAAAATAGAAAAATAAAAGAAATATCCTGTCAACAAAGCAAACTGTTACCACAAAATTTCAGTTCAGTTTAGTTCACAAACAGACATAAAACACATGTTCAGCAACTCCGTTTGTTTATTAATGTAAATATGAACCAAATAAAAGATTCTTGTATACGTTCATAAATACTTATGTACTATTTATGTATTCAGATTTGTAATATCAATGCTGCACATTTAGCAATAATGTACAAACATGTGTATTGGATGCAGCAGTCAATATTACGTACAAACATCCTCAATAATTTGAATGTGTGTTGACCACGGACGAACCCTTTATCAATTTTCGATGACTTAATTAAAGCAAATTGAAATTTGGTCAATACAGTTACCCCTTTTAGCCTGTATCAGTGTGTGTATCTGTGTTTTTTTTTAATTTTAAAAATGTCAATTGCAACTCAACCACTCTACTCGATGATAGTTGTGTGAATAAGATCCCTTGATAACCACAAGCAGTATTTTCTATTTCTAGTGTTTTAAAAAACAAAATAAAAACTTCTGTAGAAAATAGAAACAATTTTGTCGCGATAAAAGACACAAATAACAAAAATTTTATACAAATATTGGAGATTTTGGATTTACATAATTCGAAACAAAAATTTTTAAAACCATTTTGCTTTTGTTTGGCCATGTGTCGTAATCGCGGCAATATCTAAATGCAGATGCGATTGCGCATTCAATTTAACGTCATATCAAAATGAATAACGCCAACAGGCATTCGTTCATATACATGTGTTTGTAAAACACACACAATTATTTACAATAAATTCAAAAGAAAACAAGTTAGAAAGCTAAAGCCGGTCAAGCCCGACTATTTGTACTCTACACTAGAATTGATTTTGAATTAAGAACCCTGATATGTACAAAATATAAGCAGACTTAGAAGAAGCCTACTGCGGGAAGAACAGTTAATAAAGAACAATTTTTACAAAATTTGATTGGCGAAAAAAGACTTACGCTTATGTTAATATATTTTTGTAGCTTTATTTATTCTTGTTATATAAGGTAAAGTCTAAGTTCTGGAAATTGAACTTATATGAGAGTAAATTTTGGTTTGTTCAATACAAAACTCTATTTAACATTTGATGTCATACGGTGATAAATATATGGAAAACTTAAGAGACATTAATTAAATTCATGTCATTTAAGGCGGTGGCAAATAGAATCCGTCGTACGTCATACTTCGCCTTTTTAACTGACAGCTAAGTTGAAAAACATATTTTATTATGAACAATGTCACATTCAGTACGTCTCCTTCAACGCAATGTACTAAAGTTGGGCAACGTTTAACTTTTAACGTACTTACGTCAAGTACTTTGACAACTACCAGCTGGTCCGTAACCTTAATGTTGATTAGTTGTTTTTGCACGCGGCCATATAAAACATAAAAAATCTGCCGTTTTAACATCCGTTTATAAAGGATTCTATGTGCTAACCTCTTGCGTTGTTACGTTAATGTCAGTTAAAAAAAGCAACGCTTGATGTACGACGGATTCTATGTGCCTCCGCCTTTATACCCCAGAATCTTTATGACTTTTTTTGTTGCTTTGCTATAAAATCGACCAATCACCACCAAAAACAAAGGTTTGGTCTCCATTTCAAATGTCAAATTTCATTAAAATATCTTCAAAAGTTCGACCTGTAATTTTATCAAAAAACCTAAATCTCAACCGCATGGTTGCACGAACATACTTAAATTGACTCAAAAAGAGATTATGAGTTGTTCGGTATAGTTAAAGATGGGTTTCGTACTACTATTTTTAGGCGTTACAAACCTCTGCCCTAACAGGTAATACCCCACTTTGTATGCGGTTGTGGTTTTATGTGATTTTTTTTAAAAAAATAATTATTATTTTTAATTTCTAACAAAAATCAATTAAAACCAAAAATATTTGTTTTTTAAACTCGGCTTTATTACCCTCAAAATGGTATCTTTTACTTGACTTCTGCTTTTGTATTCAAAAAAATCAAAAGACGTTTCAAACCGCCACAATGTTACACAACGCTATTAAAGTTACACCGATTTTACACAAACCAAAATGAATTGAACTTACAAAATGATAAACTATAACAATTATTTGTTAAAAATTTTTTTAAATTCACAGAAGATATTTTTATTTGTAAGAAAATACAATTAATTTTTTTTTTATTAATTTCATGCTGATTTTATTCAGGAAAATGAAAGAAAATATTTTTTTTTCATTTAAATATTGAATATTTTCAACAGCCTACAATAATACAATATTTAACTGTCATTTAAAATGTTTATTTTTTTTGCATCTAAAGGTACATTTCAGTATACAGTAAGAGTGAAATTATTTGCATTTTGTTCAAATGTCGTTTCTCGAGTTACTGTTGTTGTCATTTACTGCTGGTATCCACCGATTTCAAGTGACATTTTATCTGATTCAAGTGGTAGCAGTGATACAAACAGGCTACACTTGAGATATATTGGAAATGCAAATTTATAAAAAAAAGTCCTTAGAATACGCAAACACATTCATGCTGCTTGCGAATACTTAATTGTTTACAGACAATACATATGTACATAAATATATACTCACATTTATGTACTTTCATGCATATATTTTATAAGTGCACATAAAGTACATATTATTGCAAACATTAATATCCTGTTGCATTTGTCACTGGTTTATTTAACACGCTGAATGTATTTTATAGAAGAAATTTATTGCAAATTGTGTTTGTTTGGGGGTACGAAAAAAAACCTTAAAAAATTTTAATGAGATTTTAATTGTTTTTTATTTTTTTTATTTTTGAAGTCTTTCTAATCTTCAATAGAATCATGGAAACATTTAGACGTTTTAAATTTTGAAAAGTGCATTTGAAAAGCTACTTAAATGATAGTTCAAGGAATATGTATACATTCAACACAATCTTGGAAGCATTTTGGAATTAGAATTAATAAATAAATGAATGAATATTCATACCATTCTCAGTTAATTTTACTAAACTTCAAACATACATCAATGCCAATGGTAAACGAATAGCCCCATTCTCGTTTTTGGTTCGAATTCGATGATAATCGAAACAACAACCGCAAACACAATAAGGCTGAACAATTCTTTATTGCTCCTCAAAGTATTTTCTGATTATCCTGATTTATATTTGTGAATGCTGAAGTATAAAACTAAATAATTTTTTGAAAGTATAAGTTGATAATAACGAAAATATCAGTTTTGTGATAAACGATTAATAAATGTACATTAAGTTGATTGAAAAAAAGAAAGAGCAATTAAGTTCTTATAAAATAATATATAAAATGAATATTTTGTGGTGACAATAAAACAATACTAAAATCAATTAAAATATTTTTTTATCTAATCCGTACAAATACATTTTTAATTTTGCGCATCCCTGGTATAAAGCAATGCCAGGCATAAGTGTCTCCGGGGGACGAACACTAATCGGGTTTTATGAGAATACTACACGAGTGCTAACAAAAAACCATAACAAAGAGAGCATAATACAAAACAAATACAACAACAGCACAAGCTGATATTACAGTCAGGGTACACTTATCAGGTAGCCTCAGATAAACAGCTGAGTAACGGTATTACGTTATATTAATGTCAAATTTTGTTTATGTTTATGTATTTTCTTTCTTTTTTACAAACAACAACTGTAGTATTGTAAGAAAAGCTTAAAAAGAAGAAGAAAGATTTTGTGAGTTTTTGTTATTTGTCTTTGACATTCTTATGACGGTTTTAGTTGTTTTTGTAGAACCGCTTCTACCTGATAAGTGTACCCTGATTACAGTGTTGTTCTTTAGATAAAACAAGGAGAAAGCTCCCATAAATGCTTAAGGATCGTTTTCTCTTACAGGTATAAAGTCACAATTTTAACGATATTATTATTATTACTATCAAGGAATCTTCGTGGCACAAGGAAATAGTGTTAAGTATGACAATGTCATTGTAGTATCATCGAACTATAAACAGGTTGATATGTGTTGACATTGTCTTTCATGAGTGGGTAACAAATTGCCTTCTGGAAGACTTTATCTGCTACACGTCCAAATAGCTTACGTTTACTTTTGTGTGTTTTAGTTAATGCTTTATTTCTTACGCCAAAGAAAGCTTAGCATTTGGTATCGATGATTAACCATTATCAGCATACGTCACCGTGAATCATTGTGACATTCGCCACCGTGTATACGAATCTTGCATGTAAGAATAGAAACATATACTCATGCAAATATAAACTACATTTTCCTTTTTGATTTTAATTTGAAGGGGTAAAAATCAAAATTTATACACAGAAGCTATTAAAAAAATTAAAAATTATTTTTAAAATTAAAAAGTTTTTGCCAAAAATTTATGTTTCTTATACGGAAATCCGCACTCACAATTATTCTGACAGACATGCAGGAACAGTCCTAAAAACCAACAATTATGCAAACTCTCAAGTTCATTTAAAATTTTTTTCACACATGCACATGCACGCATATACGGTTTTTTGTGTAAATTTATGTAGGTTTGTTAACATATGTGAATGAGTTAAAACTAAATCATGTTAATGTTCTTATGAGAACTTAAAACAACAAGTATGCGAAAGAAGGAAGCAGGGTACACTTATCAGGTAGCCTCAGATAAACAGCTGAGTAACGGTATTTCGATATATTAATGTCAAATTTTGTTTATGTTTATGTATTTTCTTCCTTTTATACAAACAACAACTGTAGTATCGTAAGAAAAGCTCAAAAAGAAGAAGAAAGATTTTGTGAGTTTTTGTTATATGTCTCTGACATTCTTATGACGGTTTTAGTTGTTTTTGTAGAACCGCTCCTACCTGATAAGTATACCCTGGAAGGAAGTAATTAATTAGAGAAGTTTAAGTCTTCCCGACAGAGAATTAAGCATAAGTCTCCGAGTTTTGTTAGAAAATTTAATAAAAAAAAATACAGAAAAAAATAAACAAAACAAAGTAAAGTACCTTCCGCAATAAGGAATTAAATTCTTTTTATATCCACGAAACGAAAAGGACATACATATATGTATGCTTGTTCATATGAAAAAACCTACAATGAAAAGGAAATAAATGAAAAAAACGGAAACCACTCATTTACTTAAATCACTACTATAATCACTGCTTATAAAGCGATCCTGTGAACGGGTTTCCCTTTTGTAAAATACATAACAAATTTTTTTGGGTTTTATGTAAAAGCCAAATATTTAAAGGATTATTTGCTTTAGTTTTTGCAAATAAAAAAAATCGCTAGAGTTAATTATATTAAAACTTGTGTCAGTGAAAGTTTTGTCAAATTTTTTTTACATAATAATTTAGTTGGTTTTTGTTGTATAGGCTACACTCAAAAAATTATTAAGGTTAAATCAACTGGAAATCTATTTAAAATAACTGGATATTCACTTAAAACCCGTCCAACTAGATATTCATTAAAATTGAAAAAATATTTTATTTAAATTCAGACATCAAAAAATTAACCTACATATTCCTCTAAAATTAACTAGATTTTCTGTCATTAAAAAACACAATGAATCAGAAAAAAATAACAAAATTAAATATTAATAAAAAATAACTGACAAAATTTACTTCAACTGAAAATCAGTATTTTTGTTAAGCTGAAGCTTTGAATAACCCTTCAAAGACAGACGGACAGACGGATATCGCTAAATCGGCTTTCCTATCTATAAGGATCCAGAATATATATACTTTATGGGGTCGCAAATGAATAATATAGATATTACAAACGAATTGACAAAGTGATATATACCCTTATCACTATGTGAAGGGTATAATTAATACTAAAATGCTTATAACTTACATCAACATTTATTCCAGATACAGGAAATACTAGTGTAGGTGGTGACTCCTTTGGCACGTAACGATAAAATTCCTCTGTACCAAAATACCAACGCACTGAGTATAACGCCGCCTAAGAAAAACAGAAAACAAAAAACATATACAAACATGTTTTTTATATAAAAAAGTGTTTGAGAAAGCGAAAAAGATGAAAAAGAAAGAAAAACTGCATGAAAAATGAAGATGTTTAATGAAGTTCATTGAAAAACAAAAAATCCTTTTGGTATCAGGTTTCATGCTTTTTTAATGATTTGTTGTCTTCTACTTACCTGCTCTAGATCGTACTGACACGACAATGTTGCAGCATTACCCATTATAACAGCATCTGGTACAAAGATTTTTAAGTCTTTTAGACATTCAGCTGAGAAGGTCGTTGTATTCAAGTAAAAAAAGACAAGAAAGTGATAAAGAAATATAACAGATTAGTGACAAGAAAAATTTCATTTAAGTAATTATTTGTAAATTATAGAAGATTGTTTCAAACACAACAATTTACAAAGTATTTGGAAAGGCTTTTAATATATATAATTTTCATCTAAAATAAGAAATTTGCAAAACATGTACGAGGGTTCAAATGCCTACAGTATTTTTGCAATTAAAGGTAGTGAGTCAATCCTGAATTCGGAATGGAATTTCCCTTATTCATATATTCATGTATATTTAAAGGAAATAAAAGGTATAAACGTAACAATATGTTACTTTGAAATTTAAATATTTTTTTTTGCTTGATTCGATCTTTTTAGTAATTAAAACCATTTTTTAGTTTTTCCTGAGTAAGAAGACCACATCTATTCATTTACTCTTATTTCTTCCACCATTTTATGTGTTTTTGGGTATTTGCAGACAAGTCTTTCATTATGTTTGGCTTTTTTGCTGTTAAAAAAGCACATTTTTAACCTCTTAATGAGGTGTCAACGACAGCTGCATAAACATTTAAAATAATTTGCCTACATTTCAATTACGCATACACATGTGTACATGTTTATACATAATTACATACATATAAACATAAAAAGCCATTGAAAATCAATTGCAATTGAAAAACTAATTTACATTTTTCAATAATAATAATAATCACCTTCATCGAAATATCGAATATATAAAATTTATATAAAACCTAATCTTGTAAGTTCCTAAATTAATTTACAACGTTGGGATTTAATGGAGTTAATGCTCCTATACATGATAAGTTCATGATTGGCTACCATGTCCTTCAAACCTTAGTATAATTGAAATATAAGGGGTAATCTTTCTAGCACGGCTTATGATTGAGATAGACGGTCAAAAAGGGGTAATTTATTTAAGCCATTAAAGGCTCCTCAAATAAAAGTTCTTTGTGTTATTTCTAGCGTCTATATGATTCAAAAATAGGCCGGTTTTTATTTACTTAATTAAAAAATGGAAGACAGCAGCTACATATTCATAAAGTGTCACAACTAAAGTCTGTGTATAACTCATGTTAGTTAAACTGATTTGAAACTGAATTTGAATAAAAGCCCAAAAAATCTTTTTATAATGTTGTTTTAAAAGTAGAATAACTTTGATTTAATTGTAAAATTAAATAACTCAATCTTATGCAGTTGTGAAAACATTTTGAACTAATTTAAAATGCACAAGTATCACCATGTGAAGGAAAAATGTTTTGTTGAAACTCTTCTGATAGACATGCATTCATGTTTACACCTAAAAGTGAGTTTTCTCAATGTTTTTTTTAAAATGGATATTTTAATCCAACCTAAATGTTGGTTTTTAATAAAACATATGTATTCTGCTAGAAGTTTTTTATTTGGCTTTAATTTCAAGAGGCGAACTTCGAACTACTAACAATCGAATTTGGAAAAAGTTCTTATCACAATTCCCATAAAAAATCATAATAGAATTGTGATTGTCCCCAGTGCTATAAATTGTCTAAACAAACAAAGATAATTCAATTTACCTTTATCTAGACAACTGTAAGTTGAATAGAATAACTTAACCTTACAGTCAATGATTGATAGATTAGATAGGGTGCTGGCAATGAAATCCGAAAATGCATTTTAACAAACTTTTTTCCGAAATACCTTAAGAAAGTTTTTATAGATAAAATATAATTATTGTTGGGCAACTTACCATTTAAACTGATATTAGTTAAAATAATCCATATGCTCACAAGCCATTCGAAACCATTCCAATGATATTTTCTTTTACCAATCATATCAGGGTTGTTCTAAAAGAAAAATATAATGAAAAAATTTTGAGATAAAATTAAAAAAACTTTTTGCAAATATTTTTAATTCTCATAAGTTTAAATGTGCGCAAAAAAGTCCTGTCACTTAATTTTTTTTAAAATTCATGTCACACACAAATATAGAAAAAGTGTTGAATTATTTTTTCTACATAAAATCAAAACAAGTAATATATGTTGATATTAATATAACTTTAAATACACGATTAAATAGACTTATGAACTCCTTTAAAATGACAGATAAAAAAAAACTTAGTTTAGCTTCGATTAAAATTTATATTCCAAAGAAGATTTTTAATTAAGTTTTAATTTTTACTGCTCAAAATTAAATTGCCGAAAATGAATTATTTTTGCTTTAAGTTTCTTTATCATGAAACATCTCCACATTCCACCCATTCACGAATACAACCTTCCTTATGAATGTTTATTTAATTATTGTATTAATGAAATAGAAACCGATTGGTGGTGCTTAAGTATTACTTACATATTTGGAAAATCCTTTAATTTATAACTGATCTTTGTGGTTTCTTTAGATACAGAACAAACATGTTACAACCTGCGGCAGTATTTTGTGGCATTTTGATAGAAGCTCGCTCGCTGACAATTATCTCATAAAGAGAAATGTTCATTTAATCATATTTACGATTGTGTTTGTACATATGTATGTTTTCATGTGTAAATATGTGTGTGTGTTCATTTCGTTTTATTTCATTGGCATTTATAATTAAACCAAAATTTAATTAAATATTCGCTGTGATGCCTAAAGAAGAAGTCAAAATTTAAAAGGGAAACACAAAGGTTTAAGGAATGTTAATTTAACGTCTTTATAAACTCGATACATTCTATTAAGGGTCTTATGTGAACACATACATATATACGCAAACATCCTTCCATTTTTTGTTTTTGTAAAATTGATTTTTAAAGAAAAGAAATTCCCGTTTTCTTGTTGCCAATTTGTGGTTTCTAATAAAAAGCTAAATATAAAATAAAAGCAGAATTCTTTTTATAGAATATTGATGCAATAATAGAGAAATGCATAAAAATGACAAAAAAGAAAATACAAACAATGCGGAAGGCTTTGAATCATTAGTGTATACTTCCGCATAAAAAAAATTTGTTGCTTATCGTTGTGTGTGTGTGTGTAAGTTTTTACTTATGAGCAAAAAATATATCGAACAGATAAAGACAATAATTCAAAAACGCTAAAAGTTCTAAGGGCATGTTTCAATTGTAGTCAATCAATCTTTATTGTAGTATTTGGAAAAAGATTAAATCATCCGATATGACAATGACGAAAGAACGAAAAATATACAAAAAAGAAAAATCCAAATTAGTACAAATATAAAAATATTGGTTTAATTTAAAATTATGCTTCTGGCAGTTTGAGGCATGTAGCATACGAAAGACCTTCAAACCCTTAAAATTACCAATTTTTATTAAATAACTTTTAATCATTATTTTTTTACGTGTAATTGAATCGGAGAATATATGTGGATTATTCCAATCAATAGGCTTCAGTTTAAGTAAGAAAACTTGTAAATTTTGGACAGACGTAATGTAATTGTGTAAGTTGTATAATGAATGCAATTTTTCTAAATTAATTAAATTAAATTTTGGTGGTTTATTTAAAAGCGTTTAACTTAAGCCCTCTTCAGCTTTCCTAAAGGCTATGAATGTAAGTGACAAACTCCAATTGTTGTTGTTATTGTTATTTTATTTAATTTTTTTCATTCTTTTCCACATAAGGATAAGCATTTGTGGAAACATTTTACTTTCTTTTTTTAAATTCTCTGCTTTTTATGGCTTAAGTATCTTTGTTTACGCTTTGTTTTACTTTCTTTATTTAAATTTTCTTTTCTTCTTGAACATATAAATAAGTGTTTATTGATTAAAGGATCCGGAAACGCCTTTAACGATAAAAAACACAAACACAAACATGCCCACATCCAAACATATATGCTTAAGAGAATGGATATTTGAATAACAATTTAGACACATTTTTACAAACATTTATTTGAATGGCAAAGTTATTTTCAAGTCTTAAAACATTTTATAGATTTAACTGTATTGTTTTTTACACATTAAGGAAAACGTATCCTTCACAGCTCTATGCACATATATATGAAATTGTATTTACATATACATATATTCACAAATATGTATCTATATGTTGTAGGTTATTGTGTGTGTTTGTTTGTAAACTTTTTGAATATGTTACTTTAGGTAAAATGAGTTTTTGATTAAGTCTTACAAGTAATTTGTAAGATGGGTTGGTTTATCAATCAGGCATGTAAGTGGATTTAAGGAATGCTCATTTCGAACAGCTTTAGGATATGGACGGGCATAAATCTTACAAAAAAACTTTCACTCCCATAACACCCAAATGGGTTGACCACAAGATAATAATCTTTTAATTGAGATAAGATTTGACAATAAAATTAAAACCGATTAAGCATTAAACTCTTTGACATTTAGTAGATACTTCGACCTCAGGTTATCAGGTTTAATTGATAAATTATTAACTTAAACAGATAGATAGATGTACTTTCATGATAATCACAAATGTTCCGTTCTTTTTTAAATGTTAAGATATTTAAATTAATATTAAAATTTTAGTTAAACATTTGCTTACAATTGCTTTTATGTAGATTATGTTAACGAAAAAAGGTACTTTCACACTTAGAGGCCAACTTCATCAAAGTCCAATTTTTATAAACTCTTCACATTCTTGTATATGCATGCATAGATGTGTGTAAGCACTTATGTACATCTTAGAACAGCTTAATTGCGAAAAATTAAGGAAAAAGATATCTTCTTCTAAATGTTTTTATTATCCTCCCCCACACACAAACACATTCGCAAACACTTTTATGAAAATATTTGAATGTTTACGGTGCACATACGCGTATGTGAATTTGAAACAAAAACTAAATAAACATTTTAGGCAAAAATCTTATAGGAGGGGAAAAAAGGTAAAATTTAAATAGATAGAGATGTTATCTAAAAGTAAACTTGAAACTAAATTTACGAAATAGCCGGTTTTATATGAATGACTAAAATACTTTTACGCACACACTGGCACATAAATTCAAAGTTGTATAAATATTATCTAAACATAATAAAAAGTTAATTTATGTTTACATATGTGCAGGTGAGAGAACCCTGTCGGACATTCAGTAGTCATCTACAAAAAAAACCATTTAATGTTGACTTTAATTAACTTATTACACAGCCAACTGCAAAGTTGTCCAGAAGAACCCCCAAGTTTAAGCACACACGCATAGTGTGTATATTTTTTAGTTAGATTCAAGTTTATTAAATTATTTTTGTCCGACAGGGTATGTACTACCAATTAAGCGCACACGCATACACAGGACCTGCTAGACTGCTGATACGAACATACGTAATTACCTCTTTTAAGCTGTACCAAGCGATACAAATGCACATGTCGTAATCGCTGTTGTAAGACATATTTCAGCCCTGATGTTCTCGCTTATTGTTTCGCTTAGATTTAAGTTAAAAGTGTCTTAAGCTGTTAAATCGGAAAGGTTTCGCTTACAAAATAAGCGACGTTCGTCAATAATTTTTTACTTGTATCATGTTGGTTTTTGAATTTTTTGTGCATATTTTTATCGTCAACTTATTCCTCGCATTAATTGTAATTAGAGGTGTAAGCACGCTTCTCGCTTTAAACGTCAGTAGCTATACGTCATCTAGTTATTTTGCTTCATTTACCACTGAGTATATGGGTGTATGAATGTTTGGATGAAAATAGTTTTTTGTTTATTTTCATTCGTTTATATAAGAACGCAGAGCTGAATCTTATTTGATATATTTTGTACCTTAAGATTAAAAAAAAGATGTATTTTTTAAAAAGATTTGATGCCGGTCAACATGAATTAACGTTTTGATATTCTGAACATTTGAGCTTAATCGGAACTCAAACCTCAATTTTTTAAATCTATGTTTTTAATATAAACTCAAAATTTATGGCATACAAAAGCCATAAATTTTGAGTTTGCATATTTTACATCATAGTCTTTTTCCACTTATCAGCATGAGTAAATTAATGCCTTATGCTCTTATTGTTGAATCAAAAATGACTTTTTTGTCGGCAGAAAATGGTATCTTACCTTCTACTCTCTTAAACGAAGTCTTTTGTGAAAAAAAAATTATTCTAACACTTAACTGAATTACATTTTACGTTCTTACATTTTATTTTTACTTTTTTTTATAAAAGTCGCTTACTAAGCATTTTTTTGAATGCTTTTGAATCCTTACTAATGATCCAGTTTTTAGTCATTGTTGGTATTTTAAAAATACGCAGCTTAGTGATTTTGCAAATTAAAATCTTTTAAATGCATACTGGGGTACATGTTTCAAATAGTGCGAAGAATAATGTCATATACCTATTCAATATTAAGATTATCAATACATTTCTAGTAGTTTTTTGTAAGCGTTTGGTTTATAAATTAAAACAAAAGGTAAGAGCCTTAAAATTTATTTTAACAAAAATTTCTCTTAATATTCAAAAGTTAATAACTTTATATGGCCAAAGTTTTACAACTCTGCAGCAATCAAAAAATAAAAGTGCTTAAACAAATTTTCTTTAAAGTTTGTCCAATATTTTTAATTATTTAGGGATAACAGCCTTTTACTTTTTAATAAGGATATCCTTTATGTTGTAAGTTATTTACTATAACAAACCATAATCGCTTTAAATATCTAGCAAGATGATAGAAAACTTTTACTTTAAAAAGATAAGCAGAAAATAGTTTAAAGTAAAACTTTAAATATGGAGACTAAAAGGCATCAAATTTTCCTTAATTTGACTGAAGAGCTTTTTTTCTTTATGCCACAGATTTTCGTCACTCAAGAAATAGATTCGTTGTTTAAAACAAATTTTACTTTTGGTGGTAATCTAACGATTTAAATGTTTATTGCAATGGAAACCAAATAACATTACTATCACAACTAATAACAAACGACTGGCGGCAACAGCTTAGGACTGACTTTTGTAAATACATACAAAATTATAATTTAAAAACAATAATAAAGGCAAGAGGGTCTCCGACAATTTTTCTTTAAAACAAAGTTATTTTCAACATTTTTTTAATTTATAATATGTATGTTTAAATTGCTTAGCAAAATCACATGATAAATTATAGTTAAATTGACAGAATTCTCATATCAATTTCGTTTAATAAACCTCTTTTTCAGGTGTCTGCATCATAAGTAAAAAAAAACGTATTTTCAGTTCTTTTAGAACTTTGCTTTATTTTTCACTCTTTTTTTAATATGTAAAATACGCCTTTTTATATTTTAAGGGACGATATGCATGTTTAGATATATATTCTCAGGTCTTACATATCCTACCGTTTGATCAAATTCGGTGTCTTCAGTTTGCTAAAACTATTAATCAAATAACTAAAATATCAAGTCAATAAATACATATTTTCATGAGTGTAATAGAGAAGTCATTCAAAGAATAAGTGTATGTATGTATTTACATTAGAAATGCATTTAGCCATATTAGTGCTCTGTCTGCCCAAAATATGCAAAAAGTAAAACGTATCCGGCTGATCCGTATATAAAAGTATGCACTTGAACTCTTGATACGTTAATAAGGGCATAAATAATTGAAATATTTGCTCTGTTAATTTAGTTTTGTTATATTTTTAAATCCTTTATACACTTATCCATACACAAATAGTATGTGTGAACACAAATTTCAATACAAAGGAGTTATTTCATTACTTATCTACGCATTCCTCGTTGGCATTTGGAAGATTGTTTTGTAAAATATCATCAAATTAAGACTTTTAAGAATCACAAAGGTGACTTAAATAACTGACCAGTCAGCTGTGCCTTTTAAAAGAACACAAAAAAATCTTACAAATACTTAAAAATCGACTTTCAAAAGAAACAAAATGTATAGAGTGTGTTAAGTCATAAATTGATCATTCATACGCTCAAAGTGTATTTTAGTTATCGAGAGATATGTTTCCTCCGAGCGGTGCAGGAGAGTTGAAAATGACTTGAATATGATAAAAAAATGCAAACGTATCAATACCCAACTAGCCAAGAGCTATTCAATTGATGATGGTGATTAATAAAAACTTAAGAACGAATAACAAATGCAAATATCCATCATAAGTTTCACAATGGACTGACTCTTCTGCAACTGAAACCGACAGCTGGGTATCAACATTGTAAATATTTGAATTTACATATACAAACTTTGTACATATTTTCATATGTATATGTGTTTAATATATATTTTAATTTATAATTTATTTAGGATTTTTTATTTATATTAAGTTTAAAGTTCGTTCGTATTACGAAAAGTCCAATTTCAAAGACATTGATTAATAGAAGCACAAACGAAACTTGAAATATTGCGAAAAAAAAAATTTAAACTAAAGTAAGAGTTTAAGTTTCACGCTTTTATTCATTTTTTTTATTTCTTTTATTTTTTTTATATAAAAATAGTTTTTCTTTATTTAAGCTGAAAAGAAACATATCAAAGGAAATAGATGAAAACTTCTTCTTTATTTATTTCTTCTTTTCCATTTGATAATACCGTCCGAATTAGAATCAGTTAAAAATCTTTTATATATTTTCACACATTATTCTTGGTGCTGGTTTTCTGCTTCGTTTTTTTTTATTCTTTTTTTTTTTTTGTCAATATCTTGACCAACAAAAATATATAAAAACTAATGGATGAACAAAGTCTTAAGTTGCCAAACTGTAATATTTCATGAATGCATTCATACATAAAAGCATTGAGGGGGTGTATTTCGTATAAGTTTCAAGACCATTAATACTTGACGATAAATTCAATGTACATGTACATGGTTTCAACTGGGTAAGTGAGCACAAGCTTTTTCTTGTTTAGTTTAACTTTTTTTTCAATAAAACACATATTTTAGTTATTTGTTTGAACTTCATTGTAGGAATTAAACACTAAAAAAATATTTTTAAGAAATGCAACATTTAAAGCCAATGCCTTTGAAGTATCTGTAATTATAAAAGTCTTTTCGTTAATTAAAAAAACTAAAAAGATTTACAAACCAGGTCGGGCTCTACCAGCGTTTCTTTGTTATTTATTTTCAACTTAAAATGTGCTGCATATTAACAAAAAAAGAAATTTCCAAAAGCATTAACCTGCGAATTATTGCTTTTGTAAATCATTGTTGGCGTTTAATTTTTAAATACAAATAAAAAGTTATTTAGGGCAATTAGTTTTTTTAATTAAAAACTAATTTATTTAAGTTAATGCTTTGTTTAAAAAAAATATTTTCCTGTGTGCGTTTATTCCGTAAACTCCTTTTGTAATCTTTTAAGAAGAAATAACTTAAATTTGTGATGGTTTTCAAAATTAGGAAATTTATTTTTTAAGCGAAACAATTTAAAATAAATTCTAACCTTAAACTGAATTAAAACAAAAGAAATTAGTAAATTTCTATCCAAAGCATATGAGAGCATAAGTGATTTGTTTCCCTTTTTGAAGGGAAACTAAAATAAATAATCCCGAATGCGTCTGTCTTTCTGTCGGACTCTCTAGTTTAAATATTTGTTATTTGTTTGGTTTTCTTGTTTGTGTTTTACAGCTTTTATCCGTTTATGACTTTTCAACGCCCATCCTTTTTTACTCATTTTAAGATAAATGAAAGATGTAGGAGAAAACAAAAAATGTTTAAAAGTAAAGTGAAAGTCCTTTATTAAGGTGTTGATTTATATTCCCATAGATTGGTAACTGCACTTTAAGTATGTTTTATTAATTTTTTGTTTGAAGTTGTTAAATGTTCATCTCTATGTTTATGACTGTGTACATTTCAAAATGCAAAAAAATATATATTGCAGATTATAGGCACAATATATAAGAAATATGAAACCTCAATTATTTCAAAGTCTAAGAAACAATAAATGTGTGACATTTGAACATTGCTTTCAGTATCCTTTTTAACCTCTTTGAAAGCGTCCACAAAGTCAACAAAATTTTCCATCACTTTATCAAAATGGACTTTGAAATATCTTAAAGATAAAGAAATTTTACTTAGCTTCGTCATTTTGCGCTATTTTTGAGGCGCTCGCTTTTAAATGGTTTCCAAATACATATATCATCTCGAGTTTTCATATAAAAATGCAGAAGTGATCGGAAAATACTTTAGGAGTAGCTATTTTCCGACGATAACAACGGACTCTAATCTCGGTGACCACAGAGTGGTATATTATGCCTTCCTAAGGAAATAATGGTTTTTATGATTAAAGCCAAAACCTTTTCAATTTTTCAATTGAAGCTGAAAATTATTCTGAGGTTTTAAAAAAATTTCTGAAATATTATAGAGTCCTTATGAATCATTGTCGATATCGTTTTAAATATTGAGCAAATTTTTAGAATTGTTAACAAAAAAGTCCTTTTGTAATGTTTGATAAAACAAGACAATCTTTATACATTCCAAATGCTTAACACCAAAAAAGTTTTGTGTAAACACATTTCAATAACAATATTTATTTTGCAGTTTATGCATTTAAAAAAAATCCGAGAGTTGGACTTAACTTTTATGTTATTAAATACTATATTAAGAGCAGGTTTTGCTTAAGAAGCTTTTTTCCGGAAACATGTTTGAAGGTGGTCTATGCGAAGTAATTAAGCAATCATCTCCCCACTTAAAATTTGCATAGTAACTATATGGTTTATGTTTTACACACATTTGTGATGTGGTTATAAAAAGTTTTTAACCAAAATATATTTAGAATTGGGTTACTGTTTATTTCCAGTTTTAAGTTTTTTTGATAAGTTAATTTTTATTCAATTTTTTTGGTTCAGAAATAAAATATGTCTTTTAAAATTATCCTTATAATTTTTTTCGTGCATCTTGTATTTTGTTTGTAAAAAAATCAAAATGATTTAACCTAAGAAGATTTCTGAAGAATGTAATCTTTCAAGAATTTTTGGCCTTTGAATTTATGAAGTAAATAAATAAGGTTTGTTGATGATGGCAAAAATTATTTTTACATTTCATTAACCCTGGTTGTGGTTGACGCATTAGTTTTTAGCTTTTTGGTACCGTCTAACAAATACGTCTATGTTAAGTGAATAGAACCCGACAACGCCAAACACAATAAGGGTGATTATATCTCTTCATTTTTAAATGAAAAAAGAACTAATGATGTCAATACAAAAAGGGTATTTTCGTAGATTTTTTCGCACTTTTTTATTTCGAAGTAGACTGAGACAACAAGAAAAACAGTTTTCCAGAAAAAATTCAATATTTTTCAATTTTTAATTTGAAAAATAAGAGAAATTCTTTAATATTGATTGTTGATTTGGGAAGATATAAAAACGTCTTCAAATTAGTAGATTTCTTAATAGAAATCATGTCTTTTACATTTAAAAAACTGATGCTTTCAACGTTTAGCTTCAATTTTCAAAACATAGAAAGTAGCTCAACCTTAAAGTAAGATACTTATTTTTCATAAAAATATATTTATTTTATTGCTCTTGGAGGATGCAATTAGTTCATTTAAGAAAATATTTAAAAGTGTTTTTTTTGCTTCCAAAAACATATGTATGCACATTTATTACAGATTAAAAAAAAATAAAAGCATTTTATTTATTTATTTATTTTTTTATATTTAAAATCGCCTTAAAAGTCTAACAAATAATCGTTTTTGTCTTTTCTTCAAACACTTCTTTATTTCCTTGTCCCTTGAAAACAGTTGTGGTGTTTTTTTGTTTATTTTTATTTAAATATGGAATATTAATTAATGTAAATAAGAATAAATGTCTCCGAAATTTCTTTTTTTTAATAAAAGTCACAGTTAAGCAAAAATATTTGATTTGAAGGTTTTAAACAAATTTTTTTTAAACGTTTTTGTAAAAGTAAGATGCAATTAATTGTTTTTTTTTTATAATTCCATTTCAATAATTATTCTATGATCTTCGCTTTTACATCATTATAATTCTATTGCTTTAATTTGTTTTTATTTTATTAGAAGATTTTATGATGATTAATGCATTTTTGATGAGCTGTGAACAAGTGCAAAACATTGACCTGGTTTCTGTTATAATAACTCTTGAAATATAGTACACACAAGTGCATAAGTAGATACATACAAACATACATACATACATACATACATACATACATACATACATACATACATACATACATACATACATACATACATACATACATACATACATTTACCTGCACATGTTTTTCGTATTTGTATTGCAACTATGTATTTTTGAATAGAAAAAGTCAACATTAAACAACTGATTTCAGCTTATTCGTATGAGTTATTAAATTATTGATTTTCAACATAAAGTATACGTCTCCATAAAAACATTTTAATTTAAATAAATTTTAATAATTTTTAAACATTTTTCCAACAACTATTTTCAAAACTGAGCTATTTGAAATTTTAGAGTGTACCAAGTTAATGTTTTTTTTTATTAAATAAAATTATCATCAACATTTAAAAGTATGATTTTTAAAACAGAAAAACAAAAAAATAAATGTAAAAAATACACAACAGAGAATAAATGCAAATTTAAATTAGTCGAAGAGAAAATGATGGTTGTGTGTGAGTTTATTTTCATTTGGTAAAACATTTTCATTTATATTTATGAGTTTTTTTCCTGCATAAAACCAGAAAGCAACAAAATAAAAAAAAAATCACTTGACTGGTCTCACTGTGACCATACCTTCATATTGTATAAACATGAATTTACACTAAACTATTTATGTATTGAACACACTGACAATTAACATTATTTTATTATTTAAATAAAAGTAAAATATGAAATGAAACTACATAATGCAAATTATATTTAAGATTTTTTGGTTTAAGAAAGCATGGTTTATTTGTCAGGGTTGATAGATCTTTGTGGAACATATTGTAGCTGCTTCTGTTATATGTGTAACCTATGAGCAATTGTCGCAATTTTATCTAATACTACATTTGGGCCAATTCAAATAAATGATTGATTATATTTTATTTAGTCTTTCCTTGCTTATTTTTTTAACGTTTTTAATCTTTGGAGGGTAGAAAATTACCATTTAACTTGTGGCATTTATTTTTTTGTTAAAGCATCAATCACATTTCCGGTGGTAAGTTCGAAATTTTTACACTTTTGTTGCCAATTTAATACTACTGCGTTTATGGTTCAGTTTATATTTTTATTTATTTCTTAAATTTAATAATTTGGTCCGCTACTTTTATAGAAACTTTTTTTTAAGAAAATTGAAGAAAATTTATTATTCCGAGATCTCTAATGGTTTGTTGATAACTTTTAGGTTTTCTAGTTTTTGCTTATATCTCGCCTGACTTTTAAAAGATAGTTTAAATTGAAGAAACTATTTTCACAAAGTTTAAATTAAGGTTTTTACTCCTAATAAATAATTTTAATTAAAAATTGAAAAAAGGATCTAATATTTAAGTGAAGTTCGACTTTGGTTTGATGAAATAAAAAACCAAAATTGTTGGCTCCAAATTTATTATGTTGTTATTTAAAAAATGGAAGAAGTAATATAGAAGCAGTTGGGCTATAAACATAATAAATTACACAATTATAAATTTTTTTTTGGTTTTAGTATTTTGATTATTTCTATTGTGCCCCGAAACCGAAATTAAATTTTTTATTCTAATTTCTTACTGTTCTAATTATTAGCAAAATATGTGATTTTAATTTTAATCTTTACAAACAGACATGCATGCATACATATGCACACTAATATGCCAAAATTATTTGTATTTTTACACAAACTTCCAGGAGCATATCCTGTCAACTTCATTTTCTTTCGTTTCTTTTCTACTTTTTTATGTTTTTTAATAAAAACAGCCACACACACACAAATTCTTGTGTTGAAAAAAAATTTATTATGCAAAACAAGGTTTTTAAAAAATGCTTATAAAGTACTTGATCATCGTCTAAACCTTTTGGGGTTGTTTTAGGTGTGAAAAAAATAAACAAACAAAAGTAATGAATTTATTAAGAAAATGTATGTAATTTAACAAATCAATGCATATTCGCAATTGTATTACGAATCAGAAGAAACAAATTACTTCCAATTTGTTTGTGTGTGTTTTGTCTGTATCTCTGTTAATGCTTTCTAAGCCCCAGGGTATAAGCCTAAGCAGAACTAAACAAGATTTTTTCAACAGATTAAATTTTTTTCTTTTATTTAATTTTACCTTCGAGCTATTTTCCAATGAGTAATAATCCAATATAATTTGTACATACATGAATAAAAATTCATGTTTGACTTATCACACATCACATATTGAAGCACATGCACACTTATGCATACCTACATAAGAACATACATGTGTAGGTATAGGCATATTAAATAAATTTCAAACTCTCACCTCCTTAAACATCAAAAGAATTTACCGGGAGAACTCCCTGGTGAAAACCAAAAAAAAATTCTTGTTTGATTTAAAATTTATGAAAAAAAATTACTTGCAATTGCCATACATTTAACAAAAAAAACCCTTAAAACCACTTTAAAAGTGGGATTTTAGAATTATTTTTTATATATCTTTATATATTTTAATTCTTGATTATTAAGAAATATAATTTTGTCAATAAATTCAAGGTGCATCTACACCACAGTTGTGCATTTTGTAACGCCGCGCAAATTCCCTCTTTTATCTCAGATGAGTTTTCAAACAAAGCGGATGATTAGCGCTTGTTTTTTCAATTACACTAACAACAATATGGAATTAATATTATCTGAAACTGCACAAATACAAGAACAAATGCGATAGTATTAGTGTGCCTATCCCTGATCTACACTCAATGTAATCTAACGTAAGGCAATATACGGAAAGTTTTTTTCTAAACAGCTCAAGATAATCTAAAGCAAATATAACTTATAAAATAAGCACATGTTTTACAACTTTAAATAATATTATTCAAACATGAAATCAATCAAAAAGTATTTTTTTAGGAAAATATTATTTAAAAATTTCAGTTTACTATGATTGAAATAAAGTGATTCGTATAAGTACTTGCACATGTATAGGGAACAAGAAATATTTTTTTGTTGAATGAAGCGAACCTAATAAACTCTTTGATTAAATATAAAAAGTAGAAATATTACGCAGTCATTTAAATTTATTTAATTAATAAAAAAAATTAATTTTGTCTGAGCACATCCCGTCTTCACACACACATTTAAGGCATTTAGAGCAACGTATAAGCATAAGATGAAAATGTTCCTACTAATCATGGCCACCATTGGATAAACCATAAATCGACACAGTGTTTACACGAGTAAAAAAGAATGGTAAATAAATGTGTGCTCATACTTTCATACATGCGAATATACATTAATATTATTAACCACGTTGGAGTATATGCGTTTGTGTGTGTGTGATTTAAATCAGTTTCTATGTAAACAAAAGAAGGAAAAAAAGCGAAATTTGTTTAAAGCATCATTAAAAATGTTGCTTTTTGTTTGCACTGAATTTTGCTCTTTTTAAACTTTAATATTTAACTCAGCCATTTCTCATCTTGTTACGTTATTTGTTATTCGTTGTTGTTGACACATACAACTTTGACAATTTTTCTTTTTCCTGAAATTATTTAATAGCGTTTCCCTAACGATGTGCTTTCGAAAACTTTTGTCTTTTCTCAGAAACTGCTCGGATTTGTTTCGTTTGCATATTTGTTTTCAAACGCGTTTTGGATTTTATGTGAAAATAATTTTTGTATTTGTGTACTCGTTAATTTGTCTGTAACGATGTGTGCTATTTATTTATGATACATTTTCAAAAATCAGCTACAAATTATGGTTCTTTTGTTTATAAATTTTATAAAAAAGAATATTAATGTGTTATTTAATTTTTCTTCGTTGGTTTATTTGAGCAACTTTGTTTAGGCTGTTAAAAGTAACGTAAATATACAAATTAAATCATATGAGCATTTTTTCTCGTTTAAAAAAAGTTTTATTTATTTGTTTTATAAAATCAACGGCACTTTGGTAGTTTAAAAGAAAAAAATACTTTGAAATTTTTTTAATCACACAGTAAATCAAACATACAAGAGCAAATTAAATGGTTCCAAAGAAATGAAAAGTATGTTTGTCTTGTTAATATTCTGTTATTTTGACAAAAATATAAGTTTATTCACATGTAACTGAAAACGTGTAAACGAATTAAGATAAACAAAACTTTTAAGCTTCAAAATTTGAAGGGAAATTTTAAAAGTTTAAAAGAAAAATAAATTTCGACTTTTTATTTAGTATATTTATGTTGATCTTTTATTACACTGACTACTTCCTATTATTAACTATGTATTTTGTAAAAATTAAAAAATTTTTTTTATTAAAGTACTTAGCTTTTAAATTATAAATCAATTTTTCTTCAACGGCAATGGAAATGACAGTTTATAACATAAAAGTAAGAGCAGAGACACAAATTCTTTTTTTAAATTAAATTATTTTATTTTCTTATTCAGGGCTAATATAAAAGTTTAATATATAAATAAGTAAATTAGCTAATAAATTTTTGAGTTTCTAATACAGAATTTCAAAAAGACATTTCAAATTAACAAAAGTTTATTTGCAATTTGCCACCTCATTTTTAGGAAATTTACAAGTTGTTCTATTATGTTCTATTGTTATTACGTTAAAATTACAATGGTTTAAAAAACTTCACCAATTATTGGACACTCGGCGCAGGTGTATGTGGAATTTTCATGACAACAACAACATTTTTAAACCGTTGTGAAACTTTGTAGCATTATGACAATGGGACACAATGGAACACCTTGTTTATTCCCTAATTATTACATATATTACAAAGCAGCAAAAAAAAAGGAAAAGCTTGGTCAAGAAAAAGAAACCAAGGGCAAAGTTTAAACTGACAAAACAAGGATGAATGCTCCCACAAACCATCAATAATCATAAGATTTTCACTTGTTTTCCAATGTGCTTGCTTGTGTTTGTGTGTTAAGCGTACCATATGCTAAAAGTAATACAAGACTATGTCTTGGTTGCTTTTATTTTAAGAAGAAGTATAAAAAAGTTTTTGGACAAATAAAATAATGAAAATTGTCAGAAAATAATTCAGGACGAAACAAATAAAATCCTATTTTATACCTTGAACATAAGCAGGAACATTTGCTTAGTAAAAATAAAATATTCCTTTTTAATACCCCCCCCCCCCCCCCCCTCCCCCTGCAGTCCATATTTTCTTTTAAACAATAAACGTCACCCTCTCCCTTTTTTTGGTGGCACTTATAGGGACATTAAAAATGTTGATGATTGTTGTTATTTGTTATTTGTTTTTACTTGTTTGATTTTAATAGTCGCTACTTTTGTTAGCCTAAGTTTTACTTTCGTGCTAGCTCGAAACCTATCGCTTTTAAGTAGTTCTGTTGTTTTGATTCTAAAAAACATTTTTTTTTAAATAAACATTTTCCCGTACAATTTCATACCTTTTAATGGCTCACAGAAGTGAGAAGTGGTTATTAATTTTGTTTGCGGACAAAAAGAATAATGAAACCAATGAAGCCTTAAAAGATTTTTTTTTAATAAAATGACTAGTAAGTATTTTGAAGTTTTAACCGATATTTCTTAGAACTAAATAATATAAAAACTTAAATATTAAAGGGAAAGGCAATACTGGTAAGGTTTAAGGAATTTACAACTGTTGGGTTGTTTCACACTTAAGAACAGATTACTTTCAAAATGCTAGATACTTTGACGATTTTCACGTTTTGTTTTATTTAAATACTTTTCTATGCGTATATTTGTGTACAAATAAGTTTCTATTTCCTACCTTGTTTGCAAAATGAGATCCATAAAATTTAAAAGCATATGTATTTTATTGAGACATTATTGTCTTAATATCTTGTCCTGTACCTTAGGCCAAATATTCTCTAGATATTAAGTGTGTATAACACTAAGGAACAAACAAAATCATTAATTTTAAAAAGCCACACAGCGAAATGACGAGTGTAAGCGCTAATTAGGGAAGAAAAAAACGCGACTGCCTTCGTTTTATTAATATTGTTTGTAAAATTCCCGCTTAATCTAGACGCAGCACAGTGGGGCCAAATGCATGAAAAGTGGCGATTAGTTCATAGAAGTCGTAATTTAAAAAAAAAATATTTTTTATTAATGGATATTTATAAATACATAAAAAACCAACACTTGAAAAAAAACAGAGTGAAAAAACACATTTTTTAACCCTTTATGGGCCATTTTGTGTTCTGTAAAAAATCCTCTTTTTTCACATTTTTTGCTGTAACTTTGGAACGGTGCGCTATAAATTATTCAATTAAATTGCAAATTAAAGCATACTAAATGTACTTTAAGAAAAATAAGTAATATTTTTAAAATTAATAAGGAATAATTATTTATATGTACAGTCAAATCCCGATAATTCGTAATCGCAAGGGACCGGCCATTTCTTACGAATTATAGGGGTTTTCGATTTAGCGGGATTTCGATTTAACGGGATTAAAATAAAATAAATACGAATTAACGGGGGTTTTCAATTTATTTAATAAAACGATGAAAAAACATAAAAAACACTGATGTAACAAACTGATATTAAGAAAATAAACACACACGCAAGCAAAAGTAAAAACCTACGCAAAAAAATAGCGGTAAGCAAAAAATCATTATTTTCATGTTTCTGTTGTTTTTATTACGAATTATAAGTGGTAGTTAGCAAACAATTACGATTTATAAGAGGTAAAGAAGATTTTATTTTCAAAAAAAATTACGAATTAGCGAGGGGACCAAAATGTATGGAAATTTTGCGAATTAACGAGATTTTTTCAAGGGACCGACAGTTTATTACGAATTATCGGGAATTACGATTTATCGGGGTACGAATTAACGGGATTTGACTGTATTTCTATTAGAAAATTTTTAAATTAAAATCATACCTTTTTTCTCGAAATTTTAAAATTTTGCTCAAAAATGAAACATTTGAAAATCTAATTGTTTTTTTTATTGATAAATAACCATAAACACACTATTTAAAAAAAATTTAATTAAATTCGGTTATTCTATTTTTTTTTTTTTTTTTTTTTTTTTTTTTAAACAACAATTTTCATTATAATCATTATTACCTTCAATGTTAGTATTTACTTCACATTCAATTTCATAATCATAAATTAATTCGTTACAATAATCTTAATCTTCATCTCCATCTTCATCATTGCTATTTTGATTGCTGGGAAGTACAAGCAACTTCAATGCAGATTTTGGTATTAGCTCTTTTTTCTTTTTAGAACTATTGTTCATGCTTGTTATAAACGGATCTGAACTTAAGAGAAATCTATTAAAGATATCTTCCATTGTTTTTTCTCGACTGCATTTACGGGCAAAATTCTCCCTATAACTTTTAAAATCTTTATTTCTGGCTTCCTGAGACTCTACGGTTAGCTGACCAATTGGCAATGGCGATAATGATATAATTTCAGGCCCATGAATAAAATATTTGTGAAGAGTAGGAGGCATATAGTACCATGGATATTTTTTCACAAATAGCCTGGCAGTGTTATTAGCGAAGTTTGTAAATTTTTCAATGTTGACCTCAATACCACTAGAAACTACAATTAATATTGTGTGCATATTTTTGATCAACTTTAAATCAATATTAGTAATTTCAGCAAATACTTCTGTATTCTTAAAAAAATGTCTTGCAGTATTCCCGTCTTTAGAGTTACCAAAACCAGGTTTTGGTTGATCAATGATCAATCCCGTTCTCTTTTTAAATTCGCGTTGAATACGACTTTTTGTTTCAGCAATAACTTTTTTTTCTTCGTCACTTCTTGCCTGCCATTTTTGAATTGGAAGTTTATATGCCAAGTGAATAAGACATTCAAAAAATCTTATCCAGCCATGTAGGACAGACAAACCGAACTCCATGAAGTCTACGTTGGAATCTCTAGAAATCATTTGTTCAATATTGTTGAACTCCTTGCTGGTAGCGCCACATATGTAGCACTTTTGTGTGGACTTTGTGTCTGTAATCGCGTTACACACTTTACCGTCAATCATAACGAGAATTAGTTTGTGGTTCACTTTTATCTTTCTTTCTCCAACTGATATCACTGTATCGATAAGAGCATTTTTTTCTGTCTCCACTCTTTCTCTTTCTGTTTTAATACTGTTGACCGTTTCTTTCATAAATTCAATTTTTAATGGCCTGCAAAACCTAGTTGAAGACGGTCGAGGATTATGCCAAATGATTTTGTTTTTACAAACTAATTTTAATGGTACAATTGACGTAATAAATATAGAAGAATCAGATGCATTACTGTCATGAAAGGCTTGTTTGTAAGAACTATGCCCTGAACTTCCGTCAAAGCCCCACTTAATGTATAAAGTAATTTTTTCGATTTCTTCGTTGTCTAACGAATTTAAATCTGCATTTTTAACCGACAAAAGGCGTTCAGTGGTATGATCCAATATTCCTTGTAGGCTAACTTGCGCTGATGTTTCAGAAATTTTCATTTGTTCTCCCTTTGGGTAACATTTTTTCTTAGCTCTTTGGAACAATTTATATGATGGAAATTTCTCAGATGCAACCTTTCTAATAACATTATATTGGTGGCGACTTAGCTTCGCTTCTACCAAAACGGACAGAGCTTCATCCGGAGTTAACTGCTGTGGTGGTACCTGTTCTATACTTTTTCGGTATTTTTTGGCTTTTGTTGGAGATGATATTATTTCCTTAACAATTTTCGACTCATCTATTTTTCCAGCAGCTCTCAAGCTCATTTGTGTGGCGTAAGCCAAAACAGGCAATGAAATTTGATCTCTTATGTCTTTACATTTCTTAACTTTTGTTTTTTCTTTGCACTCTTCAAATGAGAGATCATTGCGACCTCTTTTTTGTTGTGGTTCTGGTGGTGGACTGAATGAGATTGAGGCATCCAGCCAATTCTTATTATTTTTTACAAAAATTTCATTCTTTCTATGACATTTTTGCCATCGAATCTCATAGCTAGAGCAAAAATTATGAAACCTTGTCATAAAATCTACCATATCCGAAGGGTCGACACGTTTTATTACTTCCCATCTCAAAAGTTTAAATTTATCCTGAAGTGATTTAGGTTCTGCACTCCTCATAAAATTATGCAACTCATGACGAGGAATGAAAATTGTTTTGGGACATGTTTCTAAAATTAATAAGATTTCTATTCGTTTAAAATTTGCAAAAAGTAATTCCTTTAACCCTGTACCGAATAATTTACACTTTCACAACACTTTAAATATGTAACATCACAAAACATTGACAGCTAAAACAATAAATAAACGTGTCAGTACCGAATCAATAATACCCTACGGATGGATAGAAATTCTTAAAAATGTATTATCATTATATTAGTAGATTGATATCACCAGCTTAAAACAAAATTAAAACTTTACTCGTATGATGCATGTATATGACCAACAGTTATTATGTAGGACTCAAATAAATGACAATAATAAATAGGGATGGGAGCGTGACCTCCTTCAATTTTTCAAAATAGTGCACTTGTGCCATATACAATTTTCTAATAATTTAAAATTAACAAATGTTTAAGTAAAATTCATTGTAATATCATAAACACATGTAAAATAATTTAATTAGTTTTATTCATAGTAAATAAACCAAACATACGCAATCACGTGAGCATGCGTGAATTAAAGTTACTCACGCCCCCATCTCTAATTAACAACGCATTTTTTAGCTACAATAACAACTACTCGTTAAAGTATAGTGACAAAACAAAGTAAAAACAACTTGATGTTTTGTTTTGTTTTTTTTTCATATTTGTGGATTTTTAGCATCTTGAGTTATTTCACAAAAACAAGCATAACTCAAAAATCGCAAAAAATCGGAAAAAAATATTTTGGGGTTTATTAGCTGAGATCTGATATTATAACACTATATAGACGATTTTACGCAAGCTCACGAACAAAGTTGTTGAAACTCCATATATAAATCAAAAATAGCCCATTTTTGGGCTAATTTTATTTTATTAACATTTAATATTTTTAAAACATTTATTTAAACAAAAAAACATGTACTATATAGTAAACTACCTGAAGTTGACGGTTCCATTATAAAAATTTAACTTTTAGAAGTATTAATAGAAAAAATTATCAATTGAAATATCAAAATTTTCACTTTTTTTTTAATATGCACAAAAAAAATAACAATTATTCAACTTTAAGTGCTCACTTCAACTAAAGCAAACAACTTAAAAGTATAATTTTTGCAATTAGTGATGCAGAATTTTATCCACTTTCACCCGGTACCAAACACGATCATGAATTTTAAAGTTCATATTTTGAATTAATCGCCACTTTTCATTCATTTGGCCCCAATGTGCGCAGTTTATATAATTAATGCAAATGAATTTTTAAAGGCGAGTGACGTGTATTTTTAAGGACAAACAAAATCACTTATAAATTGATAAAACAAATATTCACATTAAAAAAAGAAAGAAATTTGTCAAATATTTCATATTTTTTTACACTAATTTTATAATTTATTTTATTTTTGTGAAAATTGGATTAGGACTAGGAACAGTCAGGGAAATGATAAATGAAAACTTAAAAAGAAATTTTTAGAAAAGATATTTTAGTAATTAAGAAGATTCCTTGAAGCTTTATTCCAAAGTAAATAGGAAAATGGGATTTATTTCATTTTCTCTATTTTATTTTTAGGTAATTAGCCAGCAATTTTAGAATCACCCTAATGTGTTAAGAGTTTTATATTATCATTGTGAGAATTGTTATTATTTAATACATTTAAACATGTTTTCTCCGCAAAATAATAAATTTATTTTAACGCACAAGTATTTACTTAAAATTCAATTAACACACACATAAACATACTAAATAAACATTTATCGTAAATTTACATTAGATTTCATTTGTTGAACCTTTAATTTTCATCAAAATATCTTAACAATATTGCCAACATAAGACACAACAAGAACAACAAAACAATAAAACCTTACACGCAGAAGAATACTTATCCATTAAAAAAACACAAACACACACATATACAGACAACCGATGTATTAGAGTTTATTTAGACATCAATTTTAAAATAGACATTTATACAAATCAAATCCTGATCCTTTTCAGTTATGTGTCTTTATTCTGTTTTATGTAAATGGTTATGTATGTATATGTGTTTGTCCTATAGAGAGCTTAAACTTTCATCTTTTTTAAAAATCTTTTAATATTTCGACATCCCTTAACACCAAAATAGTCCTAAAAAGTTATTTTCAAAGGAAAAAGAAATAAAATTTTTCCAGACATTATACGAATTACAGAAACATAAAATCCATTTGTAAACGATATAAGAGAAGAAATACTTTCCCTTTACTTAAAAAAAGGAAGGTATTTGCACATGGACACATACCTGCCAGCCGCATAGCTGTCTCCAACACCCATTAGAGGAGTGAACTAACAGGTGCTGCAAGTTCTTCCATGTACTGAAAAAATTGGAAAAACGACCCCCTTACATTGACGACTAAGGCAAACAAAGTAAAGACAATGACTTACGGATCTACATTTGAAATGTCCGGACGATCTTTAGCGAAGCTGCATTGATGCAACTGGAGGAAGTAATAGATAATTACAAATCAGATATTTCCGCCATCCAAGAGGTGTAATGGAACGGGCTTGGCTTCACTAGATCAGAGAAAATTGACATTAACTACAGTTGTCATCCAACAGACTCCCTGTTTAAGCTAAATATACAAAATGAATTCGGATATGGATACAAAATTATCAGTAACGATCGAAAAAGACGCAGTCAATAGAAAGTGCAAAATTTGAATCAAAAGCCACATGCTTTTCGCATATGCCTATGATATCGACATTATAAGATGAGCATTGCGAGATGTCACTCCTGCGTTTGCTAATAAAGAAGAAGAATTAGCAAAAATGGTTTTGGCAGTAAATAAAGACAAAACTAAATGATGGTTGCAATGAACATATAAACTACGAGATTGGGACAATCTGTGAACGTTAGTAACTTGAACTTAGAGCTTAACAAATACGCGCACCTCAGCATCGCCATAATTAAAACAAACGTTAATATTTTGAAAATACAGAGAAGAGATATACTCGTTAACAGATATTCTTTTAGGATAAATGAACAATTTAAGAAAAGGGCCCTTTCTCGGCACGCAAAAATCTCACTCTACCCGACTACTCTACGGCGCAAAGGCAAGGGCACTTGCTCAAGCAGATGAAGCCTTTTTTTTAAGTATTTGGGAGAGAAATTCTTCGCAAGATATATGAACCAATCTGTGTAGGCAGAGAAAATCGGCATCGTACGAAATACTTTGACATCGCTATAGTCCAGCGCGTAGAGATTCATAAACTGCTCTGGCTTGGTCATGTTGTGCAATGAAAAAAGATGCTCCAGCGAAAAAAAGTGTTCATTATTGATCCCGAGGGACAAAGCAAAAGAGGACTCTCGAAACTTTCTTGAAAAGACAAATCCAGAAAACCATTTCTAAAGTAAATGTTTACAACTCAAGACCGAAGCACTCGGAAAGCCATTCTATGCTCGGCCAATGACCCAAATGAACTGCTATAAATGGCTTTGTCGTTTTGAGCCTTTCATTGAAATTGCATTGAATTTTCCAGAATTATAATTTTATTTTTAAGACGATCTTATGAAAAGAGTCTGGAAAAGCTCAACAAAAAAAATTTTTTTTTATATTAATTTTCCAAAAGATTTAATAAAGTTTTATAAGCTTTGTTTTATTTACAAAAATTCCTCTGGCCAAAATTGTGAGCAAAGGTTTATAACTGAACATTCCTAATTTAAAAATTTTTACTAAATGTCCCTACAAAAAACCTTTATATTATTGGTGGAATTGATATTTTCCCTCAAACATGCTTTCCGTTAACTATTAAAAATTTAAATACTAGAATCAAAAATATAAAATCCACTTGTATTATTAATTTTCTTTTTTTTTTTGCAAAATATTCCAAATATCAATCATAAACAGCCCAAGTGTCATTCAATAAGAACAAGTGAACAATAATTTGAAATAATATCAAAGTTTTTTCAAATTATTTCATTGTTTTCCCTGTTGTCAGCTTTCGGGCACGTTTTATTGAAGTGTGTTACTGCACCACATGGTATTTGGATCAGATATTACTTTCACTTATGTAGGTATGTGTGTATGAATGCAAGTATTTGTGTATATACATATGTATTCATGTATGCAGATATGTACGTGTGTATAAAAGGGGCACCCGAAATTATATATGTAGATGAATGTATACTGAAGCGAAACAAAAGCATGTCTGGATGATGGGTGTGAAGGTTTGTGCAGAAATTTTTACACCAGAAACATGAAGGAAAAGAAGAAATTTTAAATATTGTAACGAAGTAATACCTAAGTAGTAGAAGTTCAAACGAAAATGGTACTTTCTCAATACGATACTCTGTACATTTGTATAAAAATCATTACTTTTTCTATGTTTCATTTCTTTGCAGCACAGATATTAGGGAATAAGTTACTGAAATGCCCCATATACCGCATTCGGTATATTTGTTAGTTTAAATGATTAAAATTAATACAGAATGTTTGAAGGTCTAATATGTTTAGTTTTTTAATAAACGATATAATATTTTACATTTGGGAAAAAGAAAAAACAGAAAAGTTAAAAGTATGTATCTGCATGTTTGTGTTTTAAGAAAAATTTAAAAATTCCTAATAAAGTTTATGTCTATGTGTATGTATGTATGTATGTATAGCTTAGTGCCTTTAGCTTAGTGTTTAGGTTTTCTGCCTTTTCGACTTTGATTTATTGATAAGGGTTTTGTTGTTTTGGTTTATAAGGTGACACAAACAATATTTACATACACAACTACATATGTTCTTATGTATACGGATGTCGTTCTCATATCATCAGTGAACAAACACAAACACGCAAACATGCATACTAATACGCTCATTTTGCAACATTCTATTAGCAGACACACACTGATAGTTTAATCAATGTTAGATAATAACAACACATGTATGTTGTTAATATTATCGTTACACGACACATATGTATTATGTACCCTCAAGGACCCACTTGTAGTTTCAGATAAAATGTTTTAAATAAAAACTATTTCCAATCAACAAATAATAAAATAAAACCCAAAGCTATGATGAAATTTTTTAAAAGCTTTTTAAGCAATTTTTTTTCAAGCATATCTTTAATTAGTTTTTAGAATTCTGTTGCGATTCCAGCATGAGTAAAGGTATCTGATATATAAAAAAGATTCAATTTATGTAAATTAGTTACGTTGGAAATCAAAATGAATTGTCAATTTAGATTGGAAGAAGAGTGTGCACCAGAAAACTTAAGGACATATTCAATTTAGATATTTTTATAACTTTTATATGGAAAAATTGCTGAAGGTCGCACTGTACAGCTTTAAGCTGTGGAAGGAAACAAATGGGCAACGCTAATGGGATAAAATAAATTTATATTCCGTTTGTTTAAAGTAAGACAGGGTAAGCATCTATAACAACAAAATCTTTCTTGGTATATTTACGTACATTGGCGTACAAAAGTATAGCATGACATAAATAAAAAAAAATCTTTAAAAAAATATAAAAAATTTATTTTTTTATACGATAAATTTTTTTTTTACGAATTTTTAAATGTTTTCAACGAATGAAACAAAAAATTTTAGCAAAAAGTGGTCACTACTTTTAAATATCTTTTATAAATCTGTGGACTTCTGACAAAACCACTTATTTAAAAAAAAATGAATTTTATAGGAGAGCAAAAAACTAATTTAGCAGCGCAAGTACATGCGAAAATTCAATATTGGAAAATAATTCAATAAACTTACTTTACAATTTTAGGTTTTAAAACTTTTAAGATAATAATCACGAAAGTTTCTTGTGATGTTAAAGTAGTTTTTTTTGCTCTCCTGTTAAATTCACTTTTTTGAAATAAGTGGTTTTGTCAAAATTCCACAGAAATTAAGTTATTTATTATTTTTTTTCTTAAGCTATATTTACACTACCTGAGTTTTATCTGAATTTCACAACTAAGACTCATTTGTATAGTGTAAAAACGTCTCTGTTTTATTTTTGTCTAATCTCAGTTGAAAAGTAGAACGTTTTCTTTTTTTCAAACTATTAAACGTCTAAGTTTTAAATTAAGGTTTTTAAAATTTACCGGATTAAATGTTTGTTGCTGTATTGCCATACACCTTGTACCAGTTAAACAACTTTTATGACAAGCCGAATAAAACTAATTCCTTAGACGTAATGTAGTACAAAAATAAAGAAAAATCAAATTGTTTCTTGTTTTAAACTTATATTTTTAACAATTAACTCAGATAAGAATTCAGATGGTGTAAGTATAGCTTTACAAAAAAAAAAGAAAAAATTTAATAAGTTGGTAAAATTTAATTAAAAATTGTAAATAAAAAACTAAAAACAAATTTGTTATTTTTACTTCAAACTCAAGTTCAATACCTACTTAGTTATTGTTTTGTGCAAAAATAGGTTTTGTTTTGTTTTTTTGTTACTTTTCGAAACATTTTTATTATAACAAGTTTTAACCAAATGTAAACAAAAGGGAAAAAGCTTTGGTTTTATTCTTTCTTAAAAGGAAAAAACTTTGTTCTGATTTAACATGGTGTATAGACCACAGCTAATGTTCACAACTGAATGACTAATAATAACAAAAATAGTGGTTTCAAAAATGCATTCCACTCGTATTTTATCGTCCAAAAATTACTATTTCAATTAAAATTTTTATCCAAAGTTAACGCTTATAGTAAAATAAAAAAAAAAAAAAATAAATAAAAAAGTTAATTCCTTCATTGGCATAAAGGGATTGAATTTTAGCCTTAAGAAATAACAACCAAATGCTCTTCAAATAAATAGATAAACTGTAAATAAAGAATCTTAAGACAACTAAAAACTTTTCAACCAAACTTAGAAAATAATTTTGGATAAAGTGCTACAATCCTCCTCTTTTACCATTTAACTACATGATGTTGCGATGGTGGCACTAATGGCAGAGCGGTAGCACCCATGTAATCACTTGATATTAAGTCTAAAAAGGAAAAACGTTAACAAAAAAACCAACGTGATACACTATATATAACAAACACAAAAGAATAATTTGGTTTTTAATCACCTGGCAAACTGCAATTACGAAGCAAATTAGCTAATGGCACTTACAAATATAAGTACAAACATACATACCAACATTAAAATCAAGAAAAGAAACAACAGGAAAATGTAGTAAAACAAAAAATATTCGCACCATCATTTGTATAAAGAAAGCAACATTAAGGAAAGTTATTTGTTTTATTTATTTTAAAAACTTTTTGCTCGAAAGCGTACAAACATCTGCGATATAAAGTATAACATTTTCCCCAAATTTTTATTTATTTACGATTTCTTTAGTTAAACATTTTCTGTTATTGCTTTCATACACACATACAAACGTAGGAAATGACTGTGTTAGTAAGAAGGTGTAAACAAATGCATGTGTAATTAAAGGTAAAAAAACACGTTTGTTTACCAATACATATGAATGAATATAATAGCTTATGTCGATATACATATAGAAATAAGCTGCGTATTTTTATAATAAACTTTTTACATATATATACACACACACATATACACATATTAACAAATTTGTACCCAGAAAGCCTTTGGAAGGTTGTTTGGTGAAACGAGTTGCTTAACAAAATGATTTCAAACTGATTTTCCAGACGTGTTTAAAAAAAGACTTAAAAGTGAATCCTACAAATGCTCAGAAAGCGACTATTTTTATAAAACAAAATAAATATATATTTTAATAGAGTTTGTGCAATCATAAATTGATCCATCTGCTCGAAAATTAATTTTAATACAAACATAATCAAAAATGAATAAAGCTCGCGAGCCATTAAAACCGTTCAGAAGAGTCCATGATAAGGTACCATTTTCTGTCCACCAAACATTCATTATGGGCATAAGCATTTTGTGAATCCTGCAGATAAGTTGAAAAAGGCAAGAATATAATATGAAAAGGTTAACTGGGTACTAAGGAATGTTTTGTCAGTATTTATTTTGCCATCAAGATTACAAAGTAACCATAACAGTTTTTATTACTTTCACTTGTTTAAATGTATGTACATATATACATACGTTTGTTTGTATGCTTGTATGTAAGTTTTTAAGGTCTTAAACGGCACCCATATTGTTAATGACCGTTAATTACATTTTATAATTTATGTTTTACGAAACTTGTGATGCATGTAAATGGTAAAATTACTTAAAATAACTTGATAATTAAAAGTAATTAATTTCAAAATATGTACTTACACACAAGTAACGTCTATATGTAGTTTTTTAAACATTGACGTCCATATTCATAGAAAAACCAATTTTTATAAAATTTTTAACAAGTTTAAAAACTTGACATAAATTCTAGAGCCTGCTAGAGTTGGGTATAACTTTTAACTTTAGTGTATTCTTGCAGAAAACCTCATTCATTCAATCTCCAAGCCCCATACAAATTACAATTTAGTTCGTTGAAAAAATAAAATATGTTTTAAATAAGTAGGCAGTTTGTTTAAGTACCGCATCTAAAGGATCTTCTCATTCCCATATATTTTTGTTTAATCAAATAATATATCAACGTAATAGCAATCAATCATAGGATAGGGTTACATGTTTGTTACTCTAGTTTTGTGATGGTACAATATTAGGGTCAAAATCTTGGGTTTGCAGGGTTATTATGGTAAATCACTTTAAAGCTATATAAACCAAGAGTATCTCCGGCGGACGAACATTAATCTGGTTTTACATGTACAGCACAGTGAGTAAAGGCTAATAATAATAATTATCAAACATAGCATTCGTAGAACTGCAAGTACAATTTTATTTATAATTGTTTTACTATAAGATTTATAAACAGAAGAAATAAATTAATTAGAGGAAAATGAACAAGACAACAGTTGTCTATTTACCCATGTTATTATTGCCGGCACAATAGGCAATAAAACAATTTTTCGAAATGTGAAATTTACTCCAGAAAATCCGAAATAGGTTTGACTTTAATAAAAACCTGCATTTTTAAGTTATTTTGCTAAATGAGTCTGAAAATTTTTTTTATTTTGCACCAAACGGTTTTAACTATTTTCGGAAAAAATACGTGACATTTCGCTGACAATTTGAGTTAGTGCCTTTTAACAATTAAGTATTACAAAGATTATGAAGAGTTTTTAAACTGTAACTATTAAAAATGTTAAAAAATAAATAAAAAACTAATCTTTTTCTTTTTATGTTAACTTTTTCAATCCTATTGTTTGAAGTCCCTACTGGCATGTTAACCTACACACATACATATATACTTATAAACATGTTTGTACATGATTTTACAATTACAGCATGTAGACACATATGTATGAATGTATATGTGTGTATCTTAATTAAATCTGCTGGCGTAAATTTCTAACAGTAAAAGTATCTTTAAACTCATTTATACATTGTGACTTTTATAAAATTAGTTCCAGCAAATATCTCAAAAAAAAAAAAACATTTGAAAATACCACTTGTTTTTGATCGTAAATCATGTTTTTTAGCTTAAGGCGACATGACTCTTGTCAAGCCAAAAAGCCTTTCTATGTGGTATTTCGCTTGTACGAATTGTTACTTAAGGATTAACAGCAAACAAGTGCAGCGTGTTTTCAAATAATGACTCTGGCTTTGGAAAGTGGCAAAAAGCTCAAAAAACATCACCGAATGAATGATTCCATTTGGTTGATACACAAAAAAATTCTTTTTTGTGTTTTATGTTTTTTTTATATTTTTTTATGATAAGGAGCAAGAGAAGCATAAAAGGATATTCGTCACTATTCATGGTCTACGAGCATCATTAAAACCAACAACCAGCCACTGAACGAACCAACCATTTTGCTATTCTTTTGAATCTTTTTTAACTAAAGTGAGCAAAACTAAAGTTTTACTAAAAAATTAAAAGAAAATAACAAAAAGAAAAAAAAAAACAAAGATTTTGATTTATAAATAACAAAAAATCTGCGGTTGGTTCGTAAGTCAACAAAATACTAACTTAAGCAGCAAGGAAATCAAAAATCAAAAATAAAAACAAAAAGAAAAAAATATGAACAAAAGAAAAACCAAAATCTGATAAGATTTTGCCAATTTGCAAAAATTTAGGTCAACCATGCTTTCGCATTAAGTTCCAGACGTAGAAGAGGGTTTCGTTGCACAACAATTTTATTTATTTATTCAATGCCACACTTCGATTAAAGTTTGAAAATCTTTTAAAAGCGATCAGATAAATTTTCATTTAATAAACATAAAATTTAATTTACCCTTAACTTAATGGAATTTGAATGCTTTATGTTTAAAGACTTGGAAAATATTCTTGTGACCTGGGGGTCTACCAATTATAAGGTCAATGAATAAAAAAAAAACCAAAATTCCATCTAAATCAAAATTGTAATATAAAACCTCCTTAAACACCCTACGGGGAAGTGGACTGGTCCAGGGCTATTGACGTGAACGGTCCATTAGGGTAGGGACTGGTTCTAGTTCCTGCTTTTTATTTGAAGAGAACCTGTCACTTTTACATTGCGATATTATTGGAGGGGGCAATTGGCTCAAAACTAACACCTCAGAATGGGTTAGAGGCCAATCCCGTATAAGAAAATTTTGCATCAATTGTTTAAGATCCTGTTCAATCTACTTTGCTTGTATTTACGCGTGTGTATGTGTATATGTAAACGGGTGTATGTTTATGTGTAGGGACCACTTTTTCTATTTTTTCCCCTAACTTCTTTAACACCTTTTAACCGGTTACTTGATGTGTGCCTCTTAACCGATCACGACCATCAACTTTTGTCCAATTCATGTTTTTTACCTGTAACAGGACGGGTACGCCGACCAATCGACACCCATTTCCCGCAGGGTAGTTATAAAGTTTCAAGCAGCATTTGGATCACCACGATTTTTCATATTTTATAGAAAACATAAAAATATTTGCATGTTAGAAAATTACAAACCCAAATTAATAAATTTAAACAGGCGAAATCCAACATTAAATTTTTTCATAAAACGTTTTAGATTAGAGAACATTTAGTGTGACTCTAAAGTACAAGTTTTTTAATAATAACGATCTATTTAAAAAATTATACTTAGTTTTAACTGAAAAAAACCTTAAAAAAATCTTACCCTTTAAATTCTTCTTCTTCTTTAATTTGAAATTTGTTTGTAATGACATCTTGCTCCTAAATTTAAATACTTTTGAAATTATAAATCCCCGTATGTTAGATAAGTACATGAATATTGTTTCTTCATACAACTAATATATCTATGTTCGTATACGAAATACAAAAATTGCTTTAATTAATTTAAATTAATGCATTTTAACCACTAAACTTTCCGCTCTGCTATTATTTTTTTCAATGTTAATTTTTTTTTAGTAAACATCCAATATTGTATGTAATAATAAAATTGTTGCCTTAAAAAAAATATGGAAAATAAAAGAAAAACATATTTTGATAAAATTACAGTCAGTCATTTGTTCGCCATTAGTAAATGGCCAATATTCATTTCTTATTCATCTTTTTTGATATAAAAAAACAATATTTTCTAGTTAGAAACGGAAGGGGATGAGCGTTTAGTTCAGGCTCTTAACTTAGTCAAGTCAAACGTAATAAAAAAATTTGTTGTTTAAAAGATGTAAACAAGAATAAAGAAAGTCTTAGAAGTTGTCCTTGTTTTTATTGTTATAAAAATAAATTGTCTGTGTTGTTTCCGTCGTCAGTCGGCTTCTGTGTCTTAACATCAAGTCACATCATATCGGTTGAATCTCTTTAAGTTTATCACAGACAACCAACAAATTCAGGAAACAGTTTGTTTTGTTTGGACTGAGTACTTGGCTTTTTGTTTTAGATTTCTTTAATTTTTCTGCCAGTAAAATCATTTGATAATGCAAAATAAAATTTTGAAATGAAAGCTAATTTCAATAAAATTTTATTTTTGCTACGAGTCATTCAATTTTGGCGGGTAAATGGACAAAATGCTTATATACGTGCAAACATACATGTGTAGGTAGTACATATGTATGTTTGTATATACATACCTATATATTTGAATGTAATTGTGGATAAATATATGTATGTTATTCATTTAATAAGTGCATACATACATACATATATCCTTGTTTGTTTGTGGTTTTACTATTTGCTGATTTTATAGCTTTTTCTTTTCTGTTCTTTTGATTTCGTGTGATAATTACAATTTCTATTTCCCCAATAAATTTAAAGAATTTTGTGCCCTTTGAATTATTTTCTTAAAGTTGTTAAGTTCAAAAATATATTGTTTCAAATGTATTCAGTCAAAATTGTAACCAAAAGGACAAAGTATGCTTTGTTGTTTCAGAATTCTGTAAAAGAGAAATTTAAATATTATTATCAAGAGTTAGAAAATTAAAAAAAAAGTTTAATTTTCTATAAAGGTTGGCAGAAGTACCACTTTTAAAACTCGTTATAGTCCGCCATCTTAGATGCACGTTAACGTTGCAATTTTTGCAAAAAACTATGACTGTAATAAATGCTTATTATGCTTTTACAACTAATGCCTTTAAACATTATTTCATGCGGTGAAAGCCTTAAGAAAGCCACCACTCAAACCCTTTTTATGTGTAAAAAATAGGGAGTGAAGATTTAAGAAAATATTACTTTAAACATTTCAGTTCACTTATTTTGCCCTAAACTAAGTAGCATCTGAGCTCTATGCATACATATGCATATACAAGTTCTTATGTTTATATTTACATAAATACAAACATTAAGAGATATGTATTAGGTAGGTGGCCTAAAGTAGTTTGAGAACAAATAAATATTTGGGTTCCTTAACTTATGAACCAACGTCAAAGCAAGTATCAAAGAACCAAAATACAGGTGCAAACATTCAAATGTGACACTAAGAAAAATTTTATTTGAAATTCTAAATATGCCTTTGGATTATTATAGGTCGAGCCACTTTAATACATTTTAAATATTTATGACATTATCATTAACACTAACCTCAACCTAATATGATGATGATGATATTTTATGTTGGTTTCTCTTACTTCGTTTCTACTCACTTATGGGTTCAAGTGTCAGAAACAATTTCACCTTTTATGCTAAAGTTTACATCGATTTTTCTTAAGTTTTCCCTTGAATGAATCTCTATAAAATTTAAAAAAAAAATGAAAAACTGAAGCTCTAAAGCACATCACACCAGGAAGAAATTCTATTCCATTAGTTGTTACTTGTTGGTTTTCCTTTTTCTATGCACCTCTCTCAGAATCCTTAACGAGCAAAGAAGCGAAAAGCAATTAAAACAACAGGCAAACCTTAGCAGATTTTCAGAGTGCATTCCCTATAAAGCCACCAGCTGTTGCCTTAAATTTAGTTTTATGTTAAAAACAGAAGTAAAAAAAAAACTTTTCTTAACTATGCTCCTTCCACGTAGGTGTTACCGCAAGGACTATGTCTTTCTATTTAGTTTTTCAAAAGATTTTTAGTTTAACTTACTAATAGTTCTAAGAGAGAGAGAGAGAGTAGTTAGTTTAAACAAAGTTAAGCATACGTTTGTTTGTATGTATGTTTGTAAGTGTATGTACTTGTGTATGGAACGTCTTAATGTTAAATTCTATAAAAAACAACACTTTTACTAAACGAGTATGCGATAATTGCTCACTGATGTTTTAGGCACCCCAAGGCTATTGTATATTATTTTGCAAGTATGAAAGTCTTATTCTACATACTTACAACCAAAACATCTCTAAATGTTTAACTTTACTTTATTTCCCTGTCAGGCAGATAGTCATTTAGTTGAAATCTTGAATTTGTGTTGTTGCTTTTGCTCAAGCAGTCTGGTGTTACTTTTATAGTCGTTTCTTGGATTACACAGAGAGTTTAACTAATGCGATTCGCAAAACAATAGCAGCCTGCGGAAATTTAAAATACTTATTTGCCACTACTCATTCACGTACACATTTTACATCACTAATTTGAAAAGAAAAAGCAGCAGCATTCCAATCTTCGCAAAATATAAAGCCACCGCTACCGCCACCGCCTTTGCCACTAATCCCCACACTTCACTTAACACATCTTCATTAACTAAAGTACGTTTTTCATCACTTGAAAATCCAACGCTGAGAGGTGTAGATGGTATTGCAAAAATCCTCTTTCTTGGTTTTCTGCATATCCGTTCAAGTTACAAATAGAACAGAAACTTAATGTCTATCCTATGGTTCCTAATGTTTATCTCTTTGTGTTAAGGTTTCAATCAAGAAAATTAAGACATTTTTGACGGCGTTTTCCTAAAAGTTGTAAAGATTTTGTGGCGAAAAACTTAAAGTTTAGTAAATGATTTGGTTAGAAATGAATTCAGTCAACACAATTTTGTTAACTAAATATTTAAAATTAAAAAGTAAACTACAGTTTCCTTTGCGGCTTCATAAACAGACAAAATAGAAAAAAATTATTATAAATATTATTAACAACAATTATACGACCAACAACAGATTTTTAAGTTTTTTATTTCTTTGCTTCTGGCATACAGTCCGTTTAGCATAAAATGTAAGCTGCGAGATTCACAAAAATACTTTTTTATTAAATGTTTTTTATTAGTTTCAAAACTTATTAAATGATAGATAATTTGGGCTTAAATTAGACAACCAACATTAGTTTTTTTAAATAAATTTTTACGTACATATTTTCGCCGAAAAATTGATATACACGTACAATTTTAAGCTGAATTATACTACTGCACTAGAAAAAAAATAAAACAAAATATAGTGAAAACGATGACAAAAGATAATAATAAAATCCTTAAAGAAAAACTCAAAAGTTAAATTTCCTTTGCGTATCGGAAATACAAAATATATTTAAGATTCATACTCATGTAACTACACTCGTACATTTAAATTAAAAATGCTCTCGTCGAATAAAATGATGACGATGATGCAGCTGCAATAAACTCTGCAACTATTTACTACTAGATATTGCTTTGTGGCCGATTTGCATGTACAACTTGTTTCAATGCTACAATGTTTCACATGCATGAGTAAATGTTTGCAACATCCTTCGAATAAACAACAGTATCGTCATCATGACGCTTGTGCCATGTCGCCCAATAACAACAACAAAACTTCTCATCGATATTGATATCAGTAGATATAAAAACAACAACAACATTTATTACCAATTTTATATGTCGTCACCAAAATTAAGATAACCCGTGTTTTAAATTAAAAAACTTTTACCAAAATAATTAAGTTTTGTTTTTTTTCAAAATCATATTCCAGCTCAAACCCTTTTAAGCATTTTTAATTAGAAACAAATTGTTTGCATTTTCAATAAATTTGTTATAATATTTGATACTCCTTGCTTAAGTATAGGTGGCGATATGTTTGTTTGTGTGACGATTCTCTAAATGTAAAGCAAAATAAAAGTAGTGGCAATCTATACTGTTGATTATCCTTTTTTTTAGCTTGATTGCTGTTGAAGTCACAATATCAAAGAGAATAGTTTGTTGCAAAGTCATTATCGTGACTGTTGAATGTGTTTCTGTATTGCCTGCACGTTCTAAGCTTTTTAAAGGCTTTCTTTGAAGTACAAAAGTATAATTTTTTAAACTCTTGGATACTGTAAGAAATTAATGAAAGAAAGGTTTCTTAATTTTGGGGCAATTTTTGAATTAATAAACAGAGACGAACTATATTTTATTTTTAAACAGAAACACTTATTTGCCATTAGTTATGTTACCTGAACAGGTGTGGAAGGTTTAGATATAAATAATATTTAAAAGGGCCTTCAATATATTAAAAACAATATAGCGATATGTCACGTTTTTAACCCTTTTCCACTGTGATTGTTATATTTATGTGTGTGTGTGTATGTATTACACTTTAAACTTTTTCATACTGTTAAGTTTAAAACTCAATTCAGTGTCAAAGTTGGGCATAAGTCGCAAAAACATTGTGTTAAATACTTATTCGAACAATATTATTTTATTTTTATTTCTCTTCTTTTTTAAACTTAAAATGAAACTAAAAGTTTCAGGTCACGCATATACAAATTTGCTGCCAGTATTGTACAAAAATTTATTCGTCCTTACAAACATACGAATGTATATGTCTATTAACAACTGGGTACGAAAAATAAACACTTTTTACTTAATTATTATTATTTTTTTTTTCAATTTAACAGTTTTTTTTGTCAAAAAAAAAATAATGGAACCCTTTGTTATGTCCTTTTGTTTAATTTAATATAAATTCTGTTTGTAGCCTTAACTCACTGAAAGAAAAACAAAATAAGAAAAGTCTAATTGACTTTGTTGCTAAGGTTTGTGTTAGTTTTCACTGCTGTTTTTTTTTCAAATTCCTTTTTTAATTTAAAGGTCTAAAATAAGTTCTATTTTGCTTACACCCTTAATAGTCCAAGCCACAAGATGAAAACCTAAAACATCCTCTTGATTGCAAAAGAAAATTAATTTGTCCTGCTTTCCATACTGCGCGTACAATCCTTTCTGCTGATTTGTATTTTGCTTTTAATTTTCTTTCTTCTAGTTTTTTTCCTTTCCCAGCTTTAATATATATTTGTATGTATTTCCGTATTTAACTGTGTAACCGAACGAATATTTTAAATAAATGTTCTAAATGAGTATTTGGCAAGAACAAAGCAAAATTGTTATTTTTTCTTTTAATAATAAATTTTTTTAAATTTGTTTTAACTTCCTTTGTGTTGTCTAGTTTTGGTCTCTATTACTGCTACATCACATCGTTTGGTTATTTTAGTTTTTGCTAAACATTTGTACCATTTGCGGCTGACTTGTGTTTTTTTTCTGTATTTTTATATTGGTGCTTTGGTGCAATAGAAGGATAGTTCGCTTACACGGTCATTCCTTGTTTCTTGTTTGGATTATTGTTAGTTACAATGTTGACCTACAAATTTTTAGTTACGTTTGGTGTTTGCTATTGATGATAGTGTTGGTAGTGCGGCAATATACATTCATATATAAAACAAAATAATAAAAGCAACACTGTATTCAAAGTCCTAATTTTTTACATAATTTTTGTTTTGTGTTATTGTGCTATATAGTAAGTGTCAGTCTCCTTGGAATTCTCTTAACTGTGATAAATTATAGAGTTGCAACTTCAGTGGCATACAAATTCAATTCTTCATAGTCCAAACACCCTTTTTGTGTTAAACTCAAAATGAAATTCTTTCCTTTGTAGTAGTTTGCACTTTAATTCGTGTTGGCTGTCTGTATTTGTGCTACTTTTTTATAAAGAAAATTTTTTAACAACATATTTGTGTAGTTAGCCTTGGCCAAATGCAAAATTAAAATTCATGTCGAGTTCGTACTCTTTTCTCGTTGTTCAGCGTTTCTATATTTGCGGCCAATGCAGGGAATGCGTGTGGAATCCACAATTATTTATAATCATCAAACACAAATTGTAAATAAGCGAGAGCACACAAAAAATACTTCACACATATACAAAAAGTGTACGTTAGTATGGGTTTGCCTTTTTTTTTCTAAATTTTTAAGAAAAAATTAGAAATTAAAATGTCATGACTTCATAATCACTTAAGTTATATTTTCGAAAATAGCTTAAAAAGGTTATACGCACATTAATGTACAGCAGTTTCAGAACCAAAATAAACTAACAGTCATTTCTTAAAAATGCGGATTGTATATTGATCATAAGAAAATTTATTATAAAAATATTAAAAAAAATAATCCAAAATTAATAAAAAAAAATTATTTTATCTCTAATTTTTAATACACTAACACAATCATGTACAACATATTTACAACAATATTTCATTGTCCAAGTGGCTCTTAAAGGAACCCTAGAAACTTTTAAGTGTGACAATATCTTTTTTCCCTCCTTATTTACTTTGTCTTCTATTCGCTCAACATAAAATATAAAAAAAAAAATAATAGAAAATAATATAATAGATTAAGAGAAAAATATGTTCGTCATGAACATTAGGGTGTTTGTTAATTTTAAAAGTGATTATTGGCCTTAACCCTTAAAAGTTGACGCTTGATGCAATCATTATTCCAGGACTAACATGTGAAGTCCATCCGTTCGTCAGTCCGACGGGATTTTAACACCAAGTCAAATCCTATGTGACAGGATATAATTTAAATCGATCAAAAATCCCTAATAGATTTTGATTTAAAATTTCCAAGATCAGTGAACAAGGGTACGAGATATGAACAAAAGTCTAAGAAAGCCCATTGTTTTAAGCAAAAACCACATGAATATATCCCAAAATATCTAAGCAACTATGGCCACTGTTTCCAGAAAACCTTGCATGGATTGCAAGAAGAAAAAGGAGTGGTAAAGTCCTTAAGGACGCAAATATTTTATGAAATTCTTCAATACACTTTATTCCGGAAATTGTTATTGATATTAAGTGCAAACCTTCTTCGATATGCAACAATATCTTAAATTTGAAAAAAAAGGTTGGATAAGAGCGAGAAGGAGAGTAGCAACTAACGGAATTGAACCATTTTTACAAAATTTTCGAAACGATGTATTTAGAAAGAGTTACACAGAATGAAAAACACGTTCTTAAATCAAGAATTAATCCAAAATTGTTCTTGAAATTTGTAAGTAGGATTAGTAGATTTTCTTAAAGCCTATTCCGATTGCTTCCAAGCAAGGGTAAGTTTTGAAAGGAGAATTTTTAAATTACAAATACTAAGTATCTACAAAATAAAAAAAATCTCCTTCTTAAATAAAGAGCCGTAAGCCAAAAAATATGACGTTTCATTTTGAGATTTATTCCCGCTTCCGCTTAAATCAATTTTTTAAGCGTAAGTAAGTTTTCAAACTTAAATCAATCCTTATTTGGCTAAAATGTGGCTAAAAGTAAGGAATTCAAACTAGAAAAATTGTACCTGGTGGCAAATTATGGCATTCAACTCGAATTGATATTTAAAAATTCTTATTAGAATTTCTTTATTACAAGCATTGACAAGCCTAGATATCAAATTTTCATATCAAGGTTAAGCGTCAGTTGATAGACGTAATAGAATTATTCATGTGCATTTAACAATTAAACCTTATTGTACAAAAACTAAGTCAAATGAAATCAAGTAAGAGTGCTATAGTCAGCTGTGCCGAATCTTCAAAGCACTTCGCATTAGTCTTATAGAATTTTACTTTATCTGATCCAGCTTAGTTGTTTTCAAACCATATGTATGATAAATAAAATTATTTTGGGGGGAATAAAAGTCGGAAGCTATCCTAGTTTTTGACCCCTATCGAAAAAAGCTTGTTTCTAAATAAATAAAGTCACAAAGAAATCTTAAATTACTGATCTTAAACCAAATAAAATCCATTAATTAATATACCTGGAAGGGCATTTGTGTTATTGTCACTGAAGTTGTTACCTTCTCTGGAAGAATATATCCAATGAATTTAAAGTCTACCAGCCCAATTAATGAACCTTTATTTTAGGAACTTAATATTCTAACGCTCAAAATCCCATTCACATTAAATTATTATCCAAAGATTGTTTCAATAGAATTGCTTAAATAAAATCAAAGTTAATTTCTTTTAAAGTATTAAAGCCATTGAGTGGAAACACTCCAGCACTTCAGTATATATTTCCGCAAGTGATTTGCTAGTTAACAGATGTCGTAACATAAAAAAATTTAATAAATTAAATAATTTTTGTTTTTCATTCGTAAAGGATATAAAAGATCCGGATAGACCAATCCTACTTATTTTTAATTTTACAATTTTATTTGTTTTGTATTTTTGGGGTTTTTTAGTTAAGTTGGACTCTTGTCACTTCTATTGAAAAAGATATCGCTTTAGATTTTTATGTTGTTTTGCAATTCAGTCTCAAATACTTTTATTATTATTGTCCAAACAGTTCAACAATAATTTATTATGTACTTTATGATAAACTGACACAAGTTAAAAAAAAAAAATACCAAAAGGCACACAAAATCATAAAAAGACTTCATTTATTTGTCTTGTCTTGTATTTAACTTTTTTCTAAACAAGTTTATTTAATGAAAAAAAGCCTTTTTTTTGTACATCTTTTAAAGCCTTGAAAAGAATTGTATTACATGAATGATAGTATTTAATAACAAAAACTTGAATTATATTATGTACGATTAGGGTTTTAGGGCTAATAAAGAAATAAAAATTTTTAAAAAGTCTATAAAGGTGACAAAAGGCCAAAATGTATTAAAATGCCTTTAAGGAATAATCTCCTAATAATATGAAAATGTTTCTTCTTTTCTAGGTCTCTTTAAATAATTTTGAGACCTTTTCCTAATTTTTAATTCAAGGATCAAACTAATTTTGCTCCAACTTAACTGGAAACTTTAGTTTTTATAATTAATTTTCAAAACAACCCAAAGATTATTAAACGCATAAACAAATGTTTCATATATTTTTTATATTCTTTACATTGCAAAACTTAAATTTAGTTTAAGTTTCTTATAAAGTTTTCTCTAATAGATCTTTGTTTTATTGACCTTGTTAGTGGAATTGTTTAAAAATCATTTCTGTTAATATCAAAGGTATTGGTATTGACTTTTTTGCTTAAATTTACGTGCATTTTCAAATCTTATGCTTCAAGTAACATTGATATACAATCATCCACATCTACTACTACATACGTATATTTAAGTGTGTGTATACGTATATGTATTTTCGAAAACTATTTTATATTCATAACAACAAAATGTTATTTTATGTGACTACAGTGCAACACATAAATATATATACAAGCACATAAACACTGGTATGCTCTTAACGTGTACTTATACACACACATTCACACAAACAAGTACATGCACTTGCACTTGCACAAACATCTGATACGAAAAACAAATTTTTGATCTTATTTCATGGCATTGTTTTTTTTATTCATCTTCTGCTTCAACTTCTTTTACTTTTTCTTCTTATCCGTACAGCAGAATATGAGCATCGTTGGTTATATTTTATAACCATCACACCTTTTGGGAAAAGTAACAAATTTGATTGAGAAAAAAAAGGAAAAACTTAGGAAAAATAAAATATTTACGTACAAGCGCATACCCAGAATAAGCAAATTAGACAAGAGTTATTCCAAATTAAACCATTTAAAAAATATTTTCCTTAAGCCCAAACAATAAAAAATAAAACTGGATTTTTTGATGACACATTTGTCAAGACAGGAATGAATGAATGTTTTTTTGTCATTTTTATCTCGGTATAAGAAAAAGTTCAAAAAGTAATTTTTCTTTCGAAATAAAACTTTAAGCTAAAATATTGAGCGCAATTTATTTAATTAAGTGTACATTGCGTTGCTTAAATTTCTTTTTTTTATTTTTTTATTTAAAGGGTTCAATTGCATTTGGCCCGATGCATATCATTGGTTTTTGCGAGAGCATCCATTTCATAAGGTCTTGGTTATGTTCGGACAGTCGATAGAGATTTCTTAACAACTGGGATAATCCAAAAAATTAGAAGCTTCTTTGGACCAAGTAGGCAGTTTGAAATTAAGGCAACTTCTCAACAGATAAAAATAATTTTCTACAGCATACTGCTATTACCAGTTGCATTGAGACTGGACCAATCTGAAATGAAAAAGAAAATAAGTGCCGTATGTACCAAGAGCTGTTTAAACTTTAGGCGACATTAACGTAGTTAGGAGCATCAAAATTTAACATTTTAGTTGGCGGCCTCATGTTGTAAAAATAAATGAAGATGTGACAGTTAAAAAACAACAATCTTATTGCGGGCAGATTAAAAAGGGGACAAGATTTCCGATAAAAAGACCAAGTGATCAAGGACTTTGCGAAATTTGTTTGCAAAAATTGCAGAAGAATTGAAGAAGACCGAGACGTTTTTAAATCTTTTCTTCGTTCGGTTGAAGGAAAAAAGGTTCTGTAAATTAGTAAAGATAAATCGGCGCAAAAATTATTTTCTCTTTTAACATTAAAACAGTATTTTGAGCGCAAAATATCATTAATCAAGGCTTTTAGCTTCACTTCGTATAAAATCTATCCAGTTTCCCTGCTTTGGGATGACATATGCTGCTCGAAAACATTTGAAATTGTTGCTTCAGGAGTTTCCAAGCAGTTTCTTGTTGTGTTGAACATTTTTGGTCCTTAAAAGTTGGTTTTAACAGACAGATATATTAATACTAAATATTTACTAAATAAGTAAGTAATTTTTTGATTCATCATTGGCTAATATTTGTATTTTTGTGTACTTTTATCACCCAATAAAACCTTTGAAAACAAGAAAAAAACCGTTTTTGTGATATTCTTAACAGCAAGAGGTAAAATTATTAGTAAAAACAAAGGAAATTTAAAATAAAATAAAAACTTTTCGATTAGTCGGTTAATCGACGTATATTTTATTTGATCTCCCTATTAATTTAAAAAAAATATTTTTCTAACATAAAAACAAAGAAAAAAAAACTTGAAAATCAAAGATCTAATTGAAAAATGCATTTAATTAAAAAAAAAATGGAAGAAAAAATAAGTGAACAAAACATTCAATAAAAAGTATCAAAGTATTTTCTTTTTATTCCATTTATGATTGGGTGCATTGCATAACCCTCTACATTAATGATTTAGTGATTAAGATAAAGGAAGATGTTAAAAGAAGTCACACTAGTAAATGGCACAACAAAGTTTTTGACTATTTTAAAATCATACATAAAAAAAAAGAACGCCCGCCAACTAATGTTTAATATTTAAAACGCAGTCAATAACTTAAAATTCCCATTTTTTATCAACAACAAAAACTGTTAAACTGTGGAAAAAAGTGTTTTTTTATGGAAACTTCTCAAACAACTTTTGCTTAAATATATATAATATTGCGTACAATTAAGTGTGCCCTAATGTACCATAAATCTAAAGGTATGCTTTTCAGTTTTAATAAGAAACTGTTTCAAAATGAATACGGAGTGTGTGGATTAAAGCATTAGTGCCACCAATACTTGAAAGCAGTCACCTGTAAAAAAAACAATTTTTTGAAGGCTTTAACAAAGAAAATGAAATATTTTAAGATTGATTGAGTTTGTTTACTTTGACTTAAATTGAATTGAACCCCATTCAATTGAAGGGAATTGAATTGTAAATTAAGGCAACAGTTTCACTAAAGAAATGTTAAGAGTACAAAAAGCAAAAACAAGATAACTCACTTAAGCCGTTGCCTCGGAAATTAAGCAACAATCAGTCATTGTAAATATTCACTTAAATCTTTGTTCACTAATACATATACAACAAGTGATTTACTTAATAATTTGTAGATGACAGTGTTATTCAGAAAAAATTAACTCAAAAAAAAAAAAAAATATTAAACAATAGAAAAAGTTGACATATTTTAACAATAAAGATGATTATAAACAAACATTGTTATGGTAATTTTATAACAACACCTCATAATGCCAACAAGTCAGTCAGTTAGTCAGTCAGTCAGTCAATCACACAATTTCCCGTTAAATGGTTGGTTGGTTAGGAAAACAGTCATCTATTCATTATGTTGTGTATTGTAAAGATAAATGAAATAAAGTATGAAGGCTACTAACTACCTGCTGTTGTAACAATTCACAAATACTTTGTAGATTAACGCAAACACCAACACACCTAAACAGTTGCAAATCAAAAAGTTTTGTGACGAAAATCCCATCGGTATTTTAGCTTAATGTCACAAAACTTTATTTCAATTTGTGTGTTTTTTTTTTCTGACACAATCACTGACAACTTTTTGTTTTCAATGTTTCAACTACAACATCATCTTCTAAATAAGTGTACAAGAGATAACCAGGAAAAATTTAAAATCTCAAACATTTTGTTTTACAGCTACCCTACAGCAGGCATACAAATTATTCAGTTGGCGACAATTATTGTTAACGAAATTGAGTTGATCGGTGTGTGTGTGTGTGGATTTAAATGTTTTTATTTCGTTATATGTTTGCCTTCACTATAACGCTATTGGAAGTTTACCATAATCAATCTAATTGCTTTGTTGAGTTCCTTAACACAATCAGTATTGTTTGTTTATGCCGTTGTTCTCGTTGTTTGTTTATCCTTCTTTTACAAAACTAAAACAAACGACTGTCAGTCATCACTTTTATTTATTCTTGCTTGACGGCTAAGTGTGTTTCTAAGCAAAAACTTTTAAACATTTCGAAACAACATTGAGTAAAAGTTAAACTCCCATTTTGGTTTTTCTTTTCACTCTAAATATTTTATGCTAAACTGTTCTATATATTTACTACTGTGAAGTGGTGCTCTACTTTATTTTATTTAGATATATTTTTAAGAAATTTTATGTTTCATATTTAACATTTATTTGTATGTTTATTTGCTCATTTATTCTATTTATTCATGCAGCCAGTCAAGCAGTCAGTCAGCCAACAAATCACTGAGGCAAACATTTAGTCACTCAATGCTTTTCTTTTTACAGTTTGTGTGTGTGTGTGTTTTGCATTTACAATATCATTATGTTTTTGCTATTGCTAATGCTGTTGCTATGAAGGCTTATGGAAATTGTTTGGTTTTTATGTGCTGCTGCACAGGAAAAAGCTTAAGCACAGCCGTTTTGACACTAATTTGATTTTTGTCGCAGAGTTTTTCTCATTTAATTTTTTCTATTTAAAAACCATTGCAAAAATTATTTGTAAATGTTTGTTAAATTTGAACGCAATAAAAAAAATCTTAAGCATACGTATGTAATGCTTGTGTATCCATAAAAATAAAAAAAACCTACAAACATAAACGTAGTCAGGCACTTATATTTGTCTACAATTACATGAAAACGACAAATTTTATTAAAAAACAAAAAATAATAAGGAAGCAAAATATCTAAAGAAAAAAACAAAAAAACTCGTCCTTAACTTTACAGTAAAACTCTTTAACCCCCTTTTTTGTACATACGTATCTCTCCCCCAAACATCTCTTATTATATTTGGGTTTTTTTCACCATAAAGGATTATTGCAAAAAGTGTTTTAAGGTTTTTTCGTATTTTCCGTTTGACGTGATTTCTTTTCTCTTTGCCCACATAACGTTTTGGTTTGTTTTAAATAAGGTAAACATGTGAATATTTTGTAAGTTTCTTTGCTCTCCTCTTCCCGCTTTTAGATGAAATTTGTAATTTAGTATGAAAAGGCACAATATTTATGCTGATTTTTATGTTAACTTGTATTTGCATATGTGTGTGTGTGTATGCGCTCCTGATTATATTCTGAAATATATTTTTTACAATTTGCTTCCTATTAATAGACTTTAAAATAATTAATAATTATGTTTGTTTCATTATTATTGTTTAACACGAATTGAGTTCTCTTGACCAACGAGTAACACACTTATTACTAATAAATTATACATTTTGATTTTATGAAGAAGTATCTATGTTATGGTGTGCTTTGATGCGCTTAACTATAACAATATTACCCATTGCCCATTAATTCTCTACTAAGTGCCATTACCTGTTACCTTTTAAAGCAAGTTTTTTTTATTTATTCCTTGAATATTATTGATGTAATTAATAAAGCCCAGCCAGACTTGCATTTTTGGAATCACACCTAACCCGAACCTCAACTCTAACCGAATCCATATTTTTCTATCAAATTATAGGGATTTGCAGGTGTAATTTATTTACTTGTTAGGAAACAACATCATGCCACATACCAATTTTAAATTTGATATTGTTAGTTCTGAGCATATGATTTGAATGATTATGGTTTATTCAGTTATATAATTCAAAACCTTACCCTTTTATTCGTAGGGACGTAATATAAACAACATTAAAAAAAGCCAACTGGTACTTTTAGATCTCAAGTAATACCCAGTTAAAAATTTAAAGAAAATTGATCCATTAATGCGACCAGCTATAAAATACAAACAAACATACGTACAAATTTTGTTTCACGTAAAAAACATAGATGTGTATTTTTTAATTAATTGAACACATGTTCATCCATAAGTTAATTGGAATAATTTCTGTTTCGGATTCGCTTAAAAAATGTTTTATATTTTTAATTAGTATGAAACTTGAACCGAGTAGTTTTACTTGAAAATATTTTAAATTATTGTGCACTTAACTCATGGTTGTGCACTTATAAATATAAGTTTGCAATTGCAAGCATAATAAAATTCAGTTGAAATCAATTCAGTTTTAATTTATAACAACAAAACTAGCAAAAGAAAAATTTAATTTTAATGTTAATAAAATGAAAATATCAAAAACAAAACAAAGCTACGAAAGATTTTTTAAACCAAAGTTGCTTTTCATTTTTCATTCGGAATTTATCAGGCAAAGGTATATTTCAATTTTATATATTTTATATCTCTTTTAGGAATTCGATAACTTTTTAAAAATTAATTGTATCGTTTTATTTAAACCATAATTAGTATGCAAACTTATAAGGGATCGTTTCAACCATCTTCCAAATATTATGTATTTTAATTTTTTACTATTTCACAAACACATATATTTAATCAAGCGGATACACATAACTATACCCATTAAAAAAAAGGGGCTTATTTCAGTTTGGCTCTTTTTTCAGTGTCGTCACTGTATAGGTTGCTATTCAAAATCATCACTCGGTTTACTACCTGAGATAACCATTATTTTAGCAAAAAACCCAAATTAACTTGGAATGGAATTTTTAATTGAATAGTAACAAGCGGGAAGGGGATTACCACTATAAGAAATTTTAAGAATATTTTTATACGCTATATTTTAAAAAATAATTAGAAATTTTGGGTCATATCCAAAAAATTTTTTTAATTTTAACATAGGTTTTTAACAAAGTTTTCATATAAAACCAGTATTTGAAATCTACTTTAAATTAAAATTTACCTGCCATAAAATAATTTTTATAATTTTTAAACAAACTTAGCTAAATCCATTTACGGGAAATAAAAATACCAATGTGGAAGTTGGCTCAAGCGAATATAGTGATCTTTTTTTTAAACTTAATTTAAAAAAATTTTTTTTTAATGTAAAGTAAGCAAAAAAAAACCAACAACAGACAGATACAAATAATGAGTATAAAAACAAGTATTTTATGTTAAAACGTTCAAGTACATATATTGTTTAAGTAAACTGTTTCAAATGCAGGTACAACTTAATTATCAAAGGCACGTAGCAAACGCTGCACAACAGCATTATCGTAACATATGTGACGCAATTGCTTCATGTTCTGCTACTACTTAACTTATATTGGTAAATGTATGTATGTAAGTATGTGTGTTATATTTAGTTTATTTAGAGCTTGATTGCCTTTACACTTCTATGTAATCAACTAGTTACTTACATACATACTATTTCCTTGTAATAAAAAATAAAATTAACAACAAACTCAACAAACATTGTCTTTTTTTTTAATATTTTTTTTTAAACTAAAAGGTGGTTGTGCTTGACTACTGCACATGGTTTAGCATAAAAATTATGACTGAATCTGAAAATACAGACACACGAAAAATTTTGTTTATTTTTTTTGCATATTATCCCTGTAAAATAGTTTTTGATTGGTTTAATGGATCATTATTATTTTATAGGCTTCAAAGTAATGATCTTTAGGTAAAGGCCTTAGTAATAACATTTGTAGACATTTATGCAAAAATAGGATCAAAAAAATAGATTTTTCACAATATTTTTGTTTTAAGAACCTTCAGTTTTAATAAAACTTTTACTTAAAGACTAATTATTAGTTACTTGAAGCACAGTTGTTAGCAGAGGTCATAAAAAAGTAACCAGTATTTCTTTGTTACCAATATTAGTTGCTAACTTACTGAGCAAGCAAAGCTTTTTGTGGGATCTTAACATTTGAGCCATTTACCTATGAATGACGTGACCAATTTATTCATGTTTTTGGGCTTTAATCAATGAAAAAACTCCACTTTTTAATAGAACTTATAAACCAAAAGCATTAAATTCTTACTTTAAAAAAGCCCATTAGCTTAAAGGACGGTGCAATTTTAAACGTTTAAAAAAAGTTTTGCACTGAAAGGATGTGATGTCTGTATAGAATTACCAACACAAAACTGTTTGATTTTATATATTAAATGTTTATAGAATTTTGCATTCGTGCTCATGTTCTGTAAGATATTTTAAGGAACCAAAATTATTTTATTTTTTTTTTAACCTGCTAAAAATAATCCTTTTTCCTATAAATGGATCTTTTAAGAAAATGTGACTTTCGTAATTTTTGTTAAACATGAACAGAATATGAAGCAAATTGTTTAGCATTTGTTGATTTGAAGATTTTGCTTATTGATTTACAGTAAAATATTTAATTTATTTATTCATTTTCCCATTGCTTGTAGTGTTTTAAAGATACAAATTAATTGATTTGGCCATTTTACTTTTTCTTTAATATGAAAAATGTGTATTTTGTTTGCGATTTAACAATGAAAATGAGTGATTTAAATCGTTTGCTTCTTTTCAGTTTAAAATTGGTGATATTTTTTATGAGAATTTTTATCAAAAAGAGGAAAAAAATTGTATTTTCAAATACGAAAAAACACAAAAAATTTATTTGCAAATATTTTGCTAAAATAAGTAAAAAATATTTTGAAAATCCTACAGAGACCTTTTTTAAATTTGGTCATCGATTTACAGCTGATATGTAATTTCTACGACTGTTGTCTTCACAATTGGGAGAAGGAAAAAGGCACCAAATTTAAAGCCAGCAATAAAATTATTTATGATTTAGTAATTTTGTTTTAATCGCACCTTTAAAAGTTCCAATTTAAAGTTTATTTAATATTTCTCTACCATTTAAGATGCAAAGTTAAAATATTTCGCAAAAAAAGATTTGAAAATCAAGAAGGAAAAACGATAACAAATTTAAGTTATGAGGGCAAAGGAGCAAGTTGGGTAAGCATGTAAATACATATCTTTAAAAGAAAATCTGAAAGCAAATCGCAAGTACACTTAAGACTCCTAAGAAAATGTTTAAAGAAATTCTCGTGTGTGTCACTTGTTTGTAAGAATTTGTTATTCCATACATATAACATGAATTAGAAATTTTTGTATCCTGTTTTCACTTTTTCCTTTTTTTTGTACTCCGAACTATATACACACTCCCATTTTAGTAAATCGGTATAAATCAAATTTAAGAAATATGTTGCCATTGTTCCCTTTCTAGCAGTACATATTTTAATTAATATTCTTTTTTTAATTTTTGTTTCCTTTTGTTTTTGTTTTTCTCTTCCTCGCCTACGATTTATTCGATTGAAAAAAAGTTTGTCGTTCTAACGTTATGCTTCCTTTTTAAGTGCATTTGTACCCTTTATCTTGAAAATAAATAAATAAATAAATGATATTGTGTCAGTTTTGAAATAAAATTTATTCCACATTTTTTTTTTACACAAACACATACATACATATATGTATATGCATAGAAGTATAAAGAAGAGTGCGTAAAACAAGTACTTTTTGTTTACTTAAGTTGTGCAATTTTGCTTAAAGGTTTTGCTTAAATCCTAAAGAAGAAAGGCTTGTGCTTATACAATATCAATTTGGAAGAATAAACATATTCACATACAAAGTTGTATGTTTCTATTCATATACCAATGTTAAAATGAGGAAATTTTAATATTTTCCTAATTATCTCAGCCTAATTCTTAAAAAATATTGAAAAAAAACTTATACTTTAATCGGTTTTGTGCTTCTTGTTTCGTATTTTTGTTATTTTGTTTTTTCCCCCTCTAAACACATTCAAACTGAAGATGCGGTTCTGTGAAAATTTTATATACATTTTGATAAAACAAATTCAGTCTCCTAACATATGAATCTAAAATAGTTTTTGTTTTCCAAGGAAGAACTTGGGTTTTGATTTATTACAAAATATCTTTATACATTTTGGTTTTCGGGTAAAATAATGTTTGGTTTTGGCTTTGTAAAGTATTAGTTCATAAACATGTTACAACATTTTAAGGACTTAATAATTTTATTTTAACATTTGTTGTCCTTTTTCTTAAGAATTTGGGGAACATAAAAACTCTTTTCTCTTTCTAATAGTTTTGTGGCTTACATTGGTATTTGAAGCCATAAACATTGCTGCTCCCAGCTTTAGCTTTGCTGCTTTATATAAGCTTTGGAATTTTAATAAAGACTTTTATATACAAATAGGTATGATTTCCTTAAATTTTAAAATATTAAAAATATTAAAAGCTTCAAAAATATATATTTAAACTTGAGAAGAAATGGTTATTTTCAACATTAACTAAGCACATTTGTTTCTTTATGCTAATATTTGCAAGTTTATACACCAATAAAATTTTATTTTAAATTAATTATACTCATCCCCAAAATAATATATTTTACAAAAACAGCTACAGATTTCATTACCAATATTTTTCGTCCGGTGTTGAGTGTCAGACGAACATTAATGGAAGAAATGCTAAACGTCTGTGAAATTTGTATACCTTTCTGTACCTGTGACTTGAAAATCACTGGGAACTACGGTGTCACAAAAATTGTGAAGTTACTGTTACCGCGATTTAATTAATACAAGTTTGCCGTGTTATGCAAATAAACATTTTTGGGTGTTCCTTTAAAGTAATTAATAACTGCAATGTTGGTGCTAGATTTGGTTGATTTTTTCCAACAACCTCGTTCATTGAATCTACAAGCCCCATATACATAAAACTACGTTGTGGTTCGTGGAAAAAAAAGAAAAATGTCTCTATGTAGCAACTGTTAACTACTTTATACGTTAAATTTGGTATGTTATTTTAAATAACATTTTTGGCGTGTAAAGTAGCTATTAGCAGTGATGTTGATACTTAAAATTGGATATAAAATGCAAAGTAATATATTTGGATCTTACTGTGATGTAATTACTCTTGATTTAACATGTTTCTTAAGCAACATATTTGTTTGTAAAAATTACAAGCAGCGATTACAGTCACTGTTCAAAATAGCAGTGATTCACAAATCACGTTCACCGTTCACAGTTTTTTTTTTCAAAAATCACTGGGTCGCTCATCTCTATTGGCAATTTATGTATGTATGTATGTGTTTTTGAAAATAGCATCGCGGGTCGTACACGTAATATTTAACCAGAATTAAATGCATTACGTATACGCATTGGCTTGAATACGTTAAACAAATTTTAAAATTAAACAAAATGTTGTTCAGGTCGTATAATTAATATTTAACTCTAAATGTTTACAGTTATGAATTCAAACGCTACGCAATGGCTTACATATTTTAAACAAATTTTTCTTATTCACTAGTCTGTCTGCTTTTTCTAATATTAATTTAAATTATTCAAACAAAATGTTCGCCAATATGCTGCCATATACGATAACATAATATATAAACATAATCTGTTAGAATTAGCTTTTTATTATAAAACAATGTTAACAAAAAACTTTAAATTAAATTTCCATGTGTAGAGCTTTAAAAGTTTTTTTATTCATATATCTGTAGTATATGGTGGAAATTCCAATTTTAATTAAAAGAAAGTGAAAAAAGAAGGCCTACGTCTTCAAATAAAAAAAAAATATTTTTTTTAGCCATTACAAATAGTAGCAAACTAAAGAAACAATTATTTACAAAAAAGGATTGTATTTAGAGATGAAGGCATACCGCCGGCTTTTTGAAACTTGGCATATAGTGACCTGGTTGTTTTGTCTCTCACTTCAAATTTTGATTATTTCCAATAAAAAAAAACTTGTTTTTACCAGCTTTAACTTTGTAAAGAGATTTCAAAAAACCTTTGACTTTTATAGTTTGTTAAATCCTAATTTTTTAATATCTTACGTTACAATATAATAAGCTAAAATACACTCAGCATTTTATTATGACAAATTTTTTATTTCATTATTAATATAAGAAAATACTTATTACACTCGCTTACACTTACCTCAAATACGTTATGTTTTATGTCATTAATTTAGCCAGTTAGTATTGAGGTTTTTTTAGCAGTTCACAGCTATACTTGACAAATTTGAAAAGAAGAATTTTAGTCCGCGATCGAAATGAATATCCAAAAAAAATACTTTTTTTCAAATTTTATAAAAATATTTAAAAAAAATTATAAAAAAATTTAAAAAAAAAATTACTTACAGCCCCTATAAAATTCGGCTTTAAAAATTTTTATGAAAACTGCTTATAAATATTTAAAATATTAAAAATTATAGAAATTTTTTAAGTTTGTGAAGCCCCACTGCTGCGATATTCATAAATCAAATACTTTACATTATTTAAGGGTTCACAGTATTCTTCTTTGGTTTTCAACAACAAAAATAATAAACATGTAAAATAACTTGTATATATATTATTAATCAACAGTGTAATAAATGAATTTAACACTCCGGCATTAAAATTTAAAATTTACGTACCTTTGATGCGGTGTATGAAGGACAATTGAAGATATAAGATTTTTGTAATATATAATGTTCTGGTGAAAGAAAAAATAAAGCTTTATTTTAACAAACACATATTTAGTAAATATGATTGGCTAAGTTTTCCTACAATTAACATTATTTATGATTTTATGACGATTCGAAATAACGTTTGTCCCACAAATTGTTTTAACAAAATATTTTATTTATGAATTTTTTTTTAAATTATTTGTTTCTTATTCCGGATGCATGTTTTATTTGCTGTTTTTTATAAGGTTAAGTTTTAGCAAAACACAAAAGTGTATGTTTTTTTTAACGCGTTCCGATGTTGCAGTTGTTAAAGTTACTACCATTCAAGTCGCATAACATAAGCTTTCCTTTGCATCTTTGTGCTTAAACATGCAGTGAATATGGGAGTTTCATATGTGTGCGACTTCTAATCTGTTAAACCACTAAAAATTCATAGTAAGTAATGACTGCCTTTAGAATTGTTTTATATGAGTAGAATGTAGTTTACTTTTATATCAGGCATCTTAGATGGGTAACAGACACAAACGTTCTATTAGATTGGTGTGTGTTACCGCTAAACACGCAGAACTCAATAGAATAGAAAATTATTAATTTTTTATGACACTCATTGTCACAAGCTTTTTAACAATGGAATTTTATTACAACAATTTTTTTTTCGATTTCTATGTATGCGTGTACTTCAGTAGATGCATGAAATGCGTAAGTTGTTGATGCAATTCAATAGTGGTTAATATACACATAAATATATTTATCCCTTTTTCCAGAGTAAATTAATAATAATCTGACGAACTATATGACTTTTCATTAATTTATTTTTAAAACGCTTGAAGAATTAGTAATAATTAAGCTTTAAATTATAATAAACTTAGATGATTAAAAAACACTACATATTATGATGGCACATTCTTACATATTTATGTTGAAATTAAATAAAAATTAATTGCATTTTCAAACAACTTTTTTAAAATATTATTTGTTTACAAACTATTTTTAACTTTTGCCTGTTATTACTTTTGCTAAATTTTTTATTTACTTCGGTTTATTAGCTTGTTTATTTATTGGTTTTCGATTCGGTTATGCCTTTAAGCCGACCGTTAGCTAAGACGTGGGTACGTACCGAACGTTACGAAAGTTCTTTTTAAACTAACAGCTGATAGACTACGGACTTAGTGTGTTTCAGTTTCAGGCCAATATAAAAATGTCATATAAAATCCTCTTTTTGTGCTCTTTACACTTAAAACAGAGTATAAGGCCTAGTTGGGCATTCTGCCACCGCGCGCAAATTCCCTCTTTTATCTTAACTACACGTATAGAAAGCATTAGAAGTTTTTAGTCAGTCTCAGATGAGTTTTCAAACAAAGCGGATGGTTAGCGCTTGTTTGTTCAATTACACTAACAACAATATGGAATTAATATTATCTGAAACTGCACACATATAAGAACAAATGCAATAGTATTAGTGTGCCTATCACTGGTATAAGGTAATGCCCAAAGTAAACAAATATAAAACACACATCTAGAAATTCTGAGTCTGGCATATAAAAAAGATTATTGTGAATGCCAAACGAACGCACTTCAAAAATTTATTCTTATTATTTTTATTATTCCTTTGTAAGGCTTTGTTTCGTTATACGACGTTTTCCTGAGATAACAAATACTGCTTGATTTGATTTTATCTCAAATTGCTCCTTTTTCATCAAATCTCTATATACTCTCTTGATGATACAGCATAAAGGACGGGAACATACTGAATCGAAACAAACATGATTCTCTCAGTTGCAAAATTTTTTGGGCGCTTGCGCTGAAAATAAAAAACTTCAGTCAAACATATATTTTCTCTTCTTTTGTCGCTCTCTTAACAAATATAATTTAAACTTGGCATTCAGTTTTCAATTGTTTCTGCGGGCTTATTTCACATAAAAAAGTTATTTTTCTGGAACAAAGTTCTCTTTTAATATTTATCTGAAAAAAGGCACAAAATCTAAGCGAAAATATCCTTTTTCTCTTTATTTTTTTTGTACGTAAATGTACAAACATGGAAAAACTTAACGAACAAATAATAAAACCACACACGCTAATGTACAAATTCTGCATGACCTATTATTGTTTTCGAATATTGGTCGAAAGTGGCGTCTAACTTGCAACAAACAAGCGAAAATCTTTCAAACAAAAATAAAGAGATAAAATTTCAAACCATAAACGTATATTATACAAATACATAAAAGTATAAACATTAAAATATTTTTTATTCAATAAGAACATCTTCCAAATCAAATTTAATTTTACAAATTTAAGTTTAGTTAAAGAAAATTGCGTAAAACGTTATGCTTCAATTGGAACAAATATACACATGTTTGCACAAGCACAGAAGCAAGATTTTATAAAAAAGGTTTCTTGTAGTAAAATATTTTCTTTTTGCAGCTCTATTTGATACCAAATATTGGGATTTTTTTTTGAACAAATTTATTAAGTGAGGTTTTTAAGCGCAAAGAGCTAAAGCTAAATTATAATTAAAAATCCAACATTGCTTGTCTAACAACAAAAAAAAAATATACCATTACTTACATGCACACTTACCAGAAAAAAGTTTTTAAAGTAAAGTAAGGTGCGTTGTACTTATAGCCCTTGTACTTCAACTTTTTTAGATGAACCTCAACCAAAAACAAAAAAATAACCCAATTGCATCTACAATAATAGGAAAAACCCGAAATTCGGTTTTTTAAATAATATTTCTCTGTTAAAATTTTTAATCATCATCGGGTCTTGCTTCTTTACAAATGAAGCGTTAAGTTTTTGGGATTCTTACAACCTTCACATAGTGATAACATCAGTTTGTTATTCCGTTTGTGATTTTTTATTATCCATAAGTATATATGTATATATTTTGGATCCTTGTAGGTAAGGAAGTCCATTTGGCCATGTCCGTCTGTCCGTCCGTATGTCTGTTGAAATCAAATTTCCAGAGTCAATTTAAGTAATACGGACAAGAAATTGGTGTCAAACTATCACTAATATATCCTGTAAACAATTGCTGTTTGAAATGAGCAAGACTGGTTTACCACAGACCTAGATATAGGCAAAATACTGCAATTGCTATATTTTGTTTTGAACAAAATCTATAAAAAAATGTAACAAATGTAACCAACTGGCAACGCTGTTAAGCATACATTAAGATGTGCATAAATATGTATTAAGTTTCTGTATGTATGTATGTATGTATGTATGTATGTATGTATGTATGTATGTATGTATGTATGTATGTATGTATGTATGTATGTATGTATGTATGTATGTATGTATGTATGTATGTATGTATGTATGTATGTATGTATGTAGTATGTATGTATGTATGTATGTATGTATGTATGTATGTATGTATGTATGTATGTATGTATGTATGTATGTATGTATGTATGTATGTATGTATGTATGTATGTATGTATGTATGTATGTATGTATGTATGTATGTATGTATGTATGTTTGGACATAGGAATGCATGACATTTGTTGTTGATTTCGGCTCACGTTTGACAGTTCAAACGCAAAAGAATACTTTCTTATGTTTTTATGAAAGGACTTTTACCGTTATAGTTTACTAGCGCTCATAACACTCTTGCAAAGACGACAGATTTACATCGCATCATACTTATGTATGGTTTTTGCTTAATTTGTTCTCTATTTTTTTTAAGAGCCATAGTGGGTGTGTATTTGTATGATTGCTGTTATACCATTTACACTCTAAACCACTTTTGTTGAAAATTACGTCAATAATAGTAGGCAACACTTTACAGACTATTTTCGACCTAATATTAGACATGCAATTTTTTTCAACTTTTTGTTGATTTTTAAACAAAATGTGTTTAAATTTTTTACACATACTTTGTCTAATTTTTTCTTCTCCTTTGACTTAATTTTCAACCCTGTTTTGAAAAAATTCATATAATAAAAAGTTTGATTTTATTTTTTTAAAATTACTTCAATTTTTATTTTATAAATTTTTTAACTATTACTCCTTCATACATATATATACTTATATATGTATATAAAACCATAAATAGTCCAGAAATAGTGATTATTGAAAATGATCCAGGCGCCTCATCCAAGAAACAAGGCCAGTTGGTCTTCAAATTTCATCATTCTTAGTGTCATTTAGCAAATATTCTTGAGCTGAAATTATAAAACAATGATCAGTTGCGATATTAGGGCAAACACTATAAGATATACGCATTTGAATTAACCCTGCGTGTTTTTTACGTACCCTTTTTTAATATCTGCTCAATCAGTGGCTGGCATATAAAGGCTTTTTCTTAGATTTTAAATATTTTCTCTCATTTTAAGTACAAACACTTAAACACATTGCTATAAGTAATAAATGTTACCGACTACATACAAACAACAAATTACTATTATTAATTATAATATCCTTACACACTAGATATTATTTTTTTTAATTCTGTAGAAAATCACGTGTTCTTTTATTTTATCGCATACTTTTTTATGCTTCTTCTTTCCTAACTGTTTATTCCATTCATTTTAATAGTGCTTTTAGACAAATATGCTTACTATTTAACATTTTGATGTTTATAGACACATGTTGATAGCTTTTAAGCATATATTGTTGAAAAATAAACACTTTTAACAGAAAAATATAACTTTTGATTAAAATTACATAATTTATGTTTTTTATTTCTAATAATATAAAAATCGACCCAATTTTAGGCATCAAGACTTTTTTCAACAATAAATTAAGTCATATATGATCGTAAATTTTTGAAAATGTTTTAGAGTGTACATAGTGGTAAGTATGTATGTATATCAGTCTGTCATTTCGTTTGTAATCTTTCTTAACATCCCTTTGCGACCCCATAAAGTATATATATATTCTGGATCCTGAAAGACAGGGAAGTCGATGCAATTGTTCAAATATGTGAGTTTCTTGTTTTCAAATTATTATAACCATGTACTTTAAGCCCTTCATAAATAATTATAATATTTTCGGTTCGGAAACAACTTGATTAGATTAGGTAACTGGGTCAACAAAAAGCCTGATGTGAAGGGTACATAGGATTCGGCACAGCCGAGTACTTGTATTTATTTTAATTTGCCACTATATTCCCCCAGTTTTCATACACATAAATTTGAGAGACATATTTTTTGCAAATTTCTATAATTTAAAAACTTTGGACACATTTGATAAAAAGGTGCTCAGAAATGTATGATTTTATTTTTAAATACCAGCATTCAAAAAACATATAGTCAAATCTAAACAAAAGAGTGACTTGTTTTAAATTATTTAATTCTTAAACGAAACAGATTGTTAAAGTACGGAATCGAGAATTGTACTGCCTTTAAATACATACAAAGGAACTAGCTTCGGTTTTTCCTGTAGATAATTGTGTAGAACTCTATTTTGCCTGTTAAGAGATTGATTGGCCTTAAAAAAGTCATTTTCTTATTTGGCAACAGCGCCACATAACTAGATTTCACTTAAAATATCTTAATATGTCGTTAAAGTAAAAATAAAGTCTTTTTCCCTGAGAACTAAATATTTAATACAAATATGCGTCGTTTAAATTAAACTAGACTTTATTACAAATAAAATTAAAATCAAATTTATAACTTCGAAGTAATTGTGCTTTTATTGCCCTTAAACAGTTTAAACAGTTTAATAGTTTGTCCACCGGTCGATGCTTGGGTTATCAAACGTAATGTTGCCGTGAAATTATTTATATTTAAGACCAGAAAAAATAAAACCAAATCTTTTCAAATGTTTTTATGTTGGCCCAACAACAAAAACAACAACAACAAGAAGAAACACTTAAGTTTATGGTCATCACATTTTCTTATTTTACTTAATGTTAACTTAAGTTTGTCCTTTTGTCTCATTCAAGATGAGAGCTTATAAAAGTGAAATTACTTCTGTGGCACGTGACACATTTAACACCTCTTCAGATATATCAAATATTATAAAAAATATGAAATCGTCTCATACTTCGACACGCTGGAAAACATGAATGTATGAACATAAAACTTTAATCAACATAGATTGACAGCCAGTCAGCAGTATATTATTGTTGTTCTTTTTCATTTTACTATTTAAGCTCATACATACATACATACATATATGTTTATATCTATATACAAATACAGTAAATGAAAGTAAATTTTTCCCCCATGAATCCTTAAGATTAATGTTTTTGCAAATCTTTATGTTCATACTGAGAACAAAAACGACAAACAGTTAATAAAAAATAAACTCTTTTTTTGTTTTTTTTTGAAGCAACAAAAAAAGCTTTAAAATAAAATATATACAAACCGACATACATACATATGTATATAATTACATTTTGTTATTGTATTTTTCGCTACAATCTGAACATGACTGTGGATCTTAAAACGCAATCCCATACAGGGTGTCGTCACTTTTACATGAATACAGACAGACGTAAATGACATTAAATGACTTTAATGGAGTTATGTCCGCATCATCCTTTTATACAAACAGCTGTGGACAAATAGTTTAAAAAAACATTGTTTAATTTAAATATAAAAAGACTTATTTTAAAACCGTGTTACTTATACAATTAGAAAAGAAAGATTTTAGTAGACTGATCCAGAAAAACTAAATCAATAAACTTTTTCCGAAAAGAGAAATGTTTTTATTAAAAATATTTTGGGTAATTTCACGAAAAACAGTCATAAGCAAAAAAAAAATGAATGTGTCTTAAACAAAAGTCATTTAATTTACATTCATAAGTTAAATAAAGCTACGAAGTATGAAAACAAATAATAGTTGTGTTCAATAACTTTCCAGTAATTACTAGCAACGAGAGAGTAAAAAGAAAAATTGTTCTCAAAAATATTAAAAAGTAAATGAACACTTTTACAGTCAAATGTATTTTGTTATTGTAAGCTTTTAAAAATTTAAAACTTAAATTGTTTTTCAAAGCATAATGACAGAAAGACTGTTTAAATAATTTCAGATAGTAAAATTTATACTAGCAGAAATTATCAGAAACATTTTTATTTCTAAACATATTTGGCTCTCTAGCTGCTAATTTTTTGTATACGTGAACACTTACTAGTAATAATTATCGAAAATTATTGATAATTTTCTGTAAATGAACAATAATCAGTTAAATTTTAAGGAGCAAATCCTTAAGAATGTTTTATAATTACAGAAGGTTTATAAAACAGATTTTGTGTGAAAATTTTATTTAATAAGGGTCTTATTCATAAACGTACAATAGTGTTTATTAAAGGCTTATTTGACAAGTATATATGTTATAATTGTCAAATAAGCCTTTAATAAACACTATTGTACGTTTATGAATAAGACCCTAAATCTTTAAAAAAGCTTTAGTTGGCTTTAAGGTAGGACCCTAATTTTTACCTGATTTTTGATAATTAGTTATTTAACTAAGCTTAAAAAACTGTAGGCGGGACTTGCTAATTGAAAACCAGCTTAAATATAAACAAAGTTTTCTTTTGGTGTAAAAAAATTTTAAATAAATTTAAAAATTTTTTGTTTTTGCAGGCGCCTTAACTTAAATCCTAAATTAACAGAAACAGAAGGTATACAAAAGAAGTAGAACTTCTTGCACATTACCAAGTTAAAGCAAAAAATTGTTACAAGGGAAATCACTTACAACAGCGGCACCAATTGGCATAATGATATGAATAAAATGAAAAAAATATTGAAAAAACCCCAATACTTATCCTTTTTTCAATATTTCATTATTGTCATTGAATTTTTTATTTCAATTTTAAAACAATACAAAGATAATATAAAAACATAGTTTTCTAAGGCAATTTTTCTCAAATCTGGAGTATTTTCTTGTTTATCTTTGATAGAGCTGCCATTGGTTTAGGCTTCAAAAATTTCTGAACCAGCATAATATCCTTTTTGTCACATCTTTGCATGGATATTTATACTTTTTTTTTTCGGGGGGGCTTAAGTGATTGTGCGAGTATAGGATTTCATGTCGGTTAACATTTTACTTAAATTAGTCCCTCACATGTTTATAACAATGACAACAAACTATTATTTTTATTTATTGTCATTTGCTATGTGGCGCCATTTAAATGATTGCCATAATTTACTATATGCTCTGCTTATTTACCCATTCACAAAAAAAAAAAAGAAAAACAATACAGTCGTATATACATATACTTATACATATGTATGAACACATTAGTTTATCTGTATGTATTTGCAAATGTATGTAAACATTATTTATATCGCGATGTGTTGGCAATATTGAATGCGTTTCATTTGAATTTATTGTGTTTTCGTTTTCTTTTTTATTTATTTGTTTTGTTTTTCTTTTAGGGTAATAGTTAATTTTTCAACTGTTTAACGAGCGGAAGTTAGCGTTCTGCAGTGATTTAAATAAGACGAGCGCTTGTCTCCACGTCATTACTTTAGGCTTTACAACAAAATGAGAAGCGTAATTTTCTCATATGTCAATGTGTGGTAAGAATCTAGTCTATATCTTGGCAAGCCCATCTTTTTTTTTCGCAAATAAGGATATTCATATTTTCGCATATCTACTTTCTTATTTTCCGTCCATATAACCATCCCCTAAAAAATATACACTCAGAATTACCCAAAAATTTATATTCCTTTCATGCATACATATGAACACATACATTTATAAATAACAAAATGTATGTATGTATGTGTTTAGGTATACATATATGTATATGTTTCAAAAAAATTTCAATCTAAATTTTTTTTTAAAACGCCTAAGTCGCTGTGAAATCATTTGTTAACATATCATTTGTAACTCTGTACTACTTAAGAAAGTAAATGCGGCTGTATTTCATATACCAATGAAATTAATGAAGATATGAAAATCAATTGCATGGAAAATATTGCTAATGAACTTGTTTACTTAATGAAAACGAAATCAAAAAGAAAAAAGAAATTAATAACACTCCATAAGATGTTATAATCAAAATGAAAATCAAGGCGGCATATATCTGAATAGAGTGTTTAGTGACTAAAGATCATTTTTACGTGTTATTTTCTATTAAGTTACGGTATATTATTAAATGCATGCTAATTGCGTAATGTGTCTGTAAAAAATGCCTGACTTTTTATCGAACTTTAAATTTAAATATTTTATCCTAATTTAACTTTAAGGTTTATATGATAAATACAAATTAAAAAAGATCAAACAAAAAAGGTTGCGCTTGAATTTTTTTCTGAAATAAAAATATTAATTTTAAATTGCGACCTTAATAGAAATAATTTGTAGTGAACTACTTAAGCTCCGATTAAAAACCTGTTGACAATTAAATCGTAACTGTTAAGGAAAATACGTCAAACTCAACTTATGCGGGGAATATACAATTAACATCACGTTGCTACGTTTAATGAAACTTTGAAAACGACTCAGCATGCATTATGGAGCTTATTGAGTACATCACGAATTGCCTTAAAAAATTTCAGAATCTACCGCAAATTTAAAAATTATTCTTAAAACGTTTTCCGAAATGTTTGCAAATTTATCGGCTGCTAACTTAGTCAGAGCCTGCGTGATTTAAGTTTTTTGAACGGTTCAAGGCTTTTACTAAGTTCTTTGTTATGTAAAATGGGTTTTAGGGAACTCGAGGTATATTTTACTAAATTGAGTATTATTTTACCTGAAGTACTTTGACATCGCTTGTACTCTCTGCTGAAGGTTTTTCAGATTTGTTAGGCATAACCGATACCATTCCGGTTGGCTTTTCACGAATGAAAAAAAAAAACGTTAATAGGTGTGTATTCCAGACTTTGAGCTCGATATAACCTCTTAGTTGTCTTTCCCCTAACCATCTATTTCCTATAACGAATGTAATCATATTTTCCAGTTAACATTGCAAACATCACCTAGTTCTTCGTGAAAGCTTTTACGCGACCACTTCACCCTTTGTTTTCACTTGTAGTCACTCTCACTATTTTCCAGTTATAGATTCGTCGCATTGAGCATCCATGTCCCAATCTTTTCATTATAGTAATACATTAGAGACTTCACAGCTTTCTCTTGTATGTCAACTCAATTGCAGAGCAACAAGCCAGATTGTTGAAAACTTTACTGTTTGCCAACTATATCACAGTATCCCGGAACTGAACATATTCTGAAGTTTAAGGTATTCATATCCAAACAAGGACCTTCTTGACTCGGCAAAATGTGCCTAAAAGATCCTAAGGACCGCCTAACTGGTAACAAACAGTGGCTTCTTCATCCTTTGGAACATATTCTACTATAAGATGCGCTGCCCTTAAAACCACCAGTACCTCTGTCTAGAACCCACTTCACTCCTCAGATAGTTTGCAGCGTAAGTTTATGTTCTCCCATCTTAAATCCATTTGTAAAAACTGCACATCCCTCCAACAGACTATGATATCTCAACCAACAGCTCCTATCAGGGATAATTATTATCTTTAAAATAACTCCGCAAAATATCCTAGTGTGGCCAGTATTATAAAATTTTCCTAATTTCAGCTCTCATTGTCCGACCAATTTTCATCAACTAGTACCTAATAAGTATTGTGTGCGGTATGACCTTAAGTGCCGCAAGAGCCACAAAACTTGCAGTTTAAAATAACTATTACACCTTTCTTCCTATAAAATCAAAAAACTAAACATTTTTTTCGTTAAGCTTTTATTTTTTGGTTTGACCAGAATTGATAATTTAATAAAATAATCATTCTTAAAATGTAATGCTTTCATATTCAAATTACTAATGCATCCAGCCAAAAGTACCATCAATACCTTTGTAACTTATGGGATTAAAATATTTGTGAAGCTTGTGAAAATAAAATCCTCCAAACTTAGGAACATAATTAAGTTAACCACTAAATGAAAATTTTTATTTTATTTCTAGTTCGAAACCAACATCACATATTGCTTCCCGCATATCATACCGTTTAGCAGTTGATGCGTTTAAGACTAAACCTTTTTGTTTCCCTCCAAAATGGTATTGAAAAAGAAGGAAAAATAAGTCTGCAAATATAAAAAAGGTGTTACAACGCTGTCGCAGTTTGAAACTGTTGGGTTTTAATAAATGTAATTTTTAATATTTTTAACATTAAAATTATGGCCTCAAAATTATGCAAAACAGATAAAAAAAGCGTTAACATCACTTGTAATATTCTTACGGGAGAATTCTAAACTTTACAGCTAAATCATTAAACTATTATTTTTTTTCCGTTTAAACGCTGCATAAACAAAACTAATTCATAATAAAAAGAAGAGGGAGAGATAAAGAAAGCAAAAATAAAAAGGAAATAACGGTTTTTTCTAAAGTACAGTTGTGAAAAAGTTAAAAAAAAACACGGAAACAGTTAAGGCAACAGAACTTTCAAATGCCACTTTAATGAAAATTTTAAACGCAAATAAAGGGGTCGGACACACATACACATATACAAACTATGCATATTTCTACACATTCATTCACATACATACACACATCCGTATATGTACATATGCAGCTGTACTAAGCTTTTAGCCATGCCAAAGTCAAGCTGTAAATATTTATACATTTAATGGTGCATTCCACAGCGGTGGGCTTAAATGCAATGCAAAAACCGCTTTTTTTAATGGATTAATAAACGGGCAAACTAGACGAATTGAAATATAAAAAAAATAAATTATTACTTACCAACTTATTTGTTTTATTAATCAAAACAGAAGATTGTTTAAAATGATACAATTTAAGTATGGTAAATTGTGGGCTTAAAAAAACTAGTTTTTAACGAAAAGTGTAATTAAAAAACTTTTTTTTATCTAAAACTAGTAATTTCTTATTTTATGCATTTTATATTACGGACAGTATTTATTTTGACGTAAAACCAAACGGGACATTTTCATCTGTGAGACAATCATCAAAACTTTTTTCTTTTAAATAAAAAACAAAACATATATTTCCACATATACCGTTTTTGCAGAGCAATACTTAATGGAGTGCCTTATATTAATGTATTTAAGTTGTTTTATGTATCAATATATGTATGTGAATAGATACATATAAACACACGCTTGCTTGCAGAAACGTATATATAGATGATGACATTTCTTGTTTTGCATTTGTGCAAAAGTTGATATGTTTCATGGTAAGAGAGTAAGTAAGTTTGTGTTCACAAGTGAACATCCGCTTAACTCGTATTAAACACAATTTAGTATATGTGTGTAGCGGTACAGTGGTCGTGGTTGCATTGTTTTTCTTTTTATACCTGCACATAAGTGATAAGGGTAAATATAAGTTTGTCATTCCATTTGTTATTTCTTTAATATCCATTTACTGTCGTTTGAAGTATATATTTTCTTGGTCATTATAGAAGGGGAAGTCGACTTAGCGATGTCAATCTGTCCGTCTGTCCGTGTTATGGTTAAAATTAGCATTTAAAGCCCCCCGATGTAAGTAGCATTAAACTTTTAGAAATATCTGCGAGAAAGTCGCTATTGAAACCCAGAAAAATCAACCAATAACTGATTGAGAAATAAGCCTCCGTTTGTTTCTCTAAAACCTGTAAATATAAATTTTCACAACTGCCCCAGAGTTGCCCCTACACGGGTGCAATATCAGACCGACTCCCATTAATTTTTCCTCACAAACAAAGCTACCCCTATCTTCAGCCCCAGGGTGCCGTATAAAATCTTAAAAAATTAGGGTAAAAACCCCTCCAATTTCCCCGGAGACGCCCTTAGAGGAATAAACAGACCCCCAATGCAATTCTCTCCCAAACGTATTCCCCTAACATACTTACCTCCTATCACGATCAAATAAAGGGGGTTGGTTGCAATACTTACAAAACTTACAAAAATGGTGTAAAAACGCCAATAACTCCCCCAGAGTCGGCCTTAGAGAAATTAAGGCCGACCCTCCCTTAGCATGTCTTAAACATATTCCTAGAACATACTTACCCCCTAAAGGGGCTACCATGGAAATTGTAATAAATTTCCCCTATAGCTTCAAGGGTGCCCATGGATAGGACGAATGTAGGATTGACTCACTCATTTTTACTTGTCAACATTTTCCTAGAACATACTTACCACCTATCTCAACCTCCTAAGAAGATTGTCATACAAAACTTGAAAAACACTTGAGCAAAAACCCCTACAACTTCCCCGTAGTCATGCTACGAGGGGTTAAAATATTATACCGATCCCAATTTGAAATTTGAAATATTTCATAAATACAAAAAATTTATAAAATTAAAAAACTGTTTAAGGTTTCAAGAGGACAATTGGAAGGGCATATAAAATCCGTCACTGCCAATTACAGCGCTCTTACTTTTTTATACTCATTCATTCAATTTTTTTATTTAAAACTATTTTTATTTCTTACAGCAAAAAAATAAAGAAAGAGTTTTAAGAAGAACAGCAAAATAAAATATAAAAATTCTATTATTTTCAGAATACAAGCAGAACACATTCACACACACACCTTATACTCACCGTAGGTTGTTTTCTTTTCCTTCATAAAACTTGGAATTTATGACAGGATTTCATAGAATGAAAAACGCAAAAAGTTAGTGCAGCATAAATACCTGAAACTCTTATATTTTTAAAATAAACTAATACAAAAAAAAAACGTACACATCACATACAAACAAACAAAGCCACGCACATGTCCGCACATTAATTTGAATGTTTGTATGTATGTATTAATCAAAACAACATCATAACGCAAGATGAACTTTAAAATATGCACACACATACTACCCACGTACTTTTAAGATAGGACTGTAGTTTTTAATATTTTTTTATAATGTAAAATTTTGTGAACTTCTAATGGCCACAAACCTAAACTGGCATTAAGACAATTACAATTTCAACGTGAACAAAACTAGACATGAAGCAAACAGTAAAATATTCCACTCGAAGAAAACAAAAGAAAAACCGCAGGCGACACAATAACATTGTGGCGACAAATAAGTTTATTATTATGCTCCTACGTCATATTCGAAACCACCTTCTTTACCTAAACTTTATACTTTTATTTCATTTTGCTTTTGATCACCTTATATTGTCCATCGTATTAAAGTGGAAAAACTAAAAGAACTTTTGCTTGCAAAACATTAAAAACAAAATGTTTTTACCTTTCTTCATGTTTTATTTATCCTGCTTCTTCTTAAATATTTCTGGTTTAAAAAAAGACTAAATGCCTGTGTGTGTGTGTGTGTGTGTGTGTGTACATAGATATGGATGCATATAAACTGTGTACCTTTTTGTTTATCCGAAATAATAATGAAACAATGTTGATATTTTTAATGCCACTCTTAGATACAGATATTGAAAAATAAAACACATAATGATTAACTCTATTTTTTTCACATTCCTTAAAAATTTTAAAGTTTTACAAATAAAAAAGTTAAAATAAAATTTAAAAAAAAATCTAGAAAAAATTTTATTTTTAAATAAAAAAACCATAAAAATATATGATGAATAAACAAAAAATGATTTATGAACAAAATCGAGTTACGCCCTTCTTATATTAAGCCATCGAACAAATTTTATTTAGAAAACCTCTATAGCTTTCAATGCAATTTTAAAACTAATAACAAAAACAGTTACGTTTTTTTTCATATATTTAAATTAAAACATTTAAATTTTTAAAATGATAAAACTGTAATGCAGCTTTGTTAAACTCGAAACCCTGATTATCTGTTAGTCAGTGCGTTATATTTTTGTTCAATATAAGCTTAGCCAGGAGCATATGTAGAAGTTTTTCCAATCCTGTTAAAAGGTGTATAATATATGTATACTTTTTGGGTCACAAATAAATATTGTAGAAATTGCCAAAGAACTGGCAACCAATTGTATTTTCATACCACACCACTGTGTAAAAAGTGTGATAATAAAACCCAGGCCTACAATTTTCGTGCTTTAAAAAGCAACATTGCCAGCCGGTTTAATGCTTCAGCTCTGACAAATATATTTTCTGCTAAATACCAATCCCATGTAGGTAAAACCAGTTGAACAGAAGTGCAAACGAGGCAACAGAGTTTAGTAAATTAAGTCACTTCTGGTCAAAAACATCGCATTAATCGAAAAAATTCCCTAAATTAGCCATTAGTAATTTTGTATTAAGTAATTAATAATTCTCGAAATAAAAGTTTTGTGTTTAATTTGATATAGTTTAAAGTATTATTTTTAGCATCTTTGAGTAACTTACACATAAAAAATAAATATCATTTTCAATCAAAAAATTTGTTGATTTTACTAAAAAAAAAATTTAAGATTAAACTTTTTAAGAAATTTGCATATTTAATCAACAAATTTAATTAAAAATTTTTTAAAATTTACAATTAAAAAATTAATGAATATATTAATTCAAAACACAAACAAGAATAAAATTAATTGAAAAGAAGTTCAACTACTTTTTGTTATATTTTTTTATTTACTTATATTAATTTGTGCTTTTATTATTTAATTATATATTTATAAATTATGCTTAATTTACATTTAAGTATACATAGCAACTATCAACAACGACTCGAACCGTGGGACATATGATTGCAAAGCGTGCGGTCTATATATTTAGTCAACAAGGCATTCTATTTTTTTTAAAGTGCTACACTTAGTTTTAATTACATACCTCCACCTAAACACCGGCAACTGAGCTTGAGGTGAGCTCTGCATAAGCAAAGACCAATCAGAAACAAACCAAGTATATAAGACAAGAAAATAAAACAAAAATTATTGACCCAGCAGGTTTTAAATGCCAGTTTGAGTTCTTAATTATATTATGGTACCCCTTTGGTTCATATTGTCTGTTTTATGTTTTTGCATGCTCATACTAACACAAATGCGCTCATTAAAGCTTTAAGCAAAACTAAAGTTTTTTTTTCTTAGGAATTTGTTAACAAACATCATTTTTGGCATTTTCAAAAACAATTGAAATTTTAATTGTGACAATTAAATTTTTATTTAAAAATTTTTTTTTGATTAACGAGTTAATTGAACAAAAATTTGGGAATAATTTTTTCTGTGTTTGCATGAAAACATGCTTAAACTAAAAACCCCCCTTGGAAGTTGGGGAATATTTTTATATTTATAATTCTACCGTTCTATTAAGTTTCACGGAATATGTCGATTGAACGCGTTACAATTAAAACCAACAGCACTTAAAATTGTTGTTGTAAAAATAGTTTTATTAGAAATTACTTAAGTTGTTTTGTAAAAAGTCTAGTTGTTCCAATCAATAAGAATTCGAAAACTAAAGCATTATTTATATCTATCGTTGTTTGGTATTTTCTTATAGTATTAATTTCTTTTTCGTGTTGTTCATCATTAATGAAACAGGTCACCAGCTTTGTTTATTCCTGGTGATTGTTTTTACGTATTCTATCTTACCACTTAAAATTTAATGACTTTTTTTTAATAGTGTTGTTAACGATGTCCATTAAATGAAAAAGTCTCTTCGAATTTACATTCCGCTTCTCATTTGCACGAATCTCTTAAAATTTTCACCTTTTTAATTTCTTCAATATAATATAAACAAGAAATAACAATGAAAAATGTCTCTAATGAAAGAAATACCATCATTATACGATTCGTTTCAATGACTTCTATTAAAGTAAATTGCCTTATTAGGGCATATCCATTGAGTTTAAGGAAACAATAATATTTTATCTGTACAAATAACAAAATTAACAAAAAAAAAAAAAACTTTAAGAGTAAAAAAATTACTTATTACACAAGACAAAGTAATTATTGAAAGCACATAAATACTTAATGGCACTTGAAAATGCGTACTTCCAATTAGAGATTTACAAAATTGATCTTAACTTTGGAATGATATTTGAAAGATGCTTCCCTTAAGCACCAGATATGAAATCAATATATAAAATCAATTTTTACAAATGTGCAAATGCATACATAAGTTTACATGCATTTGATAAGAATAGAGATTCAACTTTTTTTGCAATGCTCACGTACATTAACTTTTATCATTTTTATTGCAGGATTCTCTTCCTTTGTTCGCAAACTTAGAAATTAAATAAATGTCTTTGTAGTGAAAAAATTTTTTATTACCGATAATTTAGTGCTTCTCGTCCGTCGAGTGGTTTCTGTTGTAATATTTGTATCATAACTTTTCATTAGTATTAATCGCAATAATTTTTTATTTGGGCAAAAAGTGTTGGAATTCACTCTTCATATAGTTGTCAATGGACATAAGTAAAAAAGTAACAAAATTTCTTTAAATATGTTTAGGAATTTTATAAAATAAATTAGTTTTTTTAAGCCCAAAAGTCGTAATATAAATGCAAAACATAGTGTTTTGCCATAATAACGTCCAAGAGCGTTTTGTAAAAATTTAAAGCCAATATTAGCCAAGAGTGTTTCTAGGGCCGAGCACTAATCAGGTATTACATTTACACAACACGAGTGCCCACAAAAAACCATAAACAAAGAGAGAAAAAAAATCAAAAGAAAATAACAACAACACAGATTGATACTGCATTGTTTTTTTCAGATAATGCAAACAATGAAAAAACACCAATTTATTTTAACTAATCATCTTCTCTCGTTGGACACTGCTTTAAACTTAAAAGTTATTCTTGCATATTTACACAAGTGTGGTGGTATGTAAGCGTATGTATGTACATACATCTGTAAAAATGCATGCATGCATGTTCCGAAGCATGATAAAACTTTTTCTTGTTTAACTGACAACGTTAATCCTCTTTTTCCAGTTTTTTACAATTAAAAGTGAAATCCCAGCACATTGAACCACTACCGCTTTACTTTCATTAATACATGAACACACTGTTGTACATATTTAAAGGTATTAGTTATTTTTCCAGCTTTTTCTTTGCTTCATCTCTACTAAAATGTTTAAAAAACTTAAACCATTTAGTTCTCACTATCTACATTTGTATTATTTTTTTTTAGCTTTATTTGTATTTTTGTTCGTAGCTCTCTTTTTTTTCGTAGTTACAGTAAAACAAATAATTCTTTCAAATGTGAAAATTTTACTTTAACATAAGCGGCTTAATTTTTAATATAACATTCAAAAACTTCCAATTCTATAATTTCTAAAACTTTTAACTATGGCCACCCTAGTGCCATAAGAGACAGACTGTTGAAGATTCATGTGGATACCTGCCGCGTTGGCCCAATCCCACAGTGCTCCTAACACAAGGTGAAAACAATGCGTCCACCAACGCCCCCATGGATGATACTTTGCCAACATGGCGAAAGTCTTTTTGCTCCAGTTTTAACAACAAATTAGTTTTTTTTAAATATTTTTGTTTAACACTTTCAGCTGTCGATTAATCCACTTAATAAATTTGTTTATAGTGAATTAAATAATTATAATAATGTCAGTTTTTAGTCATGAACGCTTAAAAAAGTGCCCATAGTTTAACTTGTTAAAAGATGTTAGAGGAGTTAAAGGGGAAAATATAAGTACTGGTTCCTACATATATACATACATTGTTTTTAACATACATACACACATAAATGTATGTGTACATAACTACATAATAGAGTCCAGCCCAAGACGACACTAAATAAGGCATCATCTCGAATTTTCAATTCATTTCATATACCTTACGTGTGCACACACAAAAATAAGTACTGCGTTGTATTGTTCGCCATCTCTTTTGTTTACTTAACTTAACTTAAATGAAAAATATATTCACAGTTAAGCACAATTAAGCAAACAACCACGGCACATCAATTCATCATGATCGCACACTTCCATTTCAATTCATCTCGAAACTTTACTGTTGGCGGGATGTTCCTGGTGTGATAGTTATAAAAAACGGGGGTTGATTTTGAATGTTCATATGTATGTAATGTAATGTAATTACGCATGAGTTTTATATTGATTTGCCTGCTTGTGTATATGTTTGCTTGTGTATGTACCCACTCAACATTGTGTGTATTATTATTTGTTAACATAACAACAACATAACTCTCAAGTCTTTGTTGTTGTTGCCACACCATAGGCACAGTAATTTTTTTTATCGACCACAGTCTCGACACCACTCTTTATTCTTAGCTACTCTACACTGCAGCACAAAAACTGTGTCAGCTACTCTACATTTCAGCACTTAAACCGTTTAACCGCACAATAACACAAGAATTAGAAAATTATGCGGTTCTTGAATTAGCTTGAATATGACTTGGCGCAGGTCTCTACTACATAACAACACAAACATATACATATATGTATGTTTATATGTACGTACATATATACAAAGTAGCTTAAACAGAATCTTAAGCCAGTAATGCGAAAGGAGCTCATATAGGATTCGCCTTACATCCATTATGAGGTATTACCTTTGAGCCAGTTGCCCCTACACTGGTTTTCAAAAGTTTTTTGCATTCCGTGATATGAAAATGTTGTCCTATTTGGCATCCCTAATATATACATCTGTTGTATTTGCTAAGTTTTATATCCTTAAATGCATGAACACTTTTATTTTTTTGCTTCGATTGCGGTTCAATATGCTTTTTGGTGCCTGAAATATATGAACAAACATTTACGGGTGACCTTGTATGTATGTGTGTACACACAAGCATGCATACTTACGTACAAAGTTTGTATTCTTCTTTAACATCCTATTTGCTCAATTGTTTGTTTATTTTTTTATATTTTTTTTAAAGCATGATTGTGCCTCATTCCATGTGTGCATGTCTGACTGTTTGTATTTTTATTTTGTCACTCTTTTCTTGGCAAAAGTATTCTGTTGATATGAATGATATGTGTTCATATGAATGTTTGACAAAAACGAATAGAACGACTGTTTCTACTTCGGATAATTTTATCAACTTTCTTTTCTTTTTCTTGGTTGTTTAACTTAAGAACTTGCCAGTAAAGGACAGGCAAAAACGAGGCGAAACCCTGATCGACACGTTGCATGCAATGAACAACAAATGTTAAATGCTTATACATCTTCCTTAAACGAATTCTATTATAAGTCCTGTCTTACAATGTTGTGATAGAATCTTTGTTGTTATTTTAATAAACATTAAATTATAAATGACGTACAAAAATTTATTTTTTTATTTATAACTTTTTCTTGTGCATCTAAGAATTTAGAAACGTATATATGCTCAAAAATTTTTAAAAAAAATTTAAGAGCTGTTAAGAATTACGTTTACATTATTTAAAAAAAAATTCTGTTAAGTTCAATATGTAATATCTATGATTTCTATTTGCTTTGAAGTTATAAACATATAGGAACAATCTTTACCAAATCAATTTTTAAAATATGAATTTGGCATGCAATTGCAGCTTGTATGTATATGTTCAGTTAAAAATATTAATACTCATATGTAGTTCTAAGTTAATATTTAGTAATGCATTTCAAAATATTAATAAACATGTATATAAATATAAATACACATAACTTTTTATATCAAAGACAAAGTAAAACAAAATGACAAAATTTGCCAATTTTTTTTGTCGTAAAAATGCATTTAAGTCTTATTTTAAGGATCCTTTAAGTTTAAATTTGAAAATTTTAATTAATCCATTCAAATAAATTTTCCATTTTATGATTCGTAAATAAGAAATACTTTGATCTCCTCTTTGCTGCAACTGTTGCCCAATTTTCAATATTAATTTTTACTTTTTTTGCTACCTGGACAAAAGCTAACACATACGTATACCCATACATACAAAGGTGAACATACTCCAAAAGGACATTTTAAGGGGAAGCATATTAAAGTCTTGGGTGTGTATGTGTATGTACAATGTGTATGGCTTTTGTACTTGTCCTCGTATGGAATGATTATTATTTTCATATTTTTAATAATTTTTTATTATCATTTATATTTATCGCACAAAAGCCCATGGGCATACTGTTGCAATTTTATTCATAAAAGAAATTTTATACTTGAATATTGTGTACCAATGTATGTAAGTGCATGTATGCAATCACACATTGTTACATGAGCATATGAAACAACATATAACAAGTTAATTACAAATATCTTTTTTAATTTTGTATACATGGTTTACAATTAAACGCAAATCCACTCGCACAATGTTTCATACAAATGTTGCTATTGCAGCGATATTAACAAGCTTTAATTGGTTTTTGATACATATTTTGAGCTTGTGCAGATATTTGTGACGCCAAAAAGTAGGAGTTTTGAACCTACTTTCAATTAAACCAATCAACTCAGGATCGCTTCCTTTCGACTTAAGAATGCCAATAGGACGTACGTTGTGGTTTTTGGTACCAAAACTAAATTAAGTTCCCGGGGTAAAAGCAAACTCTAAGACCGGAATTAGGTGTTCAGTTACTAGGATTATCCCGCTGACAACTGTTTTATCTGAAACTTTATTTTCTTTGTGGAGACTTCGAAGATTATTCGCCTCAGGAGAAACAAACACATTTTAAAAAGGACTTTTCCTAAACAAATCGACCAATTTTATGTATCTTTTGTAACACTAATATATTCTGCGCCCACGTGCGATTGACAAAAACTGACTTTTTTTAATTTTTTGCGGATGACCTTCTCGCTTTTTTTTTCTTATTCTTGTTACATACTTACTACCTACAAATTTCTCTGTCTTTTTTATGTCTCTTTTTACCTCTTTTCAATGGGCCTCTGGTAGGAGGTAGCGAATTGCATTCGGCACTACTCCTTGTAAACTAACCTAACCTAACACTAATGTATAGTGCTTCAGTGATGTAGACTATAACAGATTCATGTATAACTATATGAGATTATACTGATGTAGATTGTAATAGATAGGGAGTTCTTCAGCATCGCGTTAAAGTTTATTTTACCAGATCTCAAATCACTTAAATGTTAAAAAAAATAAAATCTTGCAAAAACCTTAATCGTATTTTAAGAAATGATTGGATGTCAGTATCAGAGCATCTGCAAAACATACTTACTTTCATATATGTATGTATGTATCAATGAACAAAGCTAACTCGAATAATTTCCTTCTATTAGCACATACCTCGTGTAGGGTGTACCATTTTGCATTTTTTTTTAAATTGTAACGTTGTTTGATCAAATGAGCGATATGTGAATCACTTTTTTTATTTTTTGCACATATTTCTCATGTTAATGCTACTCCCCCCCCACAGAAGTAGATGTACAATGGCGCCTTATATAAATTAATGTAAGGTGTAAGCTACATTATGGTCAGACTTTAACCAACATAAAACCTTCTTATTTGTTAAAATTCTTTTAACACAATCGTTATAATATAAATTTTATCTTTAATGTTATATAAGTTACAAATAAATTTATATAATTATTTTTATTCCTTTTATATCCTTTAGCATCGCTGCACAGAAATTAAACAAAAACAATAAGACAGAATGGTTGGAATACAAGGGGACAAGCGAATACATAAAAGAGGATTTATAAAACTTTTTCGATTAAAGTTTATAATTTCACTTCAAAATTTTTCACATATAAATTAACTCTTACATATGTATATGTACTTGACTGCGCGTGTATATACGGATGTGAGTGAATGTGTAAAGAAAAAACCAAACAAAAACATGCACTACATAGATATGAAGTATGTGACGTGCAAAGTTGCATCTGTGCTCATCACATATACATTTGTATGTGAAAAGAGAATATCGTCAACTCAAATGCTTTAACGTTCAATATAAACAAACTTTTCGAAGTAAAATACTTTTTTGTTATATTGAAACCATAAAGTCTTACAATATATGTATGTCAGGCAGTAAGGAATCCTCATATTCATTAATGAACTCTTTAGTATCTCACTTACATTGCTAGCAAGTAGAAGGCGCTCACTCTACAAATGCGGCATTTAAGATTGAATACCAGGTTTTTTTAAGAGTGGTTTAGTTTATTTATAGTTTTTAATATACATTGTTGTCCCAGTTCTATTTCAATTTAGATCATTCAACATATTCGCTGACGCTAAATTACATTCCCGCAAAGTGATTAAATTGCAAATGAAAGTTTTGAAAAGAAATAAAACAAAATGCAAGCGTCAATAGATGCATAATTTTTATTTTCATTCATTTACGATGCAACATATTTATTTAAGTTTTAATTAACCATTATGATAGAGTTACATATGGTTGACTTAACCTAAAACGGGCGTAGCTCGATTTTGTCCAAAAAAAAGCATTTTCTTATTTAGGCTGATCAAAATTCACTCATTTTGTTATTTGAAAATATATTTTATATTTAACAATTTTAAAAAAGTGTTTTTTCTCCCGTACTTCGCCCTTTTCTATATTGAGGCATCTACATATGCACAGAAGCTTTTACGAACATAATTAAGTGCACATACCTACATTAGGGTGGCCCAAAAATTTCGAATTCATTTTATACAAGAGGGTACGAAGTATAAATATTTAAATACTCTACGTGGGGCAAAAGGCAGTGCTCAACGATTATATATTTCTACCAAAACGACAAAACAAGCCGCATCTTTAAAAAACCTAAACCTATTTTTTAACTTAACTTATCACTTTTAAATAGTTTCTTTTATATTATTTATTCGTTTTCTACTGTTAAATAGTTTTTTTGTACTATCTTGATAATGGACAAATTACGTTTCTGGTTATTCTTGATCACTCCAAGGCCTTTGATGCGGTGAATCATGACACTCTAATTTGGAAACTTATACATTTTTTCAACTTTTCTTCCTATGGCGTCAGGCTTGTTTCTTCATACCTGCGTGGGCGTTCACAATCGGTATTTGTTAATGGTGAACTTTCTATGCCTCTTTTTCTCGTACGTGGAGTACCTCAAGGGTCAATTCTTGGACCACTCCTGTTATGCTGATATGCCTAGACAAGTATCCTATTGTAAATTACATATTTATGCAGATGACGTACAGCTTTACTTAAGTAGCTCAACGGAAATGTTAAGTCACAATATTGGAAAGTTGAATTATGATTTGGAGAGAATTTACCTCTGGGCAACTGCCAATGGTCTTTGTCTCAATCCTTTCAAAACCAGAAGTCTTGTCATTCGTAATAAGCATGTTGTGCTAGATTTCAGTGAGGACACCATAATTAACAATACTAAAATCGAAATGGCTAGTATGCGTAAAATTATTGTCCTTTTTAATAATATCGTACGTTATGTCTATGGACTAAGAAGATTTGAGCATACCTCTTCATATGCCAAGAAACTTCTAGGAGTTTCTATTGATAATTTTCTTAAAACTCGAGTACTTCTCTTAGTTAATAAAATAACGATTTGCCAGATCGCTTAGGGGTAAAATCATCATTATCCCTAAATACAGGCACCTTGTGTCCGAATGGCAGTTTTATATTAATGGTATTCGCTTTTGGAATTCACTTCCATCAAACCAACATATCAATAGCAACACAAACAGTTTTAAAAATTTTTTGTTTAATCATTTTGTTTAAAATTTTTCGTTTTTTAATTTTGCTTAGATTCAACTTTTAATATTTAAGCGTTACTTTGTTGTATGTATCTGCAATTGTGAAATTTGTTCGATTATTTTCATTTTTAATTCTATGTAATTAGATTAAGTTTTGCATAATTTGTATTCCTATACTTTAAATATAAGATATATGTAATCTTGTTGTATAGGAACTGACGACAAATAAATAAATAAATAAATAAATAATAATTTCAAAATTTTACTTAAAAAAATGAGGAACCCTAATCTACATGCGTTTAGTACATAAATATATAAGTTTTTAAAACTACATGTCCAGGATGGCAAACAATTGAATAAATTTATAAATTCTCATAATACCGAGCAGGTCCACAACTATGAGGCGTTTAATTTAAATTAAAAATCATTATTAAACTAGTAGTTTTTATAAGTTTAATTGACAAAAAGTTTTTTTAATCTGGCAAGTCTGGAACATTTTTACTATTAATTTTAAAATAAATTAAGCAGTAGATATTTGGTTAGATGAGGTTATGTTATGATAGGCTAGGTTGAACTGGCTGGTCCCGAAGACTTCTGTGTGGATTCAGACAAGAAGAAACGGTAACCAGTTTATCTATCACGATGTAATGAAATTCAGGGATACACCAGGGAGTGTCTCTTGGCAAATGTCAAAAGCCTTGTCTTACCAACTCCAGACAATTCCTTCGGATCTTGAAACAAATAACAAATAAGACCTGAGACAGTTTTTTCTGCAGCGCACGAGCTCTGGACAGTGACACAAATTATGGACCCCTTGCTTCGCCAGCTCGTCTGCCATCTCGTTCTCCTCATTACCCTTGTGTCTTCGAACACAGTAGATATTCACTTGTCTCACTTGTTGCACGACTGAGCAGTTAAGGTTTGCGTATATTGTTTTAATAGACGTCTGAGAGAATAAAGGCTTGGTCGGCGGCCAATTTGGTTGCTACAATCTTCGCCTGAAATATACTGCACTGATCAGGAAGACTAAATGACACCCTGATAACAAGTAGCCAACAAAGAAAATGTGCCTCAAAGTCGTAAACAAGCTACAAGTCCGAATGAAAGACAGTTTTGGGATCATGTAATTACTGCTACATTCTACGCTTTCAATAAACATGGCATGAACATATGGCACCCAAGTAAATTGTCCAGTTGACCTAAAGCGAGTAGCGCTATCTCCTTGCACCACCCTTTGCAACTAGATTAATTGGTTTCAGAACCAAAATTGCATCCAGCGCCGCCTTAGTGGTACTGCATTAAGCACCAGTTAAACACAGTCCTGCCAGGCTCTGGGTTAAACTGATTTATTTTTTAATTTTTATTGCTGCTAGTTAGTAACTTTAACTTATTTAACAATTTACCTTAAAAGTTTGTTACTTTGAAACGATAATTGACTATTAAATGTCCACTTAAGAAACTTTATTTTCGACAAGTTTTTATTTATAAACCTGACGTTCATGAACGGAAATAAATTCTTTTAAAAAAAGAAGTTTAAGTAATTGATGTAGAGATTCAACAAATCATGTATCAGTGTTACTCAACTCAGTCAGTTCAAAAAAAAAGTCAAAACTACAAATTTGAAAAAAACTTTAGTTGTACATTTTTGCATAATATTTACATACACATGTTCGAATTTTGTTGTAAATACATTTAGATGTTGTGACTTCAGTAAATACAAAAAAGTAAAATACGAACTAAGGATGTACAAACACACAAACAAATATTAAATTGAAATGACACTTTGAACTGCATATTTGTAAATAAGTCTATATGCGCCATAAATGATGGTTTTTATATATAAGATTATATTGCTGGCATCCTTACGAATGTTTAGAGTTTCAATAACAAGATTTTATTACTTCTTAATATTAAATTTTTGTATGTGCCAAAAAAAGTTTGTCAAAAGTAGAAGAAAAAAATCTTTTTAAAAAAATTAAATTCAGGTTTCTATGCGTAAACGTCTCCTTGTGTTTCTTATGATAACTTTTGTTGGTTGCAAATAAAAGTCATGCAAGCACTTAAAATAAATTAGATTGAACGAATTTGATTTATGGAAACAATGTTTTCTTCGTTTGCATCCAGGCAAATTGCCAACCAGAATAAACACATAGTTTTATATAAAACAAAGGAATACCCAGTCCTTTTTGAGAATTCCGTGATAATATTGGAAAATATTTAAATCTGTTTAGATATTTAATCTGTTAGTTATTTTAGCTGGTGGCCAAATAAATTTTTAGTTCATGCCATTTCTTTCTGGATAATTTTTAACATTAGGCCGAATTTGGTCTTGAAAAATAAATAGCTATTTGAAATGCAAATTAAGTCAACAGGTGCGATATGTTTTAAACCAATTTTTATTAGGTTTTAACTTTTGGGTTTTTTCTAACTTTTCTTCTCCTTCCCCTTCCTTCCTCATCAAAAATGGTAGAATATTTTTGATGGCAGAAACAAAAGTGTACACTTCAAACAAACAACTTATTAAAAGAAAAGAAAAACTTAAAGTTAAATAAAAAGTTCTTACTGACTGTAACGTTGAAATACTTTTAATTTAAAATAATTTATGTAGAAAGTGTTTTGAAACAATAATTTCCCTCGAAATGGCTTAAAATAACTGTTAACGAATTCGAATATGGCAGATTATGACTTGGAAGTCAAACAAATTTTGTTCATTTAAATACATAAAAGTAAAGTTCATGCATAAATTGCACATTTAAATATTTATTTTTTATTTACATATAGTGAGAAAATAATAAAAAAAAAAAAAATAAGCTCTGGTTCTTACTTGGAGAAGAAATTGCATTGCAAACACTGACTGATAAAAGATTGTTTTTGAATTCTCTTGAAACAAAATTTATGATATAAATATGATATCTTTTGACGATATTAAAACTTTTTCATTTTAACTGAAAAATTAAATTCGTAAATAAATAATCCTTAAATACTATAAAGTTAAGAACAATTTCTTATATAACTTACTATAACTATAAAATTCTTATAGAGCAATTCCATATGAAAGCGATCACCTTTTGGACGACCCCTCTCCGATTTTAAAATAAATAGTCTCAATCGATTGCCCAGCAAAAAATAATGTACCTACATATTTTTTTTTTTTTTTATAGTGACTGGTTTAGTGGTGGTGTACACCACTGTCATGTGACAAAATTGAAGAATTCTTCATAAGGGACCTCATTGAAAGTTGTTTTAAAAAAAAACTACTAAAGCGATCGCAACGAGTGATAGCTCGTTGGAAAGGTATTAAATCAGGCTTTAATTGAAAAATAAAATTTTCCTAATTTTTCTTAGAAATTTACTTTTAAATTTTCCCATGAAAATTAAATTTTCCGATTTTCCACAGAAGCTCCTAAATTTTCCGGCTAATTTTTTTTTTTTTGGATTCCTCATAATTTTTGCTTTAAGAATCAGCAATAAAAAAATGGGCCCCGACTCCTTGTTTGGACAGGAGAAGAGCATTTAAGAGACCACCTTAATTGAAAAATAAAATTTTCCTAATTTTTCTTAGAAATTTACCTTTAAATTTTCCCATGCAAAATTAAATTTTCCGATTTTCCACAGAAGCTCCTAAATTTTCCGGCTAATTTTTTCTTTTTTTGGATTCCTCATAATTTTTGCTTTAAGAATCAGCAATAAAAAAATGAGCCCCGACTCCTTATTTGGACAGGAGAAGAGCATTTAAGAGACCACCTTGTTAAAAATACATTTTAAAAATTATTTTACAGTTAAAAAAACATTTATGAAGAAAAAATCTTTTTTATTTTGCTGCTTATACTTAATTACAATATTTATTAAAAATTTCAATTGTTTTGGCATCATTATAAAATTAAAGTAACTTTAAATTTAGCACGTCGGCAGACGAAGAGTACCGCTTTACATTAATTGACATATCAGAAATATTTGGTATGAAGCAATGAAACTTTTGCGTTCCAGTTATAGTTTTGACCTTATTATATCTGTTTTGAATTCGTCGCTCCATGGCATCGTGTTCTTTTTGAGTGCATAAAACTGTGTTAATGGCAATTTCCTTGCTTTGAATCCACGAAAACAAATGTTGTACATTTAAGATCTGGTCAGTATATGGCCTTTGCAAACTTGCCTTAGTCGCCATGCGTTTTAGGGTTCCCCCTAACGCATCGCATGGGCCCTTGCCTGGGCAGGCGCGGCTGTTGTCATCATTGCAGTAAAAATCTTGAATCAATTTCACCGTTGCTTCGCTGAGGGTCCTTGAGCCAAATTTCTTGGTGGGAGTCGCCAATATGCCCTTCTGTCGAACTAATTCTTTGCTTCTTCTCGCGATGTAAAAAGATGTTTGAAACTGTTCAGAAATCTTGCGTATAGACCATGATTGAGGCAGCACAGATAAAATGAGATATTTCTCCGGAAAAGTGGTCGCTAAATTGAATTTTGTTTTCAACTGCTCAATCATTTGTTTGCCGTCATCAACGTCATCTGCTTGACTGCATTCGTTATCAAAGCCTTCATCAAATATTGTCGCGATTGCACTCATCACCTTGCCTTTTTTCTCTTTCCTGTATGTTTCACTTCGCAACTTTCTTTTTCTAATAGGCGTTTCACCTAAAGTGGTAATAGCATCATTCAAAGGACTCAAAGACATATTGACCATCGGAATGTCTGCCTCACTATCAGATGAAATATTTTGTTCACTTGTCATTTCACTCTCGGATTGTGGCTGCATTTGTTTCAATGCATTTGCTTGTTGAGACAAATCGATTTTACACTTGGGGCAAATGAATTCTGCTTCTTCACCGTATTGTATATTTAATTCATTCATGTATCGCTTCGAAACACCAGTTAATTTTAATACTTTTATCTTTTTCGAACGATGTCCACTCTTGTTAAACGGATTGCAGCAAAATTTATTCATTTTACTTTAAATTGTCTTTACAGCTTCACTCTTTACTTTTCAAAAAAAAACACTTTAACACTTTCACGTTTAGTATTAAACTGAAATTTGACTCAGAGTGTGTGAAGTATTTATATTTATTTTTTGGTAAAAAATAGGTAAAAAAAAATAAGCGATATCTGCTTTTCTTTAATAGGAAAATTTGCGTGAACTACTGGTCATAAAATGTTTTTTAAAGAGGGACTTAATTGGTTACTGCCAATAAGCCGACCACAGGTCATAAAATGTTTTGCAAATTTTTTAAATTACTAGGTAATAAATATTTCGCCATATTTATGGAAAATCCGTGTTTTATGACTTGTTTCTGCACGTGTCATTTTAGGCGAAATATTTATTACCTGGTAATTTAAAAAATTTACAAAACATTTTATGACCTGTAGCCTCAGTCGGGTTTGGTGTGCCATTACATGCCACTGCTGCTATTATCCATGGATTTATGGCCCATCTTGTGAAGGCAGGCAGACCATATTCACTACACACTAAACTTGGGGCTCTTGAAAAAAAAATTGATTTTTTCTTCATAAATGTATTTTTAACCCATTTCGATCCGGTATTCGATATTTCGAACAGTAAAAATCATATTTTTTTCAAAAAAATATTTAAGTATTAAAAAGGTAGAACTACAGGTAAATTTTGATACAAATGTTAAGTCTTATTTGTTAGCAAAAAAAAAACTTTATTACACAATGACCACCCCCTCCCCCTCGAGCCCAGGGACAAATTTCTTCAACCCATATTTTTTAGGCACTTTTTGATAAATTTTTTTAAAATATTATAAAAACAAAAAATAAAAAAATAATCATAAGAAATTATTGACAATATATGTAATTATTTTATAAAACTTAAAACACATGTCTAACATACATTTGCCTGGCTCCACATATGTGTAAAGTTGACTGTTCGAAATTTCGAACGCTGGCGCTTATCCTATAGTTAATTTTTTTTATGTGTTATCTTATACTTATTATTATTTCATATGTAATATACAAATTGCTAAGTTAATAAAAACTGCGTTTTCGGTAAATATATTTAAGGTAATAAATCGGTTGTTTACCTGCACACACAAGTCCATGCACATTTTTTTGTTTCTTGTTAGTACGGGAAATACCGTATAAAATAGTGATAAAGTAAAGGGATGATGAAGAGAAATATATTCGTAGAAATAAGAACAATTAGAGATATAAATAATATTAAAGGTAATTAGGAAAATCCTTATTAGGAAAATCCTAATTAGGAAACTCCTAATTACAAAATACTGTTGCCAGTGTAGATGACACCGCTGACCTAGAGTAGTTTCTGATACAAGGTATATAAGATCATAGATTTATAGATAAAGTTAAAGCGCCAATATAATAATATTGTTGGACCGGGAACTGATGTGGTGATGCGCCGGAAAATTTAGGAGCTTCTGTGGAAAATCGGAAAATTTAATTTTGCATGGGAAAATTTAAAGGTAAATTTCTAAGAAAAATTAGGAAAATTTTATTTTTCAATTAAGGTGGTCTCTTAAATGCTCTTCTCCTGTCCAAACAAGGAGTCGGGGCCCATTTTTTTATTGCTGATTCTTAAAGCAAAAATTATGAGGAATCCAAAAAAAAAAAAATTAGCCGGAAAATTTAGGAGCTTCTGTGGAAAATCGGAAAATTTAATTTTCATGGGAAAATTTAAAAGTAAATTTCTAAGAAAAATTAGGAAAATTTTATTTTTCAATTAAAGCCTGATTTAATACCTTTCCAACGAGCTATCACTCGTTGCGATCGCTTTAGTAGTTTTTTTTTAAAACAACTTTCAATGAGGTCCCTTATGAAGAATTCTTCAATTTTGTCACATGACAGTGGTGTACACCACCACTAAACCAGTCACTATAAAAAAAAAAAAAAATATGTAGGTACATTATTTTTTGCTGCGCAATCGATTGAGACTATTTATTTTAAAATCGGAGAGGGGTCGTCCAAAAATTTGCCAATTTTGATCGTTTTCATATGGAATTGCTCTATATTAAAAATGGTAAAGCATGGAACAAGCAGTGTTATAATTGGGAAGATATTTTTTTGTTAAACTAGATCACTTTATATATTTTAATTAATATTTTTATAATCTGTTGTACGGCGGATAAATGTGATATCACTTTGTCAACAAGACAAAGAAAATAAAGGAAGGACTAGATTAAGTTTAAAACAATAAAAAAAAAATCAGATCACGATAATTACGATTTAGAATTAATTACTAAATTTGTTTAAAATCAGTTTGCCCAACATTTTTACGGGTAGAAAACAATATGTAACAGGTTTTTAAAAAGCTCGCTTTATAGGTTTTGCTATATAAGAAGCGAATTAAAGATATGTAAACAAAATCGAGAAACTATTACAAGTTTTACAAAACACAAAAATTATTGTTATATTAAGGTATAAGAAGAGGGCTTGGCAAAAGCAATCAAACTGAACAGTTTATTTGGTCGATACCGTACATTCATTCACATACACACACACAAACACCATTTTATTTTTATTTCTTTAAACATGTTTTTTCGCTTAGAATTGATGTTTTTTGTTTTTTAATTTTATAGCAGAACACATATTCTTATCATTTAACTATTATTTTTAATACAAACATTCAATTCAAATATCTTAGAGATGGAGTTAACTTTTAGACTTTGATTCGCATTTACATACACGACTTTATTTTTGAACGTGCGCGTATTACGGGATGCTTAACAATTTTTTTTTCATTTCTTTTTAAATGTCTGCTAATGTTACAATGTGTGCATGAATCTGTGTTAAGAGTGAATTTTCATATGTGTTGGAATTTTTAATGCCGACTTAGGTAATCTAACTCTTAATGGCTGTGTGCCACTTTTTGACCCAGAAAACATAAAACAATGCCAACATCAAATGCTTTCATCTTTCACATTTTTTTCTTGCCTTTTTAATTTTTTTTATCTTATTTTGTTTTTTTTTGTTGTAAGAAAGAATGATACACAATTCAAAAGGCGAAATTCTATATCAAAACCAAAAAAAAAAGTTTTACATTCGCTAAGTACCACCAGTCCATTGTGAGGGAGTAAGTGTATGCGAGTTTGTGTTTATTTCGTCTGTTATTGAATGAATGTATAGAAACATACATACATATACATATATATATATATATATGTATATATGTTCATATGTGTATATGCAATGCAAAATCCATTAATGGAGGTACTTAGAGTCAGAGAGCAATACAGTTTAAGCCGGTGAAAGTAGTTGGTGACAATTCTGATAATTAGACCCTAAAGAGTTTCTCATAAGCCTGCTACTAAAATAAAATCCTTTTTAAAATATCAACAAAAGTTTCACCACTGTGCAGGTGTTGAATCTTAAAATGAAAATGGATATTTTATTTCGTATTTGTGTCAGAGAAGTAATTTCCTTTTAACATTTTTCCAAACGACAGCAAATATTAGAAAATAAATATGTTTGTACATGCTTATATGCAAGCATTTTTACTAAAATTATCTATTTTTCTCATACATACGTTTGTTTGTATGTATTTGAGGGGACACTATTATTTAATGTTAAATTTAAATTTCACTTAGTGCTGCCCAAATACTTGGCAATTTTCATCTTTAGTAATAAATGACAGAATTCAGTGATCAAAGTCAGTTTGAAACTCTCTAAAAAAATTACTGTTTTAAATAGACGTTGTTTAAAAGTAAAGTCAGATTCAGAGATTACATGAGCTTAAGAGAGAAAAAGAAGGGACGATTATTAAAAAGTTGACAATTTTATATTTGTCCGTATAAAATGATAAAATAAATATAATTTTGTGTATGCAAAACTAAAAAATTTGTTTCTAAGTAATCGAGGGCCACATGAAGTGGATAAATTGATATCTTGGCCATCAGTTTTCTTTCGTTTTAAGTATTTATTATAACTTTTGTTGATAAAATCTGCACATTCTTGTGAATGTAAGTACATACTTACATACCCAAAAATAAGTTGTTGCATCTATATGTATGTATGTGTGTATGTATGCATTAACTTACATGTTTATCTTATGTTTGAACACTTTTATACCAACAAACATATTGAATATGACCATTTAACATAATATTCTTGATAATATATACATATGTATTGGTATATGAGAATATGTGTTTATATGTATGTGTTTATATAAACTTGTGTTTACATACATATATTGTTTGTAAAATGCTATTAAAACTTTTCATCCGTTATTTTATGTATTAATATCAATTTAGATTTTTATATATTCCGATGTAAAAAGATACATACATTTGTTCATATGTATGTATGTTTGTGTGTATGTTAGACATACGAATATATGGAAGTAAGTATGACCATTTGTGCTTATGTCTAAGAAAACAAATGTCAAGTCATTTGTGTTTATGCCTGAAATCATCTGGTTTACATAAAGAAAACATTTATTCTCAATATTCTAAAATACTCCTCAATCTTGGGATATTTTTATATGTATGTAAGTATGTATGTATATCTTTTTGGAATGTACACACATACATACATAGATACTTGAAAACACATTCAATTATATAAAAATAAAATAACTAAAAGGTCTAGTGGATGACAATGACATATTGTAAGATATAATAAAACGTTTGAAGTTTTATGTACCGCACATAAAGGAAAAATAGAGTAAAAAAAACTGTTTTCCTAATTTTGTTGCCATTTTCGAAGGGATGGTAAAGATTTAAATTAAACGAATACGGAAATAACTTGCTGTACTGATATTTTCCTTCTCCTCACATATGTACATAGTTAAAAGCTGTTTAGATTATACAAAATGTTGAAAGACAAACATTAAGAATTATTAAACTTAAATAAACACATTTAACTTGATAGTGGCTTAGGGCGGAAATTCATTTACTTCTAAATGGAATATGTAACGAAACACTATAGTCGTAATGTAGTGTGTTCGTTATAGAGGCCAGCCCAAGACGACACTAAATAAGGCATCATCTCGAATTTTCAATTCATTTCATATACCTTACGTGTGCACACACAAAATTAAGTACTGCGTTGTATTGTTCGCCATCTCTTTTGTTTACTTAACTTAACTTAAATGAAAAATATATTCACAGTTAAGCACAATTAAGCAAACAACCACGGAACATCGAGTCATCATGATCGCACACTTCCATTTCAATTCGTCTCGAAACTTTACTGTTGGCGGGATGTTCCTGGTGTGATAGTTATAAAAAACGGGGGTTGATTTTGAATGTTCATATGTATGTAATGTAATGTAATTACGCATGAGTTTTATATTGATTTGCCTGCTTGTGTATATGTTTGCTTGTGTATGTACCCACTCAACATTGTGTGTATTATTATTTGTTAACATAACAACAACATAACTCTTAAGTCTTTGTTGTTGTTGCCACACCATAGGCACAGTAATTTTTTTTATCGACCACAGTCTCGACACCACTCTTTATTCTTAGCTACTCTACACTGCAGCACAAAAACTGTTTTAGCTACTCTACATTTCAGCACTTAAACCGTTTAACCGCACAATAACACAAGAATTAGAAAATTATGCGGTTCTTGAATTAGCTTGAATAGGACTTGGTGCAGGTCTCTAGTTCGTTAGCAAGTTAATCGATTCTTTGCAATAATTTTTTTAAAAAAAGGGTACAACCATAAATGCTTAAATACATTATTAAAAAAAATATACATACATACGTACAAACATGAGTATATTTATATTACTAACAATAAAACTAAATGCTTAAATCAAATTGCTAAAATGAACTTTATTCTCTTTTATGATCAGAGTTTTACTTTAACAAATTTTATTTAAAAGTTCATGTGCGATTAAATGTATCGAATCACGTAAAACTAACTAATGTCGATATCTCGTTTCTCCATTACTCATAAGACAATAAAATAAAACAAACAATAACAAATAAAAACGAAAACAACTTAACAATAATAACAACACTTAACTGATACACACACATGCCACATATGTGCCACCTTGTGTGTGTGTGCGTGTGTTAATATGTTCTTGCTTTCTGTCTATTTGTTCATTGTTGATATATTAAACGAAAATGCTACTACATATGTTTGATTAATATTTATTAACACATAGAAAATTTAATACGTACGTGTATGTATGTATGGACAAGGACAACACATATTCGCACTTTTAAGCGAATATTTATACAAAATACTTTACTGTAGCTAAAGTTGTAATAAGTTACGTTTAGGAACGTTTATTTACTAGTTGCAACTGGGACTGTTTTTAATAAGAATTGGGAAAAACGTTTATTTGTATAAAGTAAATGTTACGTGGGTGCATTTTTGTTCAGGTTTTTTTCCTCCATAATTTTGCCAATTTTTCTACTTAGATAGATAATTGATTCAAAAATCCTTATGAGTACTAAAAAAAACACTTTCGACAGTTATTCGTTCGTATACAATTTTTTGGCCTAATCATAGATATCAGAATTAATTTTAGTAAAACATTTTAAAATTATTATCTTTCCTAAGAGTTTAGGGTTTTTTTTAAAAACAAAACCTTAACATATAAATAACGTCAGAGCGCTTAACATGAGATGGTTGTTTAGACTGTTAAAAAGAAGTAAAACTTAAGAAACTGTGAAATCAGCTAAATATTTTTTGTTGTGTTGATAATATTTATGTTTTTTTTTTATTTTCTTTAAATAAAAACTAAAATACCATACATGTTGACAATTTTATTACACTAATAAAAAGGTCCTAGAGATGGCAACAATGGCTGAAATATATAAACAAAGTGACGTAAGTTTTAACGTTATTTATTGATATTGTTCTATGTATGTAAATATGTATTAAGGACTTGTACGTATATATATGAAATTTACTTTGATAAATGTATGTATTCACTTACATACATACATATATTTATACCATTGTATGGTGAGTTTGTTGTCAATTGTAGTCCTATAAAATTTAAGCACTACGGCATTATTATAAAAAAATATTGTGTATGTTTGTTTATATGTTGACAGTTTGTACGTAGATGTGGATGTGTAAACAAACAGTTTTTAATTTTTCCTGTGCAACGAGATTTAATCGGGCGACTTAAAATAAATAAAATCGATAAACAAGAACACCATTGAAACTAGAATATAATTTTTAACTCCTGTCAAAATTAATAAAAAAAATCTTCAAACACTATGCTAGAGGTAAGTTGTTAGTTAATTTTTATTTATTGTTGAACTAATTGTTTTTAATACAAATTTTTGATTTTTAGTTTGGCTTTAGTTCATATAATTTCTTTTTTTTTTTTTTTTTTTTATTAGAAGAAATTATTATTTTCCGTTAATGTTGAAAGAAACTTTCAATTTTGAAAAAAGCTGATTCTTCTACCGCTACTAGCCGAGTAGAATGCATTTTCGAAAGCAGCTACGCAATTTCATCATCAGTACTCTTTGAACGGTAGTAGTGTATATGGTTGTAAACATCACCTATTTAACTTACATGTAACAGAGAAAAGTATACGGTATCAGTGTTTTCCTTCTGTTTTTAGTCAAGTGTTGCCAAAGAGACTTTTAATGGAAAAAAGCATAGTTTATATGAAAAATAAACTTCGTCCTAACTTACAAGATAAAAAAAAAACAGAAGGAAAACACTGATACCGTATACTTTTCTCTGTTACATGTAAGTTAAATAGGTGATGTTTACAACCATATACACTACTACCGTTCAAAGAGTACTGATGATGAAATTGCGTAGCTGCTTTCGAAAATGCATTCTACTCGGCTAGTAGCGGTAGAAGAATCAGCTTTTTTCAAAATTGAAAGTTTCTTTCAACATTAACGGAAAATAATAATTTCTTCTAATAAAAAAAAAAAAAAAAAAAAAAAAAGAAATTATATGAACTAAAGCCAAACTAAAAATCAAAAAAAAGGTAAGTTATTTGTTTCTTTTTTCTATCTATAAGAAATCAAGCTAAATTTGTTTAAAAACCAAAAGCCTTTTTTTGTATATTTACTGAACATATTAGGGAATTTCATCAGCTGGTAGGTTAGATGCCAACTTATAGGACAATCTGCCTATTTGCTTTTAATTTTAATTATTTTTCTCTTACAAATACAAAGTTACATAAGTAGATATATACAATTTGTACTTAAACTAATTTTGGCCGACACTAAATTAAAATATTCATAAATTCTAATGAAAATTAAATTCTTGCCTTAAAACAATCTCCTCATCTATATTGTTTTAAAATTCTGCAAAAGATGGTGGTGAACACAAGTAATTTACAACATTTCCCATTAGCGGCATTTAACGCAGCGATTACACTGTGATAAAGATAACATTATTTGCAAAGAAGAACACCTCTCCTTAGTAAACAGCTATTTAAATTTAAAAAAATTCTAAATAAAAACTAAAATAAAATTATTTAAGCAAAAAAAAAAAAAATTACTAAAAAAAGTCATGTATTTTTTAAAAATGTTTTCAAAACAATTTGGTTTCGCCAACTGTGCACCAGAATTTTCTCGCTATTTTGCTTTGTTTATGTATTTAAGTTGTAGAGCAAATGGTTAATAAGCAGCGCTTTTAAGTCGTAAGAGATATTTGTATATGAGCATTTCCATTACAAATTAAAGTGAAGGTATTTTTTTTAGGCCTAACTTATGGTACTTACTATCCCCATAAGTATTTGTTAATAAGAATGATTTTAGAATGATTTTAGACATTTTTTGAGTTTTTAAAAATAACATTTGACTGAAGCCATCAGTTGCTTATGCACTGATTTTTCCTACATACTTATTCTGTTTAATTGAAGCCGGTAGAGAAAAGGGATTTTAAATTCGAAATAAATTTTAATTATTTTAAAACACAGTTTTTTTTGTTAGTCCGGCTTAGTGAACCTTTTCGGTCAAAATACATTTGTAAATATTAACGCGTGCACTAATTAAGCGAACATTAGATGGTCTCTTCAGAAATAAAACTCGTCACAGCCTGACAATTAAATTAGTCCTAAAGGTCAAGTTTTTTTAAAATAAACATAAACCTATTGGAGCTAATTCGAAAACAATTCAAAATCGATTTAAAACCTTAGAGCACACTTTAAATATTAATTATGCATGAAAAATTCGTTCAAAAATTTAAAGTATATGTATTTTTAATTGTTTATGGATATCACCGATCATTTTAAAGTCTTTGTTAGATTTTTCTGGTAGAAGTGATTTTTAAATAAAGATGCATGTATGTGCATGAGCTTTATGTCATTGGGAGACATACAAACAAAAAAAAAAAACAATTTCTAAAATTAAGAATTTTTTCTTAAATTTATCCATAATCGTGATTGAAATTATATAATACCGATCTCTATTAAGATTTCCTTAAATCAAGTCTATTCGAGATTACCTTAAAAAAACAAGGTAAATGAAACTTGTTTTTTATAATATATTTTAACATTTTGAAAACAAAGTGTCTCGGTAGCCTAGATGGTAGAGCGCTGGTGTTGCAGTTCGAAGAGTTACAGGTGCAAATCCCAGCTACGGAAATGACAGAAACAAAGCCCTTAGATGTACAACAAGTGTGTTCAGAAATACATTTTTGCGTTAAGTCTAATATAAATAGTGTAAGAACCAATGACATGCATAAATGTAAGTTTCAACTAACAATAAACCCTACAAATGTATTGAAATTGGAAGAAAATAAACTATTTTAATTGTTACAATCGTTAGGAAAGTCTTGCGTGATCTTAAATATGGAACTCACTAAATATATCGATAAAAATAATCGACACAAAATATGATTAACATAAGTAACAATAATTATTTTTAAAATGTATGAAATCATACAAAGTTGAAACACAAAAGGTTTCGAATTTGGTTAAAAAAATTGTCAACTTTAATTTCAATTGCCAAAAGCACCAAAAAATCACCACGTTTGGCGTAAAATGGTCATAACTGACTGCCGTGAACACAACTGTTTAAATTAAAAAAAAATTTTTATATCTACATGGTTAATAAAATACATATATATGTATGTACATATGTATGTATATAAATATTTAGGCACTGTCGTTATTGTAAACATATCATATAACTATTGTATAAGCTATTCATAATAAAAATACTTAAGTGTACTTTAATTATATTAAAATCATAAGTAAAACACTTAAATATTTACATCAAATAAAGAAGAAAAACAAAAGTAAAATGATAAAAAAATGAGCAAAATGTTAAATAAACACAAATCTACTTCTAAATTGTTAATTCCAGGTGCATATTTAGATGGAAAGAAGACAAGCTGTAAGTTGATATATCATACATCCATACGCAGACACTCACCAATACAAATACATATGTGTATGTGTATATGAATGTTTAAAAGTTCGTTACTAAGTCAGTTTGTTGCCAGTACAAGTACATATGTATGTATGTATGTATGTATGTATGAATGTATATTTAGAAACATTTTAGAATTAAAATAACAAACTTAAATATGAAAAGTAGAGATTACACTTGTAACAGGTAATTGAAATGTAAATACATACTGTGAGTAGAAATAGAAGTAGAAAAGAAGGAGAAGGAGGAGGTCCCATTAAAATGTAAAAATAAATCATAAATATTAAAATTAAACTACATTTTTTCATCTTGTAATTATTATTTTAATGAGACTGTTATGAAGTAATAACTTACAAGTGAAGAACTAAAGCCATTTGCTATTTTGTTTAATTTAGCCAAAATACTTCATTTCATTTCTTTGACAATGAGAAATATATTAATTCAATGACACATAAAATATTGTTAATGTTGGTAATTTTGCACAACGAATTTAACGTATGTTCTGTTAGTTAGCAATTCCTAATAATTTTTCAGTTTCGTTTTTGGTTATGCTTTTGTTACAAATAGTTGTTTTGTAGGAAAAGAAAAATAAACGATTTCTTTTAGGAGCTGCAAATAATAGCATTTAAACAATAAACATCAAAAAGATGACAACGATTTATATGCCACCCACCATAAGTAACATAATTTTGAAATGAAAACAAAAATAAAATATATATAAAGTATGAAAGGGATACATATGTATCTTTAAATATAAATACATACATACATACATACATATATACATACATACATACATACATACATACATACATACATACATACATACATACATACATACATACATACATACATACATACATACATACATACATACATACATACATACATACATACATACATACATACATACATACATACATACATACGTACGTACGTACATTTTGAGTATGCTACATATACAAAAATAGATTTTTCTACAAAATTTTGAATCCCAGCAGTCTAAGCAAAATTATAGCACAATTTTTTAAGGTGTAAAAATTTCTATTTATTCGGCGGAGTACACTGTTAAGGACGCAGCTGGTTTTGAATTGGTTTTGGTATATTGTGAAAGTGAAGTCAGATTTATTAATTTTTTTTTGATTTAAATTTACTTTCTATAACACAAAAAGGAAGTGCAGAGGGCGAATTTTTTGAATTCGTCTTCAACTGACTGTATAAGTCAGGGTACATCGTTACAGATAATATCAAAAGCACAGCTGACTATAATAAATTTAAAATTCGCTTTTTAACAATATTTAATTTTAAATGAAATTTTTAATTTTTTTTTAAATTACCACACTTAAACACAAAATGGTAATGCAGAGGGCGAATTTTTTTGAATTCCCCTTGATATTACCTTGCTTAGTGTACCCTGGTATTAGTGTAGCCTGTTGGACTTGCAATAGCTAAGAATGGAAATTTTTATTTAAAGTTAAGTGTTTCTGATTCTAGCGGAGTATAATGTACTTGCGAAATTTGCTACAATTTCTCGTTGGCATTTTTTCTATTCGGTACAGCTGTAGGCCGAATGGAAATATAAAAGCTAGAAAAGTTCAAACAAATAACTCTTAAATATATTACAATTAGTTATATAAACTCAAACCAGAGACTTGATAAAAAAATATATTAAAAACAAAATTTTTTGTATGTTTGTGTTAAAAAAAATTTTTTCTCAAGGTTGTTACATATTTATGACTTCATCAGAGATATTTTTTGCTGTTCTAAAAAAAAAATTTTAATACTTCTAACGATATTTCTCAGTTAACCTAAACTAAATTTACACATGAAATCACTTACTTCAAATACCTGCATACGTATAAGGTCAAATATCTGTAAACGTATAACAAATATAAATTTTCAAAAACAAAAAAATAAAAATTCAAAAATTTCTAATCTGTTTATTAACAACACTGAAAGCTAGTTTGAATGAGAGCTACCAAGGTTATAATATACAAAACTTTATAGAACAAATGTAGAAAATATTTAAAAAATACACATCAATTGGATTCTTTTTGTGTATTTGAACAAGAAATATTTTTGTTCTTTTCAGCAAAAATCATAATAGCTGCCAAATAGCAAAAGCATAGAAGAATTACTATGTTTAGCTTCAAGTTCTACAAATGTTGTTAAAAGTCATAATGCTGTGCTGTTGAAAATTTTTACAGAACTACAAACAGCAAGTGTACAAAATTTAAAAAAATTGCTTTAAAAAAAAAATGTTGTTTAGTTTTGAATTTATTTTTGCTTTTGAACTGAACGAGAAAATTTAATAACAAACACATTGACAGAAAAAAAAGAACAACTTTTTTTTGAGTAATTGCGATATACATATCAGCAGATCATTTAATAAAATAAACAAAAATCTGGAATTATTAAAAAATGCAAGTTAAGGCTCCTCTCTATTAAGGTATCGATTTGAATGCTTATAAATCTAATACTTAATTCAAGGCGAAAAGTGCTATAATTTCTATCTCATCTGTGTTGAACATATTGTTTGGGTAAAGAAAAATGTCCTTTTTTTATGTTAATAATTATTTTAATGTCTTGTTTTGATATTATTTATGGCGTATAGGCGGTATGTTCTAACAAATAAATGTTTTTGTAACATTTTGAAACAAAAAATTTTGTTAAAGATTCTTAGTCTCTGCCTGAAACCCTAAAGACATTCACCCACTCACACTAGCACGAACAAAAAAACAAGAGTAAAAGGCAAAAAGAAAATCACAAAAAAAAGGTTAGCGAGTTTATAGACCGCCGTTTCCGTAAGTCTGCTTAGATGTCCTTCTGTCTTTTGCCACTTGCACCACGTTATTGCTTTGATAGAAAACAGAACAAAACCAACCTGCATACAAATTTGTATTCGTTGTATGTATTAACCTTTGGTTCGCGCTTCTTTCTCTCTTAATATGATTTAAAATAGTTTAAATTTAAAAGTTAATATAACGAAAACCAACATGTTTACAAACCAGCTAAAACACCTACACATGCACTCAAATTTCAAGGAAGTAATTGTGTGTGTATGTGTGTATTTTTATACGTAGTTTTAAAGAGCTATTGGCTAAAATAGTTATATTTTGGTTTTCTTAGTTTTTTTTGTCTATAAGGATGCATTAAAAGTTTTGCGTTTTGTGTTTTGCTTACGTTTAACATCTTTCATCTTTCAACCACGGCAAATAAATTGCAGAAGAGCCTTGATTTTATAGTCAATATAATAAAGTTTCTAAATGGCGCAGTGTTTTCAAACAATTGTTGTGTAACGGAGGAAAAGGCAAGCGTTGGATAGAGAGCACTTGTATTCGACCAGCAGCTTACACATTTTAAAGCAAAAGGATATCAAAACAGCTGTTGTCAGCTGCAATTCTTTGTAAGTTCTACTAACTGTGGCTGCCTTATGTCAATATTTATTTTGTGTTGAATTAAAACTTTAACCAAGCATCAACATAACTCAGCATAAAAATTTGAAGGAACTAAAGTAAATCGACGTTTTTCTGGCGGAGGAGGTAAAAAGAACAACAAATATTAAAATAATAATTGCTTTATGATTTAAGCAGTGTTTAGAAAATTTTATAGTTTTAATGTAAATTGTTGTTGGTTTTTTGAAGTTTTGAGCATTTTTGTTTATTACAAGAAAGTGTTTTTTACCCACATCCACCGCATACTTAATAGGGGTAATATGCGTTTATACAAATGCTTGCCTTAAGCTACTACAAAGTATATCGATCGACTAAATGAGGTTTTAGGATTTAATCCCATATTTCTTGTTTAAATATTTTAAAAAGTGTTGTTAAACAACAAGGTTTTGTTTTCGGTAACCCTTATAATACATTTAGTAATAACCAATGGTTATTCAAATGTAAGGGGAAAAAGAAAATCAAAACAAGCGAATAGCGAATATTGGTTTGTTGGATTTTTAAAAAAAAAATTTAACGTTTTGGTTTGCTTATAGTAATTCTCATTTTGTTTATTGAGGTTATTATATAAAGACAGAAAATATTCATGAGTTTTTTAAGAATTTGGGTTGAAGTCTACTGATGATTTGGTGTAAGAACCAATGAAATGCATATAGACAAACTTAACCAACAACAAACCCTATAAATAAACAAGAAATATGGGATTAAATCTTAAATAATATTTTAAAAAGTGTTGTTAAATTTCGTTTATTTTTTAAAGGGGTCGCGAATTCTTAAATTGTTTTTTATTTTTTATTTTATTTTTTTACCTTTTTAAATATTTGTTTAAATTCCCTTTTTAAATATATATAAATATTTCCTTCCCTTCAATATAAAAAATTTCTGAGCTAAAAGAGAAATCTAGCAACTGGAAGCTAAAAGCTTAAAGCTGGAAGCCAAAATCCAATGTTTTATTGATCAACATTTATTAAAATAAAAAAAAAATCATTTTCGCGCACATCAAAGTGTTTATCGCTGTTTTATTACATTTTCATTTCTCGTTGTGTTATATCCTTTAGTTTGGGGTACCGCTTATTGCTTCCTGTGTGATGCTGGTTGGCAATGTTTACTCCACGATCTGCATTTCTAGGTACAAAATATACATTAGCATTTGCACATCTACAAAATATGTTCATACGTTTAAAGCATTGTACTAATATGTATATGGATACCATTTACACATGCATACATACATAAATATGTATTTTCACCATTTATATAGAAAGATGGAAAAGAAAAAAAAAAAAAAGTAAAAAAATACCACAACAAGTAAGAATCCATGGAAGAAAAAAAAACACGAAAAATAAATATTGTTTATCTGCAAACGCCAAAAACTTGTTTTCATTAACTTTAAGTGGTTTTTGCAAGTAATCAAATGAACGATATATCAAAACTCTTTGTTTGTCTAACGAAACAACAGCAACAAAATAACAACAGAAGTTAAAAAACTAAAGTTGCAAAGAAATAAAAAAGGAAAACAAAGCAAAACTTTAAAACAACTTTCATACAAATTAATTTAAATTACATTTTAACGTTTCTTTTTTAAAATTGTAAAGAAATAAAATTTCAACTTTAATCTTGTAAAGAATATGCGCTTAAACACATACACTTTTGAACACAATTACGAACACATGTAGACAAACATACACTAATATGTAAGGATATATATCTTATTGCAAACTTATCATTTAATATTTAATAAAACTTAATAAGAGTACAAAAATCAACATCTGTTATCAACAAATACATTAAAACATATATGGACATCCGATGTTTTGTATACCCAGCCAGAGAAATTGGCCGACATCGAGAATTAATTTTTATAAATATTATGGAAAATAAATTACTTACTCTGGCTTTCTAGTAGTAGATATAAAATTCTAATATTCGTCCCAATACGAGTCGAGTGTGCGTTACTACTTATGAAGTTTAAATGTATTTATCATCAACGTAATTTAGAAGGGGCGTGTGTAGAATATAACTAGTGGAGAAGTATTGATGTAATATCAGATATCTTATGTATGTATTTGTATAATAGAAACTAGTTTAATTCGACGTACTTGTGATTTCAAGTTTAGCAGTACAGTTTAAGATTTTAGGCTGTAGAAAAACAAGTAAGAAAATTATGATTGATCCAGCTATTATTTCCTTAGTTTATATCAGTATTAACCAAGAACCGTATTCGCGTTATTATGACTTTTATGGGAGCATGATAATACATACAGACTACTTATTCCTAAATTTCGTGTAAATATTATTGACTTAAATGCAATTTGACTTTTGAGGTTAAAGTGTTTTCAGGGCAAAGACCGTCTCATAGAGATATAGGAAGTAATGGATCGATATTCAAGATGTTTGGTTAACCCATTTTCATTAAATTTCGGTAAGATAAAATTTTCGCGAGCAGGCATCACAATTCTTGCCGTAAAACTTGGAACTCATGTCAGATTATTTGAGGAAAAAAAAACATGTTCCACATTATACATTTGGATCTATTAAAATAATAATCAACCGTTTATCAGCAGTTTAACCAAGTTTGTTTAATATCAAAAAAATATTCATTTAAAACTCTATTAAATTCGCTTAACAAATGCAGCCTCAAGTGTGGCCAAATACAACGAGCTCACTTCGGCACAAGCGCCTACTTTTTGAACTTTCTTTTATACTTAAGTTTTGAGTCACCTTTTCAGTTAAGGCTACGACATGGAAACATAATGTAAATACATATGTATGAGCTTATGAATCCACAATCATATACATATTCGTAAACGTACCATATATATGTATACACATATATGTATATCATTTGCATATACAAAACGTATTTAAATACATGTGTAAATATTTGCCAGGACTAATGTCTTGTATACTAAACTTTATTTAAATGTCTCCTTTAAGTTATAAACACGTGCAAACTAACAGAGAAATGTTTTTGTAATAATTCTAAATGAAAATGTGCATACATACATATGTAAGTATGTATATTGGTACACATGTATGGTTGAATTAAATATGATTGTTGTTTGCAAAGTGTGCTTGAGGTTATTTGACAATGCATTTTCAAAAAAAAGGAAAAATAATAATAAAAGAACGTCATATAAAAGCCAAAAGATACTTCAGATTTATACTCTTTAAATTTATTTTTTTATACCAACAAATGCTTTTACATATTGATGTAGCTTACGACCATTTGATTGTGCATGTTTTTAAGGTAAAAATATATTAAAAGAAAACCTGGTACTCAGGCAGAAGAAACCTTTTTTTTGAAGCCCCAGTTTTGTTACATAAATAACAGAAGGATAATAAATGTATGGTCTATTAGATTTTCATTTAAATCAGTTATTTATTATACATTTTAAATTACACCACGTACCTCTGAACTTTGCGATTGTGCAGATGTGCTTTTTTGGGAACTGATTTGATAGATCAGACCGTTGCCTAAGCAAAGTAAAATAAAAAAAAAATTTAAATAAAAACGCACAATATTATTTAACTCTTTCCGGCGCGGTGGTATAAAAACTATACCACATATCTTATTAATTTTCATACATTCTGTGTTCGACGGTATAATCTAAATACCACTTTTCTATATAGATTTAAGCTTATATTACAAAAAAAAATACAGCAAGTGCTTGAAAGAGATATATATACATATATATATATTTTTATACTAAACTTGAGCACCATCAGTGTAACGATGAGAGGGGGTACCACTATTAAGTATATTTGTTAAAAACACCTGCGCTAGGCTTTGTTCTTTTATAATTTTTAATATATCATATAGTAAGAAACGTGCGCAAAAGCAGAAACACTTAAAATAAATTACAGCGACCAAGCAGTTGAAATTTAAAGTTAGTGGTACAAAATTAATACCGCTGCGCATAACAGCTATGGTGAAAAATAGACTAAAGGATAGCGATATTTCCTATATATTGGAATCAATCGATGACGAAGTTGTTTTGGAAGAGATTTCATCAGACGCCGAATCAATTGTCGATGACGTGGGGAGCCTCGATGATGAAAATCAAATTCAAGAACTGTTTGATCATATCATTGCAGGCGACATCAAAAACAAAAGCGTAGATGAACATAAAAGTCCGGGATGTATCAGAGTTCATGTCTCGCATTAACAATTTGATAATTGACGACGATATTCCTTTATCTAATTTAAGTAGCCACGTAGTTCTTCTCCCACCAAAAAACTGGAGTAAGTATAATTCAACATAATCACCAACTGATTTTACTTGCACAAAACAGGGGCCTACAGAAGTGATCTAAAAAAAATAAAAAAAAAGATCCAAGCATTCGAGCCCCGTCATCAACCAATAGGAAGTTCACTACGAAGATACGCTCACTGCAGCAAGACGGGACACCAAAGAAGAACTCAGTGGATGTGCTCTACCTGCGATGTTTCACTTTGTCTAAGCAAAACAAAATCCTGCTTTAATGATTTTCATAAATAAATGTAACTCTTAAGCGCGGTGGTATATAAATTATACCACATCCTTCCAGGGAGCCCCTCAAGAATAATTTTTTTTTAAATTTTTTCAAATAAATAACTTTTATAAATTAAATCAAATAAAAATAAGAAGCATTAAACGTGTAAAAATAATAAAACAATACTCTCTTACCACTTTTAATTTTGTCATATTATATAAAGGTGTAAATTTTAAAACAAAGAAAAAAATTACAAGTAAATCAATGTAAAAATATTGACAAAACCTCTTATAAAAAAAAGTTGCAATAAAGGATAAACTGTAAAAGTATTTAACACTTACTAAACTAAACAAACAATAGATTATTTTGGTTCTTAATTTTAGCTTCAAAACAAAAATCTCACATTCGCCACCCCACTTTGGAAGTTTTTTTTAAAATGTTTTTATTTAACTTTTCCTTTTAGCTTTATTTGAAATCAGGTGATTAATTAGATGTAAGAGTTTTTAACTTGAAAAGAATAACGAGTTTAACATTTTACAACAATATATCATGATTAAAGAGCATTTAATAACAGACACTGATTATGTGCCTCTAATTTTGCTGGACTTTTTAAGCCATAACAAGTAAGAAAGATATAGTCGGTCAAGCGTTGCCATATTACGCCACAATTGTTTGGAGTCTTTTTGAAAATATATACCGATAATATTTGTATTCAGTATAATAATTGGTGGCATAAATCTTAATAAATTTGCAATATTTTGAGAAAGCTAAGTAATATTTGAGCCATTTGTAGCCCAAAATACTTATTCCGGGAAAAACGTTTGCATGTTACATAGACGGTCAAAAGGTTACATAAAATGTTCCAAATGTAACCAACTGACAACGCTGACACGCACGTCAGTTAGGAGAAAATATAAGGGCACAGCGCCCGTCTTTTGCATTTAACCGTTATAAATCCATAAATATACAAAAAAATAGAAACACACAAACTACAAAAATACTTAGTTACGTCAGTTTACCAACGCTTCCAACTTTATTTTTTAAAACAGAAGAAAATCATAGTGTTCATGTTTATAAAAAATTCATTTTAAATAACTATTTGTATTAGGTTTTCAAATGCATTTAATACAAAATTAAGCATATGTATGTAGTGTTACATTAAACTATTTATGATGCTCGACAATATCTAAATTTTAAAAATTAATTAACACCATGTAAACATTCTTGTTATATTTTGCAACTCATTTTAAATTCTTTAAAAGTTATCTTTTCATAACAAATTCTATTGAAATTCTGCCAACAAAAACCCCTCTCATTCAAAAAGGTCTATCGTCGTGCAGTCAAAGCTTTATATCGTATTGACATATGCACGTGTTTGTAGGGAGAGAAGGATGTATAATATGCGCAAAGATACACAGATGGGGCTTAATTTTTTATTCTCATTTTATCGTTATATCCTTTATATGCTGCAAACAGTTTTTAATTAGAAATCTTTACCTTCCGGCAATCATCACGCAGTACATACAGTAGGAAACTTAATGATAAATAACTAATAATCGTACATGCATTAATATAAACGTATAAATGTATTGCATTGCTCATACATATAAACCCTCAAACAATTTCTATCACAGAAGTGATACAATTTGAGGGGGTGGGGGGGGGGGGGGGGGGAGGGGGGGTAAATATGAATACAAACATTTTTGAAACATAGTAACTATTTTGAACAATAATCTCTTGCAATCTATATTTACGGGTAATAAATAAATTCAAATATAATAAAATGTGCCACTATCTACCAGAAGATCAAAAGTAGTGACTTTTTTCTTACTTTAATTTTTACATGCTTAGATGTATGTATGTATGTGTGTGTGCTGGTTTAAATTTCCTAGAAAAAGTTCATGTGGTAACTCTTGATTAATTTAAAATTCTTAGAAATTATCATTTGTTTTACATTGCCAATATAAATATTCACAGCTGTTAACATGCAGTCATATCCAAACATACAGCCACACAAATGAATGTGTATATTTATTATTTAGTATGTTTGAATGTTTAAAAACATGAGATAAAACTCTACTAAAATATAAAATACTGCACGGATTTTCTTAAAGGATTTTTTTCAGTTTTTGGCAAAAAGTATTTTTAACAAGTTGTTGATATTAGTAATAGTTAGAATTAAACTTGAACGGAAAGTTGGTTTGTACTCATTTATATTAAAATAACACAAATAAGGCCGTTTTAGACGATCAAGCCCGACCATACGAGTATTATACCCCAAACCACAAAATATTTTATACTATGAACCACCGTATGCACAAAGTGTACTTAAATTCAGGTGTTTCCGTGGGTGGGGTTAACATTATATTTTCCAATTTTTGCAAAATTAAGTTGGATAATTTTTTTAAAATGGTAGGAGGTTTTTGATGTTATTAAGCAGCAAAACAGCTTTGAAAAGGGGCAACGGAATCACCAAGGTCAGTGCCAGCTTATTAAAAATATGTAAAACATGTATAAATCTCTAAATTGATAAATTTTTAATCATTTCAACTATATTTTTTTAATTCATAATGTTTTTATTTTTAACAAATAAATTTGTCACGACTTTTGCGAGTGCATTTTTTCTGTGTATGGTTTTCGAATTTCGTAAACTCTAAGCTTACAAAAGGTTGCGAATTAAACAAATATCAAAAAGATATTAAAGTATAGACTTTAGCTACATTTCAAATAATAGCGCTTATTTATATACCTGAAATTTCCAAATTAACTTGCCAAATAAATGTTTAACGTAAATTAGTTAAATTGAGTTTAAATATTTACAAATAGTTTTAATACAGATGATTAATTTAAAAAGTATATGTATTTATGTACAAGTAAATGAAAACGAAAGATCCCTTGTAAAATGATCACACACACATGCATTTGTACGTATGTACATACGTATAAACTAAAAATTGTCATAATATGTTGGTCCAAAAGGTCATTTATTTAAATGCAGTTTTATTACCAGACAAAGATTTTTTATTCAAACAACAAATTATTTTGACAGTTAATGGTATTTGAATAAACCATAAAACATAAAATTTAGAGTGATAAAATGAAACGGAATAAAACATCTCTATCTTTAAACCATAAATGGAACATTTGCAGCAGAATCTACGTATTTGTGTGAATTCAAGTGAATATCTGTAAATTATTATAAATAATTTCAAGTTGAATTATTTTTTAAATAAAACACATTCTCAGTGCCGACTGCAACTAACGAAAACTGGCGTATAGACCGTTACAGTTGCAGCTTCAATTGGTGTAAATGTGTTTTGAAGCACACAATTTCATATCTATTCACTGCCATAATATTGCACATGCACACATACCCAAATATTTACAAACACGTGTTTGTACATACATTCATAAGTACATTTAAACACATAAAAAATGAACAAAGTACTCTTTACTTAAATCAAGCTGTAGTGGTGCCAAAGGTACGGCGAGTATGATTGATCTAAAACGAGCTTCTTACTTTGAGCCACATTTAAACCTAAAAAGGATTGATTTAAGATCCTAACCGTACTTAGTATAAGTTTAAAAAGATTGACTTGACTTAATCGTAAACGGGATAATTTTTTTTGACTAACGGAGCTTTATGAAAGAAAAATTTTCTTTTATACATTTTTAATATTTATTTAATAATAAATTACTCCGATTAATTCGGCTTTAAGTTCATTAAGTCATTCAGATACTAGCCGAGTGTAGTGCATTTTCGAAACCAGCTACGATTTTTAATCAGCTCTTTTTATATTCGGTACTACAGTAAGAAAAATGTTAATTTGTTCTACTTAAACAAACTTTAACTAGAATTTGAATACTGAAATTATATTCATATTAAAAATAATAAGTTTTTCCTGCTTAATTTTTAAAAGTAATCCGAAAAGGCTTGTTTACGAAAACAGATCGTTCTTAAAACTTTATAGTACGATCTTGTTAAATTTAAGAATAAAATTCTTGATTTTAGAAGGGTTTCTTTCTTTCTGTGTATTATTTTTGAAGCAACCAGAACTTAGACTTCCATTCACTTAATCCAAATGCCACAAGTCAAAGTGCTCTTGCTACCGTTTCTATTTCGACTACTTTAACGTTGACTACCAAAAGAAGAAATCAAGAAAAGCCAAAAAGTTTCCTTGTGCTTACTAGTTGTTTTCCCATCTTTAAGTACCTTTAGGCAGTTCTTGAAAAAATAAATTTTAAATAATTTCATTTTGTTTTTTTTTTTTGCCCAAATAATGCTTTATGTGTTCATTTTTCCTTTTCTTTCCTTTCTTCATGGAACGTATTCGTATGCAATTTCTGTTTTTTCTTGCTCATGCTGTTCTGTTCATCTTATTGTTTTTTATTTGATTATATTTTCAATCTTCTTTTTGTCTCTGCTACCAACAATTATAGGAACAACAATGGGAAATCGGTAAAAGGAATATTTGATCTTAAAGAAATCTTGTAATGGTTCTTATGGTATTTGCTACACCGTTGTTGTATGTATGGATGTGCATCCTTCATATGCCACAGAAAAGTTTCTCTTACTTTGGCTTTTTATTTATTTTTATTTTACGGATTTTTTTTACGTGAATAATTGTGTGTAAGCTTGTATATGTGAACTTTTGAGAGCATTAATCTTGTTTTTTAAAAGGCGTAAATTTCCTTAATAGTCTGAAAATTGAGCAATTTTATAGCCTCATGAATAAAATATCCTGTGGATGTCTTCGCATACAAGCTTGCACGTATACATATGTATATCTATATATATATGTATGTATACATGTATTTATATATGTATATATACATATATACCCAACAAAATCTTTACTTACGTAGTAAGTTAGGAAGTAAACTTTACCTTTTAGCCGAATAACTAGTTTTTTGTTTGAGTTGTCACGCAATTTGCGAATCCCTCTTCAAAATGTGCTTACAAAAATCAATTAAATAAATATTTAATTACAAATAATTACCAGAACAGAGCACAATATATCAAAAGTTAAGGTTTATAAAACAAAAAATTTCCATAAAATCTGTTAAATAATCATATTTTGGCATATTCTTATACTGACAAATGTAATTATAAACGCCCTCACTAAATGACAATTTTTCTATCGTGGCGACCTCATTACTTTGAAACCCATGAAATAGTGAGAGCTCATTATACAAATTCCAAAAACTGTTACTGGGTACACAAGAAAGTATAAAAAAGTAAAATTTTTCTTTAATATATTTTAGCAAAAGTTACTGTTAAACGTAACGAAAATGAAAAATATTAAGTTTTTTCATACTTCCATAGTACATTGATTGGGTTGGTAGAGTTTTCTTATTGAATATTAGCTAAAATAAACAAAAGTATATATACTTTTGTACAATTAACATAAAAGTTTATGTATGTGCTAACATATTATATATAATCTCTCTCTAAGCCATAACCTAAAAGTGTTGAAACTAAAACTATTTCTTTTCATTAACACAGTCCTTTATATATAATCATAAAGCACACGACCAAATTTATTTTCCTCCAATAGTTGAAGAACACAGAAGTAATACAAATAATAATTCAAAGCACAAACTCTAATTTAGCTTGAAACTACAACTCAACATTAAATAAACACTTACTATTTTAATTTAGCACAAATCTCATGTAACATTTTGATATGTTAACAAGTAAGAGCGCTTTATTCGGGCTTTTGCATGGGGATATATAAAATAGTGAACCAATCAACAGCATTTTTTTGTCGCCCTTATGACAAAAACCTATCTTTGCCAAATTTCAAAAAAATTTCTTTAAGAATGCGACCTCCAGAATACACGAAAAACTATATTGCAATCGACTCAGTAAGTGATTCTGAGTCGATCAATATATTTTAAAGTGGGTCTCAGTCCATTACTTTTGGGCGTTACAAACATCTGTAATATACCACTACCACTTACATAAGTGGTAAGGGTACTTACTTATAATAAAATTGTTAAACAAAATATTATAAGAAGCAGTTCCACTTAAGGAAAATTATGCACATATTTTGTAATTGTAGGTTATGAGTTGATGTTGTTCAAGCAGTTGTGTTGGCTGATGACTCTCAAATTGTTTACATTATAAATATTGCAGTAAGAAACAAGCAATAACTTACTTTTCTTATAGGTATGTACATTTGTACGTGTATGGATCTATGTGCGTTTGTATGTATGTGTGTATTTATGCAAGTTTTTATATGAACATTAACATTCGTAGCTGCTTATAAGTAGGCGAAAAATGTTTAATAAGAAAACTAAGGAAAGAAAAAAGGAAGACGAAAAACAGAAAGAGTAAAGAAGTGACATGTTGTGGCAACAAAAAATAACCATAATGATGAAAACCAAGAAATTAAATTAAATCGTGCTCTACATATGCCACAGAAATAACAGTTTTACTAAATGCTTGTATGTACGACGATTTACATAAGTACTTGTGTTAGTTGTGGGTTGCTACCCTGCAGGATATGCAAATAGTTAAACCGTACCGACTGACAATGCTTTCTGCTGTATATATTTCACTTGTGCATTTTATTTAAAACCCATTACTTACATATACAAGTACTACTTACAAGTTAGTTCTGTTGGTGGCAAACCTATATAGACATTCGAAACAACGTATAACAAGTACGTAAAAATTATTCTACTCCATAATTTATTTTAGCATTTGACACTTTAATAAAAAAGCTAAAAAATGTTTTTGTCCTACACAACAATTTATTTTATATTAAATACCACCATATGGTGAGTTTTGTGAGCAAGGTTAATTCGATTTTCAAATTAACGTTTACTACGGCAGGTCAATAATGGTACATTCTTTACAAAGTTTGGTTGGCTTATTTTTAATTAAGAAGTACTTTAAGAAAAATAAGATATATTCTAGCTGATTATATCCCAAAATGTTAATTCCAGAAGAAAAGTTTTGTGATGGCTATGCCCAAAAAAAATTTACCTATTATTGTAGCAAAAAATAGGTTTCGTCCCTATAACAAAAAACTTGCCTGTGCTGAAATTTATCTAAATATTTTCAAAAATGCAGCCTGTACTTTGAAAGAAAAAATACATGGACACCCAACGGATAAACAGTCATGCTTTAATCGACTCGGGAAGAGATTCTTTATAATTAAAGCTGGATCTTAGACTATCAAGTTGGGGTGTTACAAACATCTGCACAAACACGTAATACCCCTACTAAGTATAATATCCCTACGGGGAAGTGGACTGGTCCAAAACTACTGACGTGAACGGTCCCTTAGGGTAGAGACTGGTTCTAGTTCCTGCACTTTATATGAAGAGAACCTGTCACTTTTACATTGCGTTGTCATTGGAGGGGGCAATTGGTTTAAAACTAACACCTCAGAACGGGTTACAGGCCAATACTATATAAGCAAATTTTGCAATAAATGTTTAATATCCCTTTCAATCTACTTTGTTTGTATTTACGCGTGTGTGTGCGTATACGTAAACACATGTATGTTATGTGTAGGGACCAGTATTTCCGTTTTTCCCCTAAACTCTTTAACACTTTTTAACCAGTTACTTGATGTGTGCCTTTTTAATTAGTCACGACCAACAACTTTTGAGCAATTCATGTTTTGTGACTGTAACGGGACGGGAACGCCGACCAATTGACACCAATTTCCCGCAGGGATACGACTAAAAGGAACGAGTTTATTCAAAAGGAACAATTTTTTAAAGGAATTATTTTTTGTAGACTCTTACGCTAATATTTATAAAAAATATAAAAGGCTTACTAAGAGCTTTTTGATAATTTTTCTAAGGACATCTATCAAACAAGCCCTTGATAAACCTGCTTTATTTATTATGAACATGAGCGTAAGCTTACAACTTTACTAAAAAGCTTCAAAAATGGAGGATAAAAGTGTTGACTTGCAGACACTAGTCCTTAAGTTTCCTTAAGCGTAGGAATATCTAATACAGAAATATGCCAACACGTTCACATCCACATACATATGCACTGCCTAAGACATCAGATGAAAGAAGGGAACGAAAAAATATGAAACCAAATAATCACATATTAAGTTTACGCTTAAAATACAAAAACGAGGTTTCTTAGAAATATTAATATATGAAAAATATTAGAAGGCAACAAAATGTTACGAAAGGAAATTTTTTCTTAAAGTCACCCAAATTAAAGTACTGGTTTTGCCATTAAACATTAACATTTATCAATAAATTTTTTTTATTAAAAAATATTTATGTCTTAAATATTATTCGTCTTTTACCTTAATATTTTCGTTTTATAAACAAAAAATAAATTAAAAAATAATTTATGCAACATTCACTAGGAGTTATGCGTTTCTTGTAAAATCGGTGCAAGAGGACACAAATAGTAAAACACTTGTCACATTACATTAAACAAACTTAACATCCGGCACGAAATAAGTATGTAGTTGTTGTTGTTTTTTTCTTCAGAATGTTGTACTTAGTTGTTGTTGCAAAAAGAAGAGTTATGTTTCAAGTATGTCTTGAGTATGTTGAAAAGTTTTTTTTTATAAAAAAAAACTAGCTGCCTGAAGAAAATCCTATGATTCTTTTCATTGCAAATATAAATAGTATAAACATGTGTCTGTATGTATGTTTAAAATACTTACAAGTAACATAAATAACTATTTGGTTTACCGTGAAAGTGCTCACTTACTTAAAAGGAGAAACAAAAATGCATTCAAACATAAATTTAATACATATTTTCAAAAGTGACAATTAGGGGCAACTTTATCTCTAAAAGGTAACTTTTGTTTCTATAAATGAGTTTTAGAAACACTGGCATAAGAAGAAGAAATGAAGAAGATAAACGAAACTTTTTATTTATTTTTTCTTGACACTTTCAAATACACTTGTTTTGGTATGAAAATATTTTGTATTAATTGTTTTTTAGTTCCAGTTTTTTAATAACGTTTATTATAATTATTTTATTATAATTGTTATTTTATTATTATTATTATTTTTACCGATCCAATGAAAATAAACTCTTTAAGAGAAACTCCAAGGCAAAGTATGTTAATCTAAAAGCTATTATAAGGTAAACCTCAGATATTCAATTGGATATTCTTGTAAGTGAGAAAAATTTTGGCGGAAAACTTTTAAATCTGAACAACCTTTTTTTACAATGAGCTCCTTATTAGCTCCCAATAAAAATATTTTGGGGACCGTTGAAAGTCGGAGATAAATGTGATTAAAGTAAGACTTTTGCCTTTCGTGATCTTGATATCTTAACGAAAACTATTAGAATTAAAACAGTTGAAAAAGTATATTAAAGGGAGGTCTGATAACACACAGATAGAAATATTAGGTAATATTCATAAACAATTAAAAATTGGCATTAGATTTATAGGATTCTTTAAATACTGGTTTTGGATGAAGAATTCGTTTAAAAAGTCTATTTTAAATTTAAATTTATTTTTAGTTGTAAATATATGTGGCTCATTATATCAAAACATTTCTGATTTGAAGAAATATCATTTAGTTTGTTTTTAAGTTAGTTTTTTGCTGAACACATTAGACGCACAAAACATTTTTTATGGCATTTTTCCCTTTGTGCTGATTTAAATGGATTTAAGTAAAATTTCCCTAAAGACTTCATTAACTCCTTTAAAACGAATTATTAACAACCTGCAGGTCGTACTTTTCTTATAAGTTATTGAGGCAACTTTACAAAAAATTTTTTGTTTTATTTTTAACTAAATGAATACTTTTCAATTGGAGTTTTTTTTTCTAAAACTATACAGAGAAAACGGTTTCAGTTATGATTACCAAAATCTTTTCCAACTAAAATGTCTGTTTGTATTATCAAATCAAACTTACTACAGATCCACAAAAGTAAAATTTGATTTGCAAATGCAATTTGCAATGAAAGCATCACTAAACTGTTTTTTGGGCGTATGAAAATATATGTATAAATGTTGTAATATATTTCTTAAATTTCTGTAGTTTTTACCTATTTTAAATTAATTTAATTATTTATTTGTTTTCAACTGCCCAGCAAAAATTTTAATTGAGTTAAAATCCAAAAAAAACTCTCACTAATTAGTATATTAATCCAATTTTTTTAACATGGCGATGACATTGGAAGCAAGTACTTACCATGCTCGCTTACACTCAAAATTATTTATGTAAAGTCAACTGGAAATCTATTTAAAATATCTGGATATTCATTTAAAACCCTCCCTTTCAAGTTGTTGCTATGTTATTTATAGTCAATAATCAGAACTAATTATTTTTGTTTAGTAATTATCATATATTCGCAATTAGGGTCTTAATTAATCTCAATTTACCATTCAAGATTTCAATTAATAAATTGAGCAATTATTAGGAAACTGCTTCAGAAATTAAGTTAAACTCGAAGTGCAACCCGGCTGATTTAATAAGAACTGTGTTCAGTTAATATAAAAACTTGAAACATTTAAATATGAATGCCATGGTGCAATAATAAGGTGTCCTCGCCCCTACAACAAAAATTTCCTATAAAAATTTTGAATACAGTTTGTTGTAGCTAAATTCTAATTAGGTTGTCAAAAGTGTTGATATCACACATATGGTATACACAGCCATAATATAACATAAAAAACTGCCAATCTAAGCAAGAAAACATATGGCGTAAATAAAGGTCAGCTGATCAGTTCCTCCTACATTGTTCAGTGTATCTTAAAATTGAAAATAATATTTTTTAGCTGTCGTATGCTAATTGAGTAAGCCTAATTAACTATGTGTGAACAGCAAACCTTACTGCATAATTTCCTTTACATTGTCTCAATTTATAATGTATGTTTGAACATGGTGTTAAAGATACAAATATTTGACTAACCACAGCAAATAAAATCAAACTAATCCTTTCAAATATTGGGTTAATAAATACACAAATAATAATAATAGAGAAAATAAAATACAAATAATTTATTTTTCTGAGTCATTTTAAAATAAATTGCTTTCATTTGTCCATATTGAAGTAATTGATATTTCCGTTTGTATTTTTATTTGTTCAACTTAATTATTGAATTTAGTTCCACAGAAACGCATACAGTATTTTAATAACTAATGGTGGTGATGTTTTCAAGTAATTGACAACAAAATGTCTTGATTGTATCTTTATTGACAAATAGGATATTTATGTTCTTTGCGACAGTAAATTGCTGGAAGCAAAATTTTAAACAATGATAATGATAATTTTTCAGCGATGAAAGCTGCAGAAGTCCTTGAACGTGTAACATATTTTTCTATCATTGTCTGTACTACTTGTACAGTAATGAAGAACTTGTAAAATGCAATTAAAAACACATCAAAAACATTTACGCGATACCATCTATTCATTCATTTATTCTGTTATTCAGCCATTTGTTCGTTTGCTTATTCACACGCATATACATATATACATACATTTCAAATACATACGTACATACATACTTATAAGTTATAGCCAACCATTGTAATATTATCCCAAAAGCGAGAAGAACAGCAACTACATCAGCAATAACAATAGCAACATAATTATTATTATCACTCTCATCATCATCAACATCAGTTTCGTAGTTGTCGTTCTTAAACATCATATCAGGCTTCAATTCTTTTGTTTTTATTGTTTTTCTTACTGTGTACGTACGTACATACATTCTTACATTCAGTGACATAAAACATCCAGAAACTTACAATCAGTGACTAGTAAACAAGTATGTAAGACTTTTACTACCAAAAGTAGTATGTAGTAGTAACAGTAGTAAAAAAGGAGTTGGATTGTTATTTTTATTGATATAAAAGAGATGTACTTTGTACTTGAAATTCCATGCCCGCCTTAACAAAACACAACAAAGCGGATAGATTGTTTTCATATTTTAATTTCATACACACATTCATGCATAAGAACTACCCTGCAGTACGTGGTACAAATTAAAGGTAACATTTGTTTTTCTATATTTAATAGTATTTAATGACATAAATCATTATCTTAGAAAATGTTTAAAACGCGAGAATAATTGACTGGGCTTTGCTTGTTAGTTAAGAATATTTGTGTTGTTTTTTTTCAAAAAACTACCATCTGTAGTTATAATAAAGTTATTGCTGAAATTAACAAGAATAGAATGCAGGGTTCTTCTTTTATAGTTTCTGAACATGTTTAAATAGAAGTATTTGTGTTTAATTTTAAAAAGTATTAAAAGGATTTAAATTTAAATGAAAACATTTTGACAAAATTTTCCTTATTTGTGCGTGTGATGGCTTGAAACAAAAGAAATTTAACTTTTAACATTAAATAAAACAACTTGAGTTTTTTATTTCATTTGGAGTTTTAACACTAAAATTTAGTATAAATCATAGATATTTAGTTTTCAATGATTTTATTATTTTATAATTTAGTCAAAATATGTATACAAAATGGGAACATTTGAATTCAAAACAGCTTTGGCAAATATTGAGCTTTTTTTCTTAGTTAAGAATTTATTTAAATCATTCAATAACATCAAATACATACTAAACCATTATTTACATTATGGTGATAACATGAACAGAATATAAACCTTCAAATACTTATACAACTACATACACGCTTAATGTATACAAACCAATACACAACGTGTGTGTGTGTGTGTGTGTAAAAAAAAGGGTCCCAAAGTGTATGAGTAAAACATATTGGCACTTTTAGAAAAACAAACAAATCAACATAAATATTTCAAATTGTGTTTATTTGTATTTGGTGAAAATTTTAATATGAATCTAGTCACGCCATATTTGATTTGTTGTAAAAAATTCTAAAAACATCAAATATGCACTAACAAAATCATCGCTTTCAACGTACTGTGTGAAATAGCAATGCGTGTTTATGTATGTGTAAATCACATCATATAGAGCAAAAACACTTATACAAACGTGCATATTTTTAACTTCAGCCGCTTACCCTTGTATGGAAAAATTTTAAATATTTTAAGGGCCCCACAGAAAAAAATATTTGCATTTTCACTCAACTGGCTTTTTTATGTCTTTTTTAGTCATGCCATGACACATGTCGTCACTTGTACATTTTGCAAAAATTTTGCCTAAAAAGAACTGTTTATTAATAAATTTTTTTAAAACCATGTTCGCATTTCATAATTCAGAATAAGATTTTAGGTGTTTTTAAACATCTAACCTACGATTTTTAAACTTACTTCAATGAAATAATATTTTTGCTAAATTTCGTTACTAACAAAATAGAAATCTTTCACCGCTGTTGTTGTTATTGTGTTTGCAAAAACGTGTTAGCACTTTATAAACAAGGAAAAAAAATTTGTTGAAGCTACTCATAGGGTCGTCATAGTTTGAAAAACAAATTGGTTCTTGCTTAATTATTTTTACACATAGTCAAATGGTTTGATGTAAATTAAAAAATTAAATTTAATAACACAAAGAATTATTAAAATCTTAGTTTTCAAACTATTTCTCAGTATGTATGTGTGTATGTATTAATTACGGCTGTTAAGAACAAACTTAATAAAATATTTTTCCAAAACATTAATGCGAAAAGTTTGTATTCATCGGAAGACAATTGATAAATGTTTTAGATATTTATTTATACCCTCACCATATACGCGGTAATACACAGAAAGAAAAACCACTTTCTAAAGTCAAGAATATTAGTCTTGAATTTATCCAAAATCGTTCTTGAGATTTTTAAGCACGAACCTTACTTATATTTTCTTAAATCAAGCGTATTCGGATTGTTTCCAAAAATTAAGTAGAAAAAAATCTTGTTGTTTTAATATATTATTTTACATTCGAAGACAAAGTGTCTTGGTGGCCTAGAGGTAGCGCTTGTGCTGCAGTGCAGAAAGTCCCTGGTTCGAATCTCAGCTTCGGTAAATACAAAAAATTAAATTTTTTAATTATAAATTTTAAGTATCTTTAAAATGAAAATAAAATATAAAATTCTTCTTCTTTAATAAAGCTCCATAAGTCAAAAAAAATGACATTTCATTTTCGAAATAATCCCGTTTATGGCTTAAATAAATCTTTTTTGGCTTATATCAAGTACGGTTCCGAACTTAAATCAATCCTTATTTGGCTTAATTGTGGCTAAGAGTAAGAAATTCCTACTTGAACAATTTTACCTGGAGTAAGAAATTTCGTACTTAAATTAAGAAAACCTGTACTCACCGTACTTTTGACACCGCTTTGGCTTGATTTAAGTAAAGTTTACCTAGATTATTTTTTGGGTGTACGCGTTTGCGCAGATGCTTGTAACGCACAAGACCAATAGCCTGAAACCCCTTTTCAAGTATAACGATTGACTCAGAATTACTTTATGAATCGAATTATGAATTTCCGTCCGTCTGGCTGTCTATGTACTTTTCCGATCATAGTGCAGGTCGTTTTGATGTTTTGATAATATTTGGTACACATAAGCTTTAAGATATGTGGACCAAGTTTATTGATTATGGTGAAGATACTGCTTTTATTTATCACCTTATGGCAACAATTTTAAATCGCATCCTGTAATTAATTATTCTTAAATTACAACGGATTTCATATTAGTTAAACTCCTGCAATTCCTTGCGCTGCGAATAAATACTGATTTCAAAATATATTGGCATATGCGCACAATTAAAAGAGATTGTGGTGTAGGATGTAATATGGTCAGGCTTGATCGTCTATAGTTTTCTTTTCTGTTTTTTTTATTTGTCATAATATCAAAAATAAGAGGTCACCATCTGGTAGACATATTTGACCATCCTTATAAAAAAAACGAAAAAAAAAATATTAATAAAAAGAATCAAATTCATACGTAAACACCACATGAAAAAAGTGTTGGGGAAAACAATCAACAAATTCTTTGTGACAGCTGTTTTCAAAATAGAAAAGGAGGCATTATACACCTAAAAGCGGCAACAGATATCAAGTAATTTCAAAAAATGATTTTACTGTTATTTAAAAATTTTTCTATTGAGCCAGTTGGGCTTGATTATATTTTTTAAATTTCTCCATAGCTTTTTACAATTTTCAAATATCAATTTATGACGGGTGGTAAGAAAAATATTTATTTTATTTACAATTTTAATTTAACAACTAATTCAACAATTAAATAATTGTACTTTTAATTTATTTGTTTATATGATAATTATTTTGCTTTAGTTTTTTTTATGAAGTTATACATTTACAAAACAATATGTGCATATTTTAATAATTATTAATTTGTGTTTTAGCTTTTATGTGTAATTTTGAATGCACTTATTCAGAAATATTTTTGATCTTTAACAGCAGCTTCAAATTTAAAAAAAAAATATTTTATTTACAAAATATACATAAACAGAAGGATAGACAAATTTTGCAAATTTTTACCAAAATAGCGGATGTGGACCTTGTTTTTTAAATAACATCAGGGTACACCCATCAAACACTTTCCCTTTGTAGAACATAAACCACACTTTATATTGGAACACATGACGTATGATTGATGCGTTAAATTTTCCACAACCAACACAAGTCATCTTAAATGTATTAATTCGACACAATATTTTTTGAACAATTTTTGTTTAATTTTTATAATTTGTTAACAGAACCGGTAAAAATGTTTCTTCTTTTTTTCTAAAGAAAAAACATGTTTTACACATAATGTTGTATTCTTTTCTGCTAAAGTAGCGTATAATTTGTAAAATAATTTTAGGCGTAAAGTTTTCTATAATTTCTTGTGAAAGTTAATACAATTAATCAAATTTTCTTAAACAAAAACGAACGCAAAAGTTGCAACATTAACAAAATCTACAAAAAAAAAAATCACCACAAAATATTAAGAAAATACACATGAATAAAACATCATGCATTCCTTTGCGCGTATAAAATATTTCATGATAAAAGGCAATTTACAACTTTTGTGTAAAACGCACAAACATAAGTATTAAAATATTGTTTTTTTTTCTTTTTGAAATATGTATGTGTACAAGTTTGTAATAGCAACTTCTTATGTTTGTATGTATGCTTGTCTAAGTAGCATTTTCCAACAAAAGCTATGATCCCACCACCGTTTACCACCTACTTAGTTTAGCTTATTTTATCCCCAGATTTCCCCCATTTTTTTAGTATTTTTTTATTGCTTTGTAAAGCATTTTTGTCAGTCACTCAGTCAGTCAGTCATATTTATGAAAAGGAAATTATTTTAGTTGTCGGTATCATCACCAGCATCAACATTCACGTCATAATCATTATATTTATAGCAAAGACAACAAACTGAGCCTAACTAAGCTGTGGCTTTTTCAAAAAATGCTGATAAAGGTGTAATATTAACCTTTCATTCACTTTTATTATGTTTTGAAGTTCTGAATATATATTCGTATATACATATATTTATACGTAAACACAAAATATTACATCATTCCACTTACAGTATTAGAGATTGAAAAGTAAGAGTGCCCAGTAAGCACTAATATGACAATTTTGAAAAAATTTTCAAAGAAGTGCCAACACAAAACGGTGGTATTTCGAATTCTTGAACTTTGTTGCACGCCAATAAAATTTAAAATTGCCAGCTGATACAAACATGTGCATGTTGGGCTTCAAAATATTCTGTTTGCATTTTTCCTTAATACTGTACTCATAATGTCTTCAGCTTCAGCTAGTACTACAACGACTATATTTTATTCCAGACCATATGACTAAAATCTAATTTATCGCTTATTTTCCTTAAGAAAGACTTAAAAAATAATGTAACAAACGCTAGGAATGTGAGTGTTTTAAAATAGTAAAAATAAATGTTTAGACAGTGCTAACATACGGTTGATCATGAATTTAAGTCCTATTTCAAGTCTTACGTTTTTTTGCTAAATGAAAAAGAATTTTTTTTTCACTGGATTTGAAAACAGTAAGATAAACGTTTTTTTCAGGTAAAAAAAATTTAAGTATGGGTAAAAAAACCAAAGAAAGGAAAATTATTTAGGTGGTACTGTTATAATGAAAAAACATTCAAAAGATTTTATTTCTGACTAAAAATGTCTTCGAAAATCTCGTTACTTATCAAAACTTTTGCATACAGCGTTAAAAATGATTCAGCAACGAAATTTATAAAATTCTTCTTCCCAAAGGTCCCTGAAGGGTACCATTTAATCCCGACATAGTAATGGGTTTTGTCTCAAGAACCATACGACAAACGATTATCTTAGTATCGCAAAAAGAAAAAAGGCTCCATTTTGATAAATGATTTAATATGCTGACTGGTTATATACATATGTTAGTGTGTGTATGGGTGTTTGTGTTTACACCGTCAAGCATTTTAATTTTGATAACTTAAATGCTGAATGTCGGTTTGACAAAGATAATTCTTTGTAGTTAATAATTTTTAAATAAAAAAAAAAACATATTATGTAGCATAAACAAAAAATATTTAAAATAATTTTTTTTCATTTCGCAAAAAATATTTGAAACAGAACATATCTTGTTAAAAATGTTTAAAACTTAATAAATGAATTTCGCCTTAAAATACAATAATTAAATTGAAAGATATTTGCATAAAAGATAACAAATGAGTTAAATTAAAAAGGAGAACCTAAGGCTCGATCAAAAAAAATATATTTAACATGGGTTTTTAAAACTAAATTTTCATTCAAAATCAGTATTTGAAGTCTACTTTCAAATTAAAAATTGTTTTTGATACGACCCTAAGTCTTAAAGGATACATTAGACTAATTCATTGTTAATATTTTATGATACAAATCATATTTCTGAAAATATCAGGAAAACGATGTCGCTGTTATATTTGGATTGACAAAATTCTTTAGAAACAATATTGGGGGGCTTTACAAAAAGATCCTTTTTTGACTAAAGTTTTTTTATTTATTTTTCTTAATTTGTTAAAAATTTCATTTCGTAATAACAAGATAACAATTGCTTAAAATGTTATAAAAGTTTTGTATAAATGTATTGTATAACAACAAGTTAATTAAATGCCAATCAATACACAATGGGAAATACAACTTTAAGTAAATAGTTTACAGAAGTATTTTTCCATGTCATTCACCTAAGAAGCGTTAACGTACATCGATGAGCATGTATGTATAAGAATGTATTTTTTTCCAAAAAAACGCCATCAAACAATGGGTTTTACAATGTTGTTTAAATGGAGCCATCACATAAATACACATAAATAGCAGTTGGTAAGTACTTTTGTTAAACTAAATAATGTAAAAGTATAAGGTTTGTAAAATTAAGAAGAAGAAAACATTAAGAAAGTTATTTTGGAAAAGTTTTCTGACAAAAGTATTAACTATTAAGCTACCTTAACGCAAAGCATTAAAACAAATCGTCTTGTGCTCTATCAAATTCAATGAAATGTGCAAATGTTAAAAAAAAAATTATAATTTAAGTTGAACAAAAAAAATTAATACATACATAGATGTATGTCACACAAATAAAATGGTTTCAGTTGTGACAAACAAAATCGTCTGTTGTGATGTTTAACTTTTTTATTTGTAACTACAGAATCTGTGGTAAAAAGTTAAGTATGAATTTATTTTCTTCTTTCTAAATAACTATGACTATCTCAACTGACATAACCTAAGCACTAGAGAAAAAATTCGATTATTAAATCCTAACAATTCAAATGACAATGAATTATCTTGTAGTCACTAATATGAGGCCAAATAGGCGCATTTGATCGAATCAAAATTTCATTTGATCAATATAGGAATTTTTTAAATTCGATTCAAACCAAATTTTAATATAGGAATTTTTAAAATGCGTATTTTAATACGCATATGCAGACTTAAGCTACGTTTGCATTTACCAAATATTGGTAAAAAAAGTGTTGCCAATATCTATGAAAAAACTGTTTAACACTTTTCGTCCTTCAAAAGGTCCTCCCAAGCACCAAACAAATTAAAAGAAAACAACCACCGATATTTGCAAAATATAAGACATACACACACACACATATACATATTTGCGTCCAAATTATAAAAATATATTTTTATTAAATATTGAACTGATGTGATCATAGCTTAGGGATATTTAAAAAACAAACGAGAGATTCAAGTTTTGTTCGAATTACACTCTTAAAAATTAAAATATTTGCAAACATTTTACCTGTTATTAGTCCATATACATAAATTCCTTCCCCTGAAAATTACATTTAAATGCATAGCAGTAGTATCGAAATAGAATTATATCTGCACACAACTCGAAATATAGTTACTTATGGAAGAAGCTTTTAAAAAAAAAGAATTCTAATAAACTTTGAAAAGATTCGTAATTTATTTGCCATTAATCTTATGGGTCTTATTATCTTATTATTGTGTCCCCTTATTCTGCATGCAATTCTTACAAATGTTAATACTGCTGTAAACAGTGGTTTGGTATTATCGACTATAAATCTTTTTCTTTTCTCAAATGTGATATGTTTTTAGTACCATAGCATCTTGAAAAAGTAATTATTAAGCGGAAAGTTAAGTTGGGAACTTAAATTTTTATACCCTTTGATGTGTAGTAAGTTTAAAGTTAAACAACATACGCGAATCCAGATCGTTATGATATCCGCCCTCCTCCCATACTTCACTTATCACCAGGAAGAGATTTAAAATTTTTATACATCTATCATGTTTAATAATAATTTAATTCATAATTGTTTAATACTTAAAATTAATTTTTTTTCCCAAAAAGGCAAAAATCAAATAAATTAAATTAAAGTTATTTAATGTTCATTTCATGAAAACTTTTTCCGATGTCATCAACTACAACCCTTATCGTACCTTTTTGCACTTTATTTATTGAAATACTCTTAAATGTTAATTAAATATTATTCCTTTTTATTTAGTTGAAAATAAAATTAACTCAGTAATATACAAAAAGAAAAGAAGTGGAAAGTTAACCTTAAAAGCGGATTATCATTGTAAACTCAATGATAAGCTACAAAATACTTAAAGTCGATTTAAAATTGTTTTCTCAAGACTTTTCGTCGTTACACATTGTTTTCTTTTCAGCTGGAATTTCCCCTTCCACTTGTATGATATCCTTCTTTGGCAACACCAACTTAAGAACAGCCAAAAGGAAAAAAAGGTCACACCAAGTAGCTTAAAGCCTTAAATAAATAAAACCCAAAAAAAAAGGTCCGGATAAAATTAACGAAACAAAAAACAAACAACAGATAATAGAAAAAAACAAAGCGGAAATTATTATTAAAGTTAAAAAACAAAAAAGAATTCAACAATAAGATAATGAAAAACTTTACTCTAAATATGGTATGATGGGCGTAAAAATATTTAAGTAAATACGCTCATCTTCCTAAACGAGAAAGAATTTAAAACTTATAAACCATAATGGAACATAATAGAAGTATAGAATGGAAATGTAAAAAGACAAATATGGCCATAAAGCAGAACTTATCGGAATCAATCCATTTTTATTACACGCTCATTGAATTTAATAATACAATCAAGAAATAAGAAACAATAAAACAAAACAAAATAAAACAAATAAAAAGGTTTTAGTTGCTTCAGCCAGCACGACGTATCTCCATTTGATCCTTTGTACGTTTGTCTGCCTGATTTAAGGCAAACAACAAAAGAAAATTGTTAATTTTCTTAAGAATTTCACACAAGTCTAGAAACAAATAAAAATTGCCAATAAATTTTGTTGGCTTTGCAAGACCCTTTAGACTTTTGTTTTATTGAACCTGTTATTTACCACTGTTGTCCTTATTTGGCCTTTATCGCAAACTTACAAATACATTGAAGTGTATAGTCAATAAATATGCGTTCAAACGTACAAGGGTATTTGTGTTTGATAAATTTATTGTTTATGGCAATAAAGTAAAAACCGTAACAAAAAAGAACATAAAATATTATTTTGAAAATCGAGGACACTATAGGGGCAGCTAAATCAGAAACAACAGCAGCAAAGTGAAATATAAGAAAATAAAGATATTTTAGGGGCAACATTCAATTCAATTCATTGACAATTTAAAATAAAAAAGAAATAAAATAAAATAAAGTACGTGAATGATTATGTATCTTTTCCTAAATGGCCATCATCTTCATTCAAATCACGTAACATTTTGTTCATTTTTTATTCTCTTATTCGTGTTCGAGTTAAAGGTCTTAAGAACTTTAACACTTTTATGTTACAAAAAGTTAAATGATGATCTTTGTGTTGTATTATTTATTCGTTTGTGTGAATCCTTTTTTTATTTATTTTTTTTTTTTTTGTTTTTTTCTTAAAGTATTTAAAACGTTCAGACATCTAAGTGGAGAACGCTCTTTTATTTTGTTTTTGTTCTTTAATGATGATCGCAACTTAAGCACAATATTTTATTTAAGTGAGATCCCGTAAAACATTAAGCATTTTTAATGCAATAATTTGGCTTTAACATTTCCCGCCTATATCCAAAGTTACCTTAGTAAAGATGATTCCTAAGGGTGGCAAAGATCCTTCGAAGGTGGAGTATTATAGGCCTATAAGTTTGTTTCCCACAATGTTACAAATGTTCGAAAAATTTCTCAAAAAGAGGCTGAATCCGAACCTGAATGGCAACAAATTTATTCCAAATCACCAATTCGGCTTTAGAAGTCAACATAGTACCATCGAGCAAACTCACAGGTTAGTACAGGTTATAAGAAGAGCCTTTGAAGAAAAGAAGTACTGCTCCGCGATTTTAATCGATTTCTCACAAGCTTTCGACAAAGTATGTCATAAAGGCCTGTTAAACAAACTAAAGTTCAACCTTCCAGCTAATATCTTAAACCTTTTAGAAAAATTCATAACTGGTCGACTGCCAAATAACATCTTTTAAACTATTCAAATCGAAATATCCTGAGTGGCTCTTTTAGCACTTCAAATGTGATTTTGCGCGCTTTTTGAAGAATATGAAAATGTTTTATAAATATTGGATAATAACAAAGAGTTAAACCTAACGTAAAAGTAAATGTATAATAAAACAAAGTTATATAAACAAAGCTTAAAATGTGCTAAATATTTTAACGCTGCTGTTGTTACAGTTCACATGAAAGAAGCAGAAAAAAATGGACATCAGTTGAATTTTGTGTATGGATCTTCAGAAATACTCTTAATTATCCCCATTAAATAAACTTTTGACATGTTTAAAAAATAAACATAAATCAATTTATAAATATTAAAAAACAAAAACAAAAATGAACAGAAAAATAAAAAACTCTTCATATTTGTGGTGATATTTTTCTTACCAGACATTTGGTTGGATTTTCTTTCAACAACTCTGTCTGTCCATCTATCTGTCTATTTGTGTATTGTCTTGCTAATACTTTTAGGGATTCTATTTATTTATTAATTTATCAAAGTTATAAATGTTTTACTCGTGAAGAGCAACAGGTCATATTTAGAGAAACGCGAAATTAAAATTTATTTTTTTTTGTTTTATTCGGGCTTAAAATCATTATTTAATTTCTTTTTATTAGAGTTAATTTCTATATTCCGTTAATGTTTAAAGAAACTTTATTTGAAAAGGTAGGTTTTTCTACCGATACTAGCGGTAGCAGTGTTTTTTGGTTGTAAACATCAAATATTTAACTTTAATGTTATCCAGAAAGGCAAACGGAAATATTTTTTATTTTTTTTTCTTTGAAGTTAGGACGAAGTTTAAATTTTGATTTAAGGTCACTTTGGCAACACTTGCCGTTTTTCGTGTAAGATAATAACGAATTTAGCGACTTTTACTGGCTAACAGGACCACTCATGTTTAAATCCATTATGTCAAAAATTGTGTTTGCTTTAATCGACTTTCTATCGCCTACAGCTTTAAACAAAAAATTAAAAAACAATATTAAAATCGTCTAAAGGAAAAAATAGCAAAAAAAAACAAAATCAAATTTTATTCTATCATACATAAAACTTTCGAAAGATGTATTAAAAGTTTTTGTAAAACAAGGTTAAGGTGAAATTAAATTATATCAAAATTCAAATCTTAAATTTAATAGGACTGTTATAAACAGTTTTCTTTGTAATTTTTTTTTACTTCAAATATTATTAACTACTTAAAGTCATACACTGCAATTAACCAAATAAGTTTTAAAGTTTAAAATAAGAATTTGATTGTTTTTTAGATTTGGTAAGCAACAGGACCCCTAAGCCAACAATGTTTAACATTTAAGGTTATCAATGACAAAAACAATTAGAGTCTACCATTGTTCTTTGCAAAGCACTAAGACTTTTAAGGGCCTTAGGTTATTGTTCCGTTCAAGGCAATAAAAAGTGGGTGTTGACAAAACAATTCTTTTCAAGTAATTTGCCAACAAACACAAAAGTTTTTGCTTAAAATATAAAAATGGGAAAGAAAAAAACACGAAAAGAAATTTAGCAAAAAAATAAAACCAAATGGATTTAATACCAAGGAAATAAATTTTAAAATATAAATAATTTGTTTTTAATATAGTTACACGTGTAGATACTTTTTTGGTAAAAGAAGTGGTGCTTGGTCTATTTTAATAAATTCGATATTTTCGCCAAACTTTACTGTACAATGATCCAATTCTGTTAGCATTTGGTGCTTCGTTAATTTAAAAAATAATTTATTTTTTACTAAATTATCAAAACTCATGTCTGTAAATGTGTTTTCCTTCATATTTTTTTTATTTTATTTCTTAAAGTAGAAATAAGTGCATTTATGTTAGTTTTAAAAAATTATTATTTTTATTTATAATAAAAAAATATATAAATAATCCCAAACGTGTACACTGTTTTTAATTCAATAAAACATTATGTGTTTAGGATTGGTCGAATATGTATTAGACCAAAGTTCAGGCAGGGTTCGATTTAAAATATTTACATTCGATTTGGGTTTTAATTACCCAGCAAAAAATAATTGAGATTTTGTAAGCAGTAATACTTTTTCTAGTATACTAATGCGCTTTGCAGCAAGCACTTTTCTTTTCCCTTAATAAATGCAATAGTGTATGGCAGTAAATGTAAAACTTTTACTGTTTTACACACTCGCTTACTCAAGTGCATACTAAGAAGCACTACTGTAAGGCAGTGAGTAAAAAAAACATTATTTTTTCGTCAAGTAACGAACATAATAACACGGCAAAACATTTATTTCGATGACGCAATAAATTAAAACAACTAAAGAAGCACCAAAATTACATGAATTAACTAGTTTTTTATAGCGCCGAAATAACCACTTAACATTAAGTTCAACTAAGTGGGACATCATGAATAAATATCATGCAATATGTAAGCAGGTTTGTAAGCTCTGCTGTCTTTATATTTACTAACAAACCTACCTACGGCGAAGCAGCAGTTTTTGCTGAGAATATTTAATAAATTAATTGTCCACTGTTGCTTCTACAATTAAATTCAATGTTTTATTGCCTTTTATTACCTTATTTTATAAAAAATTCAACAAAGAGCATAATTACTGTATGTTTTTGACATTCATTATATTTAATAATGATAATTATGGCTGTGTTTTATTTAAAATTGTTTCTCTTGTATCTTTTATGCCCATGTCACATACATTGTATGGGAAGGTATTATGCGTTTGTGCAAATATCTGCAACGCCTGGACATCAAATTCTTAGACAAAAACCTTCAATTATACCGATCGACTTTTAATTACTTTCTGAGTCAATTTATTCAAGTCCTTCCGTCCGTTCATCTGCCTGTCCGTCTGGTTGCGTGTGCATTATCACCACTTTAGAAGCCTCATTTTTAAAAATATATTTTTATAAAATTAAACGAACATGTATACGTTTTTTAATTTATATTAAGTACGGCCTTGAACTCGAATCAATTCTTTTTTGGCTCAAAAATGGCAAGTACAATTTTTCTAGTACGAATTTCTTATCTTTAGCTAAAAAAAGGATTGACTTAAGTTCAAAGCCATACTTGTAATAAAATTAAAAATATTGATTTAACCGTAAATGGGATTGATTCAAAAATAAAATTGAAATTTTTTGATTCACGGAGCTTTATAAAAGAAGAAGAACTTTCCATTGTCTTTTTATTAATTGGGTACTTAATATTAAAAAATTTAAACATTTTCTTCTCTGCACTCACCGTAGCTGGGATTTGAACCAGGGATTATCCGCACTAGCATCAGCGCGTTATCTCTAGGCCACCCAGACACTTTGTTTTTATATGTTAAAAAGTTTTTAAACCAAGAAGTAATCCGAATAGGCTCGATTTAAGAAAATCTAAGTACGAATCTTACTTAAAAAATTAAAGCAGGATTCTGGATAAATCCAATAATAACATTCTTAATTTAAGAATGTGTTTTTTCTTTTTGTGTACTACTTTGGACTAGTCGCACTATCTGCCAGGAAGCTGCACAAGCGCACACACTCAAGCATTTACTAAATGCAACCCTCTAAACAATTGGCAGTTAACTTTTGGATAAAAGTATCTAATAAGTCACTTCTTTTTCTCTTCTTGTTAACAGTACACATTTTACACTTTACATTATTTAACTCCCTTATGTTGAAATTGATTGAAAATTGTATAATTAAAGTATAAAAATGAGATTCTTTTATTGATAAAAATAAGTAAATACATTTGCGTTACATAGTCGATATTTTAAAAACACAAATTAAAATTTGTTCTATTTACTACCCTTGAATAAGTGACTTAATAATCTCATTAAATAAGTATAATAGTAGTGGAACGTTTTTTCCCCAAGGGGAGCAGTTTTTAATTAAGATCATCATATTCGATGAATTTAAACTTTGTTTTGTATCAAATAAATGTCGTTTTAAAAAGAAATGGTTTGAAGGGAAGGAATAAATAAAAATTAAAAACAATTTTAACAATTTGTATATGCATGTATGTTTGTATGTAAATGTATGTGTAATAAATTATTTAAAACATATTCATTTTCGTTATCACTTACATGAAAGAATAAACATTAATACATTTGAACAAATAAAGATCTACATAAACACGCACACCTACAATTGGACAGGACTTACACATAAGTGAATACAAATTAATTTTATTCACATACACATACATCCGTACGCACCATAAACACAAACACACACACATTCATTCTTGTTTTTCAATGAAAACAAATATTGAAATAAAACATGTATATTATGACTTAAATGGCGCCATAAGAATTGCATCAACATTTTATTGTGTCCACAATCCATGTTCGTGTATGATTGAGTATATATTTACCATGAGGTATGTATGTATCTGTGTTAATGATGTAGTATATCAAACTAAGCCCCAGATTGTCAAATATATATATATATTTACTTTTTATTTGGACAGTATTTAAAAAAAAGAGGTATTAATTCCAACAGAAAGAAGTTCTTCGTAGAAAGCGAGCTTCCAAAGAGTCCCAAGAAGTGATTTTGTTCGCAGTGCTAGAGTCATTTAGAAAAGCTTAAATTTAAAAAAAAAGGCTTACGGGGAGAAACCCTCACAATTTTAAATGACTAAACAGAATAGTCATATACATATACACATATACGTACATCTTGCAGTTGGGTTAGAAAGCCCCTTAGTTGACAAACTCTAATATCTAGTTCGAACGTGTCTTTGATAAATTTATATTAGGATTTCCTAACGAAACAAACTGTAAAGGTTAGTTCTAACATTTCAATATGCTGATCGATCTTGTAACATTGCTCTAATACTTTGATATTTTTAATTTAACGACTGAAAAGCATTGACTTTGCAAAAGAAATCAATTTACATAAGCTTCACAAAATCGTGAATATATACACTAAGCTTTACATTCTCGCACTTAATAATAATTTAAATGTAAAAACTCGATTATTTTGTTTAAGAAAATTTATTTTTCTCATACCATCCTTTTATTATTTATGAAATATTTTCATACGCAATGATACTTTTGCTTTAAGCTAAAATCAACATTAAAAAAACAATAAAATAAACCTAGAAATAATTCAACCTCCAGTTTATCGAGCTATAACTTATTCAAGTAACCTGTTATCACATACATATGCACGTACATATACATATTTACATATACACCCAGATAGCATTTGGAAGATTGTTTTTCGAAAAATCAACTTCCTGAGTCTTTTAAGAGTACTTTTGGTGATCAAAAACTGATTAATCACTTACACGATCAAAAAAGGACTAGAAAGTGATTCGCGCTACTGAGTGAAATGAGTTTGATTTTATATACAATAACAAATTGTATAGCAATCGCAAATTAACCATCAATACGTTTAAAATATGACTACGTTTTTCGTCATTTATTATCATTTTTCGCTCACCTAGAAGACTGAAAAATGCTTAATCAAAAACAGATCATGCAGGTGCTTAAGAAGTGATTAAAATTATGTATTTTATGATCATATTTTGCACAGATAGAGGATTGAACACTGCTTGTTAAGTAAATGTCAAACACTTAAATTTGTGTTCATTTAAAAAGTAACATCGTGGTTTTGCTATGAAAGTGAAATTAAAGGATTAATATAAAAAACGTGTAATTAAATTAAGCAATTATCAAAAAATTCTTAAAGTAAGATATTTTAATCAAACAGTGAAATGCAATATAAGAAAGGGGAAAAATGTTGCAGCTCAAATTTGCAGAAGACAGGTAGAAAACTTGGAAGATGAAGGAGAACTTAAGCAGCCATATGGGGCAAAACAAGAACACGGAACAATTTTAATTACCTTCTATTTTTGTTTTTTTATATGTATTTTGAAAATGACAATAAAAATAAAAAATAAAACAAATAATAAAATAGAAATATGTGTTATAAATGACAATAAAGGGACTTACAAAAGACTCGAAAGCGACTATAATTATGACTGAAAGACGACTCGAAAGAGAGTCACAAACGAACTAAAATTAGACTTATATATGATCAGAAAATACTTCAAATACTACTTAAAAAGGAGTCGAAAATGACTTTTAACTAATATCAAAAATGACTCATAAAAGACTTATCAAGAAGAGTCGCGGCAAGTTACGTTTTTCTCCCGACAAAAGAGTCATTTATGCTCAGAAAAGGCGCGCATATTTTGCCTTTTTAATCGCGCAGTGGAGTCGAAAAAGACCCAAATTTGATTAAAAAATGAAAAAATTGTTGGATGGGCATAAGCATATAAACACATGCAAACTTTTCTAGCAAAAGCCGTTTACATATATACACACACACATATACGTATGTATGTATATGTTTAAAATGTAAACAGATATAATAGCGACTGGAATAAGGATATAAAAAAATTCTTGTATCATGTAAAGACATACATATGTAGAAAGTTTAAGCAGATGAAATGTTAATATGTTGCAACATATTTATGTCAAAAGTCATAAAGTCACGTAAATATATTTACATACAGCGACAAAAATCTCATAAATTAATGTTAAATAGCAATGAAATCGGGCGATAAAAAGTCTTTGACAAATAAATTAGAATGATATTAAATTTTATGACTAAATAGATAGTATATAGCACTTACACGCACACTTGCGTACATACATATACATGTGCATATGGATTAGTTTATATTGTTGCGTCGTAAAACAGGAAGAAAAAAAAACCATTTTGACTTTCATATTTAAACTTATGTCTGAAGCAGTTTAGCTTAGTACAATATTACAAATGTTTTTTATGGCAGCATCAAATATTAAAGACTTCTAGTTATGGTATGATTTTATCTTTAAATATAAAATACTTTTAAATTTATTTGAAACTTTACTCTTAACTGTCTATATATGTTTGTAACTGAATATTTCACACGTAAAACTATAGATCAACTTAATCCTTTTGGGTTTTTTATTTACTTTAATTTCCTTAAAAAATATATTTAAATTTTATTTCCTTATAAATTAAATAAACAAACGTACGCATAACTAATACATACACATTTACATACTCACAACTACACATGCAAATATTTGTGCAAAAAAAAAAGAAGAAGAAAGTCAAACAAAACTTTCTTCATATGGATGTTTTTACTTAAACATATCTGTGTGTTCAAGCGGCCATACACACAGACAAACATTTAATGTACCCAACCAGAAAAAATAGGCCAACAGTCTCCGAATTAGAATATTCTGATAACTAATTCGAACAGATTTGATACAGATTTAAGTCTCTGCTTAAATTCGAGTATTTCTTTGTTTACTAATGCACACTTTTAAAAGTGCTTACGTGGATGTACGGTCAAGTTGTCCTATAAATTTAAAAAAATGTTTAAAGGAAGTCACAATGCGGTGATTACGGATTTTATTGCACCAAGTACAATTTACATACATACATATGTATATTGAATGAGTTTCTTACATTGAGCAACATGTAATCCAAAAGAGGATTGATTTATGAATGAATCCGTACTTCATGTAAGATTAGAAAAATTGATTTAAGTATAAAAGGTTTTAATCCAAAAATTAAAACTAATTTTTTTGACTTATGGAGCTTTCGTAAAGAAGGAGACTTTTAAATTTTATTTCGAGTTTATACATATTTAATAATAATTATTTGAAAATATTTTCTGTATTTGCTTTGTTTTTTAAACGTTAAAATATATTTAAAACAAACAACAAATTGTTTCTGTTTGATTTTTTGAAGAAACCCCGACTATATTTCAAGACCTAAGTACGGATCGTATATAAAAGTTTTAAATACGATTTTGGATAAATTTCGGAATACTTAAGTTTTTGATCGATTTTTTTTTATCAGATTTCGGGCAGATTTCTCTTCGTTTGTAGTTTCAGATTAATGCCATCGTCCCCGAAATATCGCCCAATATCTGTAACAACATCTTTCAATCACCTTATATCTTTGCGGTTATAAGTTAAAGAAAGTTCACTCAATTTGCAAATTTTGAAGATTTTTTTTGACCGGGTATTTACAATTTCCCTGTATGTATTAACATGAATGTATAAACAAACAACCGCAAAATACATTCATCGTGTGGTCACTTCTTAAATGTTCAATGAAATGTCATCGTTTATCGTTTAAAAACATCTCCTTCTTATTCTCTTATACAGAATTTAAAAAAGAAAGCATCCTCCGGCTTCAATACCCTACCATAGGTAGTATAAAACGTCTGAAAGACGAATTCTTTGCTCGTTCATCCTTTTTTCTATTCATCTTTAATCGACGCGCATAAAGGAAACTTGAGTATAATGTAATGATATGTGTAAGACTTTTTTCGGGGTCCAAGCTTAATCTTTATTATTGGAGCATAAATCCTTTGTAGAGTTTTTTAAACCTTCGAATGCCCCTGTATAAGAAAAATTACCATGAAAAAATTATTGATAGAATTAAGAGTGTAAATTTCGTTCAAATAAAATTCAAGATAAAAGATAAAAATCAAACAAAAACCTTATCAACATAATTAGGCAAACATTAAAACACAATTTTATAACGCTGGGACTTCGAGTACGAAAGAAGAGTATAAAAACGAAATATTATTTACCAAAAATAAAGTGATCCAACATTGAAACCATTCCATACCAAGATGTTTAACTTATATTTAATGTTACAATTAAAATTTAAGCCAAATAAATAACCGACAGCCTTTGTCATTCTTATTATAGTATATTGTCCTTAGAATTATCTAAAAATACGAAACAATTGATGTATTTTTCCAATATAAAGAAGATGCTGATCTTTTAAGTAAATTCAATGACATATTTATACACTAACAGACTTATATTTATACATTCTACTTATATATAGATATGAAGTTACATATGTATGTAAATAAATAAATATGTTTTTATTTTAGTGTGATGTAGGGAATAACGGCTTCGCCAAGGTTAAGTATAATTGTTAACACGAATGTAAGAATGTATGGATGTGTCTGTGTGCGTATGTGATAAACCATTCATGTATAAACACACCAGAGTTTCTCTTCGTACATGGGTTACAACCACTTGTTTCTTTTAATTGATGTGACAAATGTCCGGAGGTTGACCTTCTAAACCATAAAATACTTCTATGTGACAATGGTTGACGTTTATTGTTAAAGAGCCAAGAAAAACAAATAAATAAATAAATAAAACAAATCGACAAAACAAGCATACAAATCACAATATAAAACTAATTTTACTTGTTGTAAAATGCCCACATACGTTCTTTACGTAAGACAATTGACTTACAAGTAATAATAAACTTTAACACTTTAAAATAATTTCTCACTTACAGATGGTGTACATTTAAGGCATAGAAGGGAAAATTAAAAAAAAATTTATACCAAAAAAGCTTTTAGACTTAAAATTATAAAATGTTTTAAGAACAAAAATCTAGAAAACAGGCAATTAATATAAACCTTCTTCTAAAAAGTAATTCACAGAAGAGAGGTGACGCCAAAGAACTCCTTTATATTTTTCTATTTTAATAAGTCACATTTGGTATAATATCAGGCATAAAACATAAGAAGGGCTTTAGACTTTTGCACAGGAAATGCTCCATCGATTTAGTGTTTGCTCTGCATGCCCGAAAATCACTGTTCCTCGCAACCCCTTTTTCCGGTTTCTTATCATTTTGCCAATAATTTCATCTTTCTAATATACTTTTCTTGAAAATATTTCACATTTCTTTAACCAGCATTCGCTGGAGTGTATACTCCAAGTTTTTTTAACCAGCAAATAAGCTTGGCCATACTTTCAGTTATCACTCGCGATTGTTTTGTATTACAACACTGTCCTAGATTTGGTGATCTCAGATATAATTGATCTTACCGAGTCTTGAATATCCATACGTATGTTTACGTCTGTTAAACCTGTTTGTTCGTTGAGCCAGGGCCAACACAACTGATTGCCTGGACCTCTGCTTTGAAGGCTGTATGGTAGTCTGGGAGGTAAAAGATGATCGCGGTAACAAAATTTTCAACAAGACCTTTTTTTCAGGCATCTGTCCCAGAATCCCATTCAAGAGGATTCTCGTTCTGGTGCCAGCGCAATGCAGTAAGTTTGGACCTCTATTTGAGGTGAGGAACTTAACAGGTCCATTGACTCCAAATAATTTTCCAGCTCCCACAAAATTCTTTAATCGTGAAACTTATAGCCCCATTATCCACACCCTAGCATACGCAGTTTTAAGTCTCCAGTGCCCTCGTTGCAGTGGTCCCGACTATACTACTAACTTGTTTAATGCTTAACAAGATTAATAAAAAAACTAAATTTAAAAAAATTAATAACATTTTTTAAGTTTAATGCAAACAAAACTTATCCCAATTTTAAAGAATTAATTTAGTTAATTCTACTCTGAATGCCTAAGCGATTTAAAAGCAGCGTAATATACAACATACATTCATACATAATAATTTTCGTGCAACATTTAAAAGTAATGTTTTTTGACACTTAGATAAAAAGAAAATAAAAAGAACAGCCACTATATTTATAGGAGTTAAGGTTTACGATTTGAACGGAAATGACTTTATGCAACATTAATTAAAGGAAACTGCAGTCACACTTTATGTGTTCAAATTGAATTGAAATTCATGCATTCACTAAATGAATGAAAATGATGTTGAAAATGAGAAAAAAAAACATGAAAAATGAAAAACAACTGCTGTGTTCGCAACGGTAGCAGAGAGAGGGCTACGCATAACAACCATAATAACATTTTAGAAATTATTTTATTTTTTTGCCAAAAAAAAAAAAAATTAAGCTTAAAGCGAGGCCACTGTGTTGCAACAAAGAAAAGAAACAGTTGGAATTGACTTTCTTAAACAAAGACCTGCATTTATTCACATCCTTACCAGTAATGTATTTAGATAAACCATGGTTAGTAGTGACGAGACGTCTAGGAGTCCGAAAGTTGTTAAAGTTTTTTTTTCGTTCCTTTTTTGTACGTTTACAAAATGTGAAATGACAAATGGAGAACTGAATGAAAGAAGATTTACGAAAAATATTTTTGAATTGCCAGCAACTTTCACAAAAAAAAACCAAATCACAAAAAATTAAAGTTCATAAATGAGAGCCTGCAAATGTAAAAGAAGCGAAATGAACTTTAATTTACTTCGACATGACTTTTTTATTAGAAAATTTACGTGTAATCTTTCATTTAGTTTTTATTTATTTTTACATTATTTTAAGTAAAAATGGCAACAATATTTCAAATTTTTATGGATGTGATTGCTTGTTCAATTAGGAGCATTTAAGTTAACACATACTTTTGCACTTTTCCACTTTTGCATGCATATGCATGCTATCATTATGCAATTAATTTCATTAAATAAATTGCAAAATTACACACATGTTAGGCTAATGGGAAAATCATACCCTGTATAGAACAACCACAATAATCATTATCACAGTAATGATGAGTACATATGCACTTTTGTATATACATACTTACATATAAAGACACAAACCTTTATAATGATCATATTTGCTGCTACACTGAGAAAAAACAAAGAGAAATAAACCGACTAATGTTCACTACGCTAGAGTTATGATTTACTAAATTGTGTATCCTTGCACTTTACACATCGTCAACAAAGTTGAATTAACTGGATTGAATTAATTAAAAAACGATTCGAAATACTTTGAAAGTGCTAATAAATTTATATAAATAATTAAAAGTTAAATGTCCTCGTCCACAGTTCAATACAAAAGTCGAAATTCCTAAACACTAAAATTTGTAAGGTCATACCTGTCACAGTTTCCTATTGGCCATTATGACCTTCTAATGTCTACTTTTAATTAAGGTTTCAATTTACGAGTTTAAGTTTCAGTTTAATGTTACAACAGAAATTTTATGATGCTAAAAAAATTCTATTACAAGTCAAGTCGAATCTGTGTGCAAGGACAAACTTTAAATTTTTTATTGGCCACAGTGGCCTAAAACAGAAAAATATTAGCAACCTAAATTACCGCAAATCTAACTATTTTATACTTTTGCAATCGAATCGAATTCTTTTGTGTAGGCATGGGTAAATGACATCGGAATAGGATGTGTAGTAAACCAAATACATATGTATGCCTTAAACAATTTTCCAGCAAATGTTTGACTAACACCCTACCAACTTTATGAGTCTTTTTTTTTTTTTGATACGTTGACTACTGGCAAAAAACCGTTATATCAAAACAAGTCCTAAGCAAAGTAAATACCTCTATAAAAGAAAGTTGAAATTAAAGATCTACAACCAATTAAACATTTGGTTAGGGCAATCAAGTTTTTAATAAAAGACTATATATCTTTTAGAACTGCGTTTGAAGGAAATTTTTACAATATTATTATGTGCAAATAAACGTCAAAATTTCATTGGAAACTAAAACAAGTAAGAGCGCTATATTCGGCTGTGCCGAATCTTATATACCCTTCACATTGGTCTTTTAGTATACCCAGCCGAGTTAATAATATAATAAACATACCTTGTTTGACTTTTTTTCCAAATTGTATGAATTATTAGATTATTACTTTTTGTAGAGCATTTGATTTCGATATCTGTTATAGTTTCCGAGATATAGCTTATCGAAAATTTCATAAAAATTGTGAATTTGTATGGAAGCTACCCCTTGTTCACCAGCCACCCAAAAAATTTTAACTTCAAAGCGTAGGTTTTGCTGTCCAATTACTTTTTGTAAAATATTTGATTTCGATATCTCTTACAGTTTCCGAGATACATATAGCGTATCGAAAATTTTACAAAAATTGTGAATTTGTATGGGAGCTACCCCATATTCACCCCCCACCAAATAAATTTTTACTTCAAAGCGTAGCTTTTGCTGTCCAATTACTCTTTGTGGAACATTTTATTTCGATATCTGTTATAGTTTCCGAGATATAGCGCATAAAATATTTCACCAAATTCGTGCAATTGTAGGAAAACTACCACTTCCCCTCATCCTATCTGAAAAAAATTTTTCCATTATTTAGGAGCCTACTTTAAGAGTATCCGATCCAAGTTTTGTGGCAATAGTGACTATACTTACTGAGATATATAGGGATATATGCACGGATTTTGTCCTAAAAAAATGGGTTACTTTGGTTTTTCGCTTGTATCTCGGTCAACAGTGACCCGATTTTGCTGATTTTAAATGGCGATTGTTAGCGGGATATTTCTAATCGTTTGACACCATTAGCTGGTCTGTGTCTTTTTATTTAACTCCAGAAACTTGATTTAAACAGACGGACAGACGGACAGACGGACAGACAGACAGACAGACAGACAGACAGACAGACAGACAGACAGACAGACGGACATGGCTATATCAACTTCCCTATCTATAAGGATCCAGAATATATATACTTTATGGGGTCGCAAATGGATAATAAAGAAATTACAAACGGAATGACAAAGTGATATATACCCTTATCACTATGTGAAGGGTATAAAAAAATTTAAGTAAGGGAATGAAATTTTTATTTAGGTGGAATATACCCTATATATATTATAAAATCGAGGTGTAAGTTTGTTTATTTGGTTTTTTGCCACGCAATAACACCTAAACGGCTGGATCGATTTTCATGAAATTTTGAATATAAATACTTCCAAGCCTTAAGTGTGCGGTAGTCGGTACCACGCTCACAGCACCTAAAATCTCACTGTACTTATTTTGTAAAAATTAAACTTTTAATACAGGCACTCTTGCTGCACCGATTTTTTTAAAACCTTGTACACATATAAAAGACCTCTAACCGAAAAAAATTTTAAGGCAAAAAAGTAGGCGGGCTATGCCCACTTAAACCAAAATCTTATTACAAGTAATTCTACCAGACCGATTTTTATGAAATCAGTTCGAATACAAATGGCTTCAAAAGTAAAGAATTTTAAGGCCAAAAAGTGGGTGATGCCACGCCCACAAAAACTAAACTGTTAATTGTGGTACTTTTACTGCACCGATTTCTTTTTAACTTTCCATGCAAATGCAAAAACTTTGGAGGTGCCACGCCCCCCAAAAGCTAACTCTTTACACTGTTTCTTTAACTGTCCCGATTTTTTTGAAGCTCATAAAAATGGACCGATAATGTTTATATTCGGTACAATAGTGTGTGGCATAAATATAGACAAATGTGCAAAATTAGTTGAAGAGTAAGAAAGTAATATTTGTGTCAGTTATAGCCCAAAACGCTTAATCCGATGTTGAAAAATGGGCCGATAATGTTTTTTTTTTTTTGGTGTCACCCTTTATTTTTTATAATAAAATACAAACTTAAGCTAAAAGGATTTGTATAGTTATTTTAAATTTAATAATCTAAAATTATTTTGTTAATTTTTATTTGAATATTTCCACTCATTATGTTTACGGGTTCAATGTTTATGTAAAAGTTTTATTAATAGCATAAGAGGGCATTCTATTTGAATTAAAATTGAAAGATTTTTATTAGAATTCTTATACTTAAAGCATTAGCAACTCATTGAAAAGGGCAAAATTTTGATTTAAACTGAATGCCGTGATTTACCCCCAGATTTATATAAAATTGCTTCTAAATTTAACCTCTTAAGAGTATGTATTTCCGTGCTACCCCGGGTAGGGTAAGCTAAATAATAAAATATAATTAACATTATTATATAAAAAAATGCACAAAAAGCAAATTTAATGCCGACACAAACGTGTATTGGTGACTGAAATTATTATAAACATGATAAACAACATGCACACATCGACTTGTCAATATATATTGTATCAGTTGGAAAAACCAAAAATACATGCGACATTACGCAGTCAACATTTATCCACAGTACGTTGGTTTTTAAAAACACGAGAGCCGTTCACACACACACACACACACACGCGGTAACATATAACTACTAAGCCGCTTGAATATAATGTGTTAATGATATAAAAACATGGAACTGTTTGTGTTGATTTAGTTTTTCTGTGCCATATTGAGGTTTATCTCACAACAATAAGTGAATAATTGCATAACTTTTTCATTTCTCTGATACACATTTATATACATACAAATTAATTCTATATTTTTTAAATCATATACTGACAATAAATACCCTGAAAGAAACTTGGGGACTAGTACTTTCAAGTCACCACTTTTTTTCGACTACTTTGGTGGCTTTTAGAGAATATTATTAAAAATTAATCCCGTGATTTTTTGGGATTTTCAAAGCACAAACGTTTTGTTTTAAAACTATTTTTTGTTGGCTTTTCTATTTCTAGCAAAAGTAAATTTTCTAAAGTTTAACAATTTTTTTAATAACACTTTACTACTAATTGACTAGTTTGTAAATTAAAAATCAGTAAAACAAAAAGGCTTATAATGAATACACAATTGGCTTTTTGGTGACTTCATATTACAACTAATTGTAATGGACGAAGTCGTGTCTGTATTGTATTTTAAACCCGTCCATACGAAGTGAGTAAAATGTTCAAAAAGCAATGCCAAACACCGATTAGTAACGAAAATATCAGACGCTGCCATCGGAACACACTATAATGATTACTTACGATGGTAAAAAAATGGCACAATATGTAGTGAGCATTACTTGCTACAAACAGAGTGCAGTCGTGAAGCTTTTTAAATTGTATTTCATTCCGCTTATGTTGGGAAAATAACATTTTAAATATTATTTCTTAATAAAAAAGTATTATTTTAAACATGAACTAGAAAAACTGTTTAAAAAAATAAATAAAATTAAAAAAAAACATAAAACACAAAAAATTATAAGATACAAGCTAAATTAAAATATATTTTTAACTTTTAAACTTATTTAACGACGCCAGTATCCAAAAACCACTTAGTTTTGCTGTTTTTACTCTCTAAAAAAAAGAAAATTCCAAAATTAACCACTAAAAATTACCCAAGTTTTCGTCCTGTGGTTTTCAAACAGTTTTTAAAAAGCCGATAAAAAAAAGATTTATATAAGGGAAATTTAAAAAATTGTAAACTTAATCAAAAAACGTTCTTATTTTTAATGTGTTTGACTCAATTATTTAAATAATTTTCAAAATTCAAATTATTCAGGTAAAAAAATAATCAGACCAACGCTGCCTCGACATTGGTGTAGGACTGTCAATATCAAAATAACACAAATATATCAAGTTTTCTGTATTGTCTTGATGTTAAAACTATAACGTCAAATGAGTGTCTCTTGACTGACTTTTTATTTTTATATTGCAGCAACACTTGTAAAATCAAACTGACGGAACGGGAATAACATTTTCTTCTTTTCACTGTTTACTTGACGCCTTTGGATAAGAAATTTATGTGAGAATGCATGTTTTAAAGAAGAAAAAAATTAATCTACCAAAATCTAACCAGCGCCTTTTTTTTCTAAAAATTATCTCCTTTTTTGGTGATAAGTTTCATTTTGAGTGCTTAAACTTACAATATCGATGGGAAAACAAAAACCCCCATTAACAAACACTGCACGATTTTTTTAAATTTAACGACTTTAGCAGAAAACTGGAAAAATGTTAGAGACATTTATTTGCATCCCACTTGTCTCTTAAGCCACTTTAAATAAATTAAACTAAAGTCTTAAAAAACTGCATAAACTTTTGATGCAAAAACTAAAAATAAGTCACATCTCTTATAGCAGATGATATAAAAGCTAAATACAGCACTCTTAAGACAGATATTCAAACGTGGTTGAAAGTATGATCTGAAAATATTTACTGTTGTCAATGATTTACTACAGTTTCGTCATAGACATTTTCTGCAGGGTTGTTATGGAGATTACACTCACATACTACATGTTTATATGCATTTGTGTGCATTTAAAATCGTTATGATTTAATTAAGTCAATTTATTTAAATTTCCCTAAATTGTCCGTCCTGTCTATAACAAAATATTTGTCTTTAAACCGTACTTAAGACTTTAACCTTTCTATGATTTAATAATTAGAAAGTCCTATATGTAAATTTGCATATTAAAATTAATATGTATGGACATGTGTATGTGTGCGTTTGAACGTATGTGTGCGTGTGTGTTACGACCATATTATGTTCATTATTTATTTGTTACGTAAGTTTGTAAGTACGTAAATACATATGTTCATGCATATGTTTGTATATTAAATTTAACATTAAAGTTTTAATTTTTCTATTAAAATAATTGTTAATATTGACAATATAATCAGTATTTAATTAATATTGGTACATAATCCTTTAAACTGATTTTATGAAGGGATTTAAATTATGTAAATGACAACGATTATAATCAGTTTCTTTTTTATTTTTACCGCATTTTGTTTTTATTTCATTTTTTTATTATTTTTATCAACCTTAAATCCACAAATAATTAAAACAAGTTTGAAAGCATGTTTTAAAAAAAATGTCACATAAATACAAGCAGCAATTTGCAAATGTAACAAAAAATTTACATTTAAAGTTAATTGTCAGTTATAATTGTTAAAAATAAAAAGTTTTTAAAGACATTATGTACTTCAATTTAAAAAAATTTTTTTGATCATCAAGTAGGGAAATCTTTGATATTTGAAATTTACTGTTAAGCACTAAAGCATTTGATTTAATAAATACATTTTTATGAAAAATATACTTTAATGGTAATTTCCCCAGCAAAACCTTTGCTTTATATGTTTTAGATGAAGAATCACTGGTTCCTCTTTTTTTTTGGTTTTGCTTAAGTTATCCCGAAGTATACGATTCTCACTTACACATTTGCTTACAAAATATAAAAAAATAACTAAATTAAGCATTAACTTAAAAGTTCAACAAAAATTTTTTAAGTAAAAATGTGGTACAATGTGTGTACTTTTTTCTTTTGCATATATGTATGTAAGTATGTTCCTGCGAATGCTAATACTGAGGTCTTTGTCAAAAGGTCGTTATTCTGTTGTTGCGAACTCAATACAGGGCCTTCACTCAGTTTTTGAATATGAATTTATCTTATTTTACCTAAAATTTTAATGAGACGTAGATACAGTTTCGCTTTAATTAAAAAGTGTATTTACTATAAAAATGTGGCAACGTAACATAATAGCAAAGCATAATCAGAAATTTCCCGCTTAAAAACATATATATATCACTTTGTCATTCCGTTTGTAATTTCTTTATAATTCATTTGCGACCCCATAAAGTATATATATTCTGGATCCTTATAGATAGGGAAGCCGATTTAGCGTTGTCCGTCTGTCCGTCTGTTGAAATCAAGTTTCCGGAGTCAAATAAAAAGATACAGACCAGTTAATGGTGTCAAACGATCACAAATATCCCGCTAACAATCGCTATTTAAAATCAGCAGAATCGGTTCACTATTGACCGAGATATAAGCGAAAACCCAGAGTAACCCATTTTTTTTAGGACAAAATCCGTGCATATATCCCTATATATCTCAGTAAGTATAGTCACTCTTGCCACAAAACTTGGCACGGATACTCCTAAAAAAGGGACCTAAATAATGGAAAAATTTTTTTCAGATAGGACCAGGGGAAGGTGTATTTTTCCTACAATTGCACAAATTTGGTGAAATATTTTATGCGCTATATCTCGGAAACTGTAACAGATATCGACTTAAAATGTTCTACAAAAAGTGATTGTACGCAAAGATCTACACTTCAAAGAAAAATTTTTTTGAGCGGGGGCAAAAAAAGGGGTAGCTCCCATACAAATCGACAATTATTATAAAATATTCGATACGCTATATCTCGGAAACTATAACGGATATCGACTTAAAATGTTCTACAAAAAGCAATTGTACGCAAAGACCTACACTTTAAAGAAAACATTTTTTGAGTGGGGGCAAAAAAAGGGGTAGCTCCCATACAAATCGACAATTATTATAAAATATTCGATACGCTATATCTCGGAAACTATAAAAGATATCGAAATCAAATGTTCTACAAAGAGTAATTGGGCAATAAGGCCTACGCTTTAAAGAAACATTTTTTTGAGTGGGGGCAAAAAAAGGGGTAGCTCCCATACAATTTAACAATTTTTATGAAATATTCGATACGCTTTATCTCGGAAACTATAACAGATATCCACATCAAATGTTCTACAAAAAGTAATTGGAACACAAGTGCTACGCTTTAAAGAAAAAAATTTTCGGATGGGGGGTGAAGAAGGGGTAGCTCCCATACAAATTAACAATTTTTATAAAATTTTTGATACGCTACTTCTGGAAAACTATTACAGCTATCGACTTCGAATATTCTACAAAAAGTAATAATCAAATAATTCATACATTTTGGAGAAAAAGTTGGAGAAGAGCAGGGGGACTAGAACATTTAACAAGTTTTATTAACCTTTATATATGAATAATGTCTTAAACTTTTAAAACTCTCGACCACAAATCTTCTTCATCTATTTCTATTATTCATACGAAAGTAAAAATTTTGTTATTTTTTCTATGAACTTTAAAACTCGCACAAGGTTTTTTATTATATTGTTTGTAGTACAAAATTACTCGGCTGGGTATATTTAAAGACCAATGTGAAGGGTATATAAGATTCGACACAGCCGAATATAGCGCTCTTACTTGTTTATATTGAGTATGTTCGTATGTGTAAAAACTTATGTATGCACATATACATACATATACATCAAATTTACCTGAATTTAGTCCTTATTAACCAAATGTCTTGAAATTTGTCAGATATTGAATTATTATCTAAAAGCAGCTTTAGTTACGCATTAAGATCTCTTATATGCACGTCGTATTGGCGTGGCATCACACAAATAAAAAGCACAAAGAAGTCTAACTAAAGAAATAAAAATAATAATAATACTTAATATGAACAAGTCAAGTTCCATAAATCATAAAAATTAGAAAGATTTATTTATGTGACGCCGCAAAGCCCCAGAAGAGTATAAAATCTTAAACATTTCAAGATATTCCAATGAGTAGACTTAACAAAGTACAGATAAGACAAAAGACAAATAGTTATATTAACCAAGATTAAGTACGGCAGAGTATAATTTTATTTATACATTAAAACCCTTATATATGTATCTTGACAAATGTTGTTAAAGAATATTAATTTTAAGTATCTATAAAGTGTAAATACATAAAAAATACTCCTTAAGAACTTTAAACATAAACGCAAATATGTGAAGTTATAGCTTTTGATTTCACATAAGTGTATGTATGTATGTAATAATAGTTTAATGCCGTCAATCTTGGTTAAGTTGCTTTAAAAGCTAAACAAATATCATTGTATTTACTATCACAATCATTTAAATACTTTTCAAACTATTTTCTAACACCAACTGTTTGTGTTCTGTTCACACTTCTCTAATCTTAATTTATTGATTTTTACATTACAGATACTGATATACACACATACGGTTGTGTATGAAAATGTTAGGGTCATCAATTATTCGAGTTAAACAACTGAAGTTTACAGTAATTTAAATTCGACTTACCAATGTCAACGAGGCTGACTTAGGACATGTGAAATGGGAAACGTCAAAATAATTCGTCCGCGCCACTTAACGTTCGAAAACTTCTCCCCAAAAATGATTTTGGTATTCCTAGGAGGGAACATCAAGCCGATCAAATATTTTAAAATTTTGAATTGCCGGTTTTTCAAAATTCATATTCTATAAATCCCTCTTGCTTTAAATCTACATTCTGAATTTAAGCTGTTTCTAAAAGTTATTAGTGTTGACACCACTCGCAAAAACTTCTTGGGGTAATTGCGTTTAGCGAAATTGAAACTCCTTTATATTAAAGCAAGTTTAGTACTAAATTGTCTGACGTGGAAAATTTCAATATATTTACATTTCACTCTAGTGGTTTCCATTCCAAAAAGTAAGTTTTTATAAAAACATTTAAATTTAAATTTTTTTTATAATAACCAGTAGTCAGGGGATTACCCCTGCACATGCATTGCATCCTGTTGGTATCAGAAAAATAGGTTATGAGAAGGAGAATATAGGGAGTAGTGTTTGTGGACATTTGATTTAAATTTCTCAATATAGCCTGCAACAGGAAAGACATGTTTAGGTAGTTTGCTCCACATAGGGACTGTGAGACTAAAGAACGAATTATCTCTGAAATGCATAGTGCAATTCACTGGCCAATAGACCACAAATTGGTGTGTCACGCAAATAAGCAAGGGTTTCAGGAACAAGCTCTCTGACTTCTTCGGAGTACATTCCATTACAGTATCGATATAAAAGGGAACCACACCCCACATTGCGATGATGTTCAAGTGAGTCTAGACGATCAGATACAACAACGTCACCTTCGCCCGTTCCTGTACGCGTTCAAGAAGCTCCAAAATAGACTTTGGAGCACCTGCCCATACATGAGAAGTGTATTCCATTTTCGGTCGGCTATAGGTGGTATAAATCTCGAGAAGATCAGGTGGCGTAAAGTAATTCCTACAATGTTTCAAGAAACCCAGACACTTGGATGTTTCCTTTGACAGAAAAAATCGTGTTCCGACTAGCGGACATCGCACTGGATTTTCATGATTTTCATGCCTAAAATATTAAGAGTTTCCGTCTTCCCAATATTTATACTATCCATTAATACAGACGATACAGAGTGATCCAATCTGCGTTTGTGTGTCAAAAGACAACATTGGGTCTTGCCGGCATTAAAGTCGACCCTATTCACACGGCCCCAATCGGAGATTAGCATCAAATCGCTGCTAAGGGTGTCATTCATACTCTGCCTCATAGCCCCAATCTCTAAGGAGCTAGGCCTGTATCCAAATTAGTATGAATGGCAAATGCTGCTGTCATCTGCAAAGGAATAGATAAAATTAAAAGTTCGACCTAGAAGGTCATTAAGAAAGAAAAGAATTAGTGTAGAAGAAAGGACGGAGCCTTGCGGTACCCCGGATTGATCTTAAACCCATTAGAAGAGATCGCATCTATTACAACACGAATGGTGCGATCCCATTAAAATGGAGAAAGTTTCAATCCTACGGTAATTTATCTGGCAAAATCTTTTTTAAAACTTTACAATCGACCGTAAAAAGTATTTTGAAAACAACTGCAAGAGAGCATTTTCTCTAATCTGTTGAATACTTGTCACATTCAAACTATTCATTTTATTTATTTCTAACTTTTCCACCAAAAATTTATTTTCAAAGTAAGCAAGTAAGTTATTTATGCAAGAAAATTGGATAGAATACTAATTTTAAAATTAATTTTCTTTATTCGATTAAAAAAAAACGACATAAAAAATATTTATTTTAAGTTTAAAAATGTTATTTATTAAGAGGAAAAAGTTTGTTTGCAAACAGACGTACATACATGCAATAGCAAACACCTTTTGTGTTTCCCCGGCTCAAATTTTAACCCAATATTTTGCTGCTTATGAAAACGCTTATATTATATCCAAATTATGTATAACGACGACTTTAATTATTGTTTCTGTTATTATTCACAGAGTCGTGATTTAGTTTTAATCTTTATTTTTGCTAACATGTTTTGGAAATCTATAGCTTGTTGGGTATAAAGGCTGATACGCAGTTCAAAGTGTGTGTAACAGAACTTTCAGGCACGAAAATTTTTCAGTATTTTACACAAACTTTTTATGGCTGCCTAAAGCTCAAGCAAAAGCTCCGTACCAACCCGTCTTAACATATCCTTCTCTTACGTTTATTCTTAGTTTTTACTAACCTTCCAGTTCCATTTACGTGGGAACTTTAGCTTTTTATTCTTGTTTGTCGAGAACGAGATATATTTTTGCATTAAAAGCTAATTTTAAATTAAATCCACTTAGATTTTTTAAAACACACGGACAGGTCGACAAAAAATATTAACCTTACAATGCCACAACTGCACCAATATATCTGTGGACTTTTGACAAAACCACTTATTTGAAAAAAGTGAATTTTAAAGACGAGCAAAAAAACTACTTATACATCGAATTTTCGCATGTACTTGCGATGTTAAAGTAGTTTTTTTTTGCTCTCCTTTTAAATTCACTTTTTTAAAATAAGTGGTTTTGTAAAAAGTCCACAGATATGTTATGACTTCATACTCAAATGAATGTTTTCGTTTATTCATAGACAGAGGACAAACTACTTAACTTTAATCCTCACATAAGGCCTGTCATACAATACTTACATCATCCATACAATATTATATTTTGCACAATTTTCTTGTTTTTATTTAAGCTTATATAAATATAAAAATTGTTTTTTTGTTTTGGTTACAAAACTTTGTATGAAACAAATTTAAATAATAATCATATTCATAAATAATTCTCAAATGCAAAGTGCTTTTGTGGTACCACACAAGCCGTTTACAAGTTTCTATACATTTAATATTGCAACTAATGTACATTCGTATATGTATAAATACATACATATATGCTTAGATACTAATATACATAAGTATATGTATATACATGTTTGAAAATACATAAAACATACAAAAGCAAAAGTTTACCAAAAAGAAGGAAGTACTCATAAGTTTCTAAATTAGGCACATCCTTGTGACCACTATGCAAAAGGGCAACAGCAAAATCGACATGAAAAGCGGATGTCACAATAACTGGCGATTTGTTGTTTCTGCTGTTGTATTGAAAAGCTCTTCAATACAAAAAAAATTAATGTCTGAGTTTGTGTATTGTGGCAAATTGTAAACTTTTGTTGCGACGGCCAATTTTTGAGATTCTCGCAAATAAATTTCACTTTGGAAGTTTATTATATGGATGCCACGGAGTAACAAAAATTATCAGAACTTAATTTTATTGACAACCAAAGAAAAAAATTGTTGTAAGTTTATTATTCTAAGAACAGCATAGTTTAGTTGGAAAAAATTCAAAACAAAAAAAACAGGGCCTTTTTGATTTTTCCGTTTTCGGTTATAACGTCTACATATATCCTTATGCCTGTTAATTGTGATCTTTTAGGTATTGTAGAACTAACAAGAATTTAGGTGTAAATCTAACTGTCAAAATTTAAAAACTTATGATAAGTATACTATAGAAAACAATCGTAAATAGATTAACGCTGAGACAATGCTACAAAATAATACAAATCACCATCAATTTGCACAAAATTCAGTTCAGCGGGGGCTTGTTTTTGCATTAATGAGCTTATTTATTAAATAAATTTTTTCAAATGATTTGAGACCAATACACAACAGACTTCCAGACTTCAGGCTCCATTTTATTCCAGAAAATTAAAAGTTTTCTGCGGTTAACATGCTTATGTCTTTATCGGAGCTTTTAGTACGGATAATGGAGCTCGTTGCCACCATAATCTACTCAATGACTTTTTGTTAAATACGAATGAAATTATGTTATACGGCATCCTCTTATTAAAATCAAAAATATTTTGGTTGTTTCCAATATGTCTACGCCACTGGGCTTAGCTGACAAAACAACCAAAATTGTCACCATGTAGTTCAACGTTTTTCAAATTATTGGTAACTATGGCCAACAATGTTCCAAAAAAATAGCCAAAAAATGGGCGTCCACAAAGCTCTCTGTCAATATCAGGGAAACCCCGTTTACAGTGTCTTTTATATTTTCATAAAAAAATTCATAAAATATTTAAAACTATTTTTAATATGTTTATTTTTTTAATTTTTTATTTCTATTGGACTCAATCACCATCTATACGTATCTACATATGAACATGCAGAAGCCCTTAAGTTGCATCCAACAAGTTAAATTAATTCATTCATCTACATTTCATGCAACCAACATGTGTATGTTGACTGTTTTAGGCAAAATTTGTTTTAAAAATTTTTTGCTACAATCATTGAGTATCGGCCTACTTCCGCCATAAGCCAAACTAATAATTTAGGCTTTGTTACATTCATATCTATCAGTTGGTTTGTCTGTCCATGTGAAAAACCTCACATTAAGCTTTTGCTTTCCTCCCGCAAAAAATTTACCAACAAATTTTTCTTTTTATAGTCGCCATGCATGTAAGTATGTGTGAGTTTGTATGCATTAGTGAAAGCATTATTAACAATCCCATTGAGACCCACATATTTAAACATACGTTGAATAACGAAAGTGCATTATCCTTAGAGCACGCGACCTCAATACTTTCCATATGTATTATGTAGCCAGACTAAACATGCACTTATGTATGACATGTGCCGCCTGCTTAGTTGTTTCCTTCTTTTTTAACCTTTTTGTGTCTGTAAATGTGTCGTCACAAAGCAAGTGTGGTCAGTTTAGAACAATACTTCTATAAACCAGTAAACGAGCCTGTTGATATTCATGTATTTTTTCCCCATATGACCGGATAATCAAGGTTTGTTGTTTCTGGTTTAAGTTGTTACGATTTATTTTTTTAAAATATAGAGAACGAATATAAAAATGTTCTGTGTACGCTTAAGCCAATCAATATTCAAACTCTGAATTAAAAAAAACACAAGTTAATAACACAGCACCTTAACAAAAACTTGTCACTAAAACATTATTGGATGAGTTAATTTCATAACGACTCAGATGGATGAGGAGATGGCTGGGTGGAAAGTTTAGGGAAAATATTTACATATCTTGCAACCTTAAAAAAATCTCCAAGTCCCCTTCAAAATGTAATGCGTTGTACTTGTACCTTTATAAAAATAAAAACTTACAAAAAGTAAAATTTGAATGATTTTTTATAACATATTAATTCAAAATCTCTACACAACAAAAATCATATGTTGCAAAATTAAGAAGTTTGTTTTTAAAATTAATCAAAACTAATACCTTAAATTTTTAAGGACGATTCGTACTAAAAACTGCTTAAAACAAGTCTAGTTGGGATAACTTAAAGAAATCAAACAGAAAAAATTGTTTTTTTTATATGCATTTTTACATTAAAAAACAAAGTGTTTCGATGGCCTAGATGGTAACGAACTGGTGTTGCAGTTTACAAAATCCGTTCTTACTGTACTTTTGACACCGCTACAGCTTGATTTAAGAAAAGATTTCTAGGTTAATATTTTGCGTGTAGCATTTTTCTATTTTAAATGTACTTATTTAAGTACTTATATATAAAAAAATCTTTTCAACCATATGCACATCCAACCTTTGCCCCAACTAGTTATTTTTGGTATTATTTTCTACTTAGCCAACTTCCGATTTTAATTTGACTTAACAGCCCTTAGTTTTATATTTTTTGGAACCAAAATTTCAAAATATGCCAACATATGCCAAAAATATAAGAAAAGAACTTTTTTCACTTAATTGACTTCTGATTTTAATCTAAATCCATAGTCGGAAAATTTGTATTAAAAGACTAATAATTTCCAAAAATGCAAAAAAGTATATAAAATGTGAATAAATTACTTTTTGTCAAAAAAGTACTCAAAAACTTAACAACGCACGTTTGTTTTCACATATCTTTTTAGTCCTTAATTATCTTCTGTCTGACAGCTACACAATTTAAACTTCAGTCTCTATTTTGATTGGATAAGAAGTTACAAAAAGAACAAATTTCACATTTTTTTTACCAATTAGGGTTGAAATTTCGAAAAAGTACCAGACAATCATTTGAGTATTTCTGAATATGATAGGTTCAACATTGCTTAAGGTCTAACTTATTGGATCTATACATCATGAGAGGTACCCCCAGTCCGAATTTAAAGGTCTCTTATTTACGCGGTTGGTCTGTAGAATAATAAACATCCAATTAAGTCAGTGAGTTAGTCATTTAACTTATTCTCTTACACATATAGTTGTAGGTATATGTTCACCAAACAAAACAGTTACAACAAAACTAATTCTAAACTATTAATAACATTCATCAATTACCGTTAACACAAGGTGCAACAATATAATTACGTTTTGAATCATTTTGTGGCTCCAAAACAGTTTTATTAAATACAAGTCAGCAATTAATCTTAAGAAATTATTGACATATAAGTGACGTTATTTGTTTACGCAACACTTTGACATTCTTCTTGAAAGTGTGAGTGTAAAGTATTCCTGTGTGTGTATTTTATTAAACTTTTGAAAAACCACAAATCAATTAAGCACTTTAATACCACACACGCATATTTACTCACACAAGCATATACATATGTATGTACCCAGTTAGCATTTGAAAGACTGTTTTGTGAATGTATAAGTAAATTGGGTGTTTAAGGACTATCCAAGATGACTAAAAACTATTTATTCAGTTAAAGTTGGAAAAATATTTGAAAGTAAATCCTGCAAAGGCTTAAAAATCTAAATGAAAACAATTTGTATAGAGTGTGGGAGATCATAATTTGATTATGCAAAATGTGGTTTAGTTAAGCATTAGTGCGAACATTGTCAAAAAGTTTGTCGGGAGCACCAATCATTTAAAAAGTCTGTCAAAAGAAGCGAGAGTAGGGCAGAATTTTTCCTATCGACAAACATTAGTTTTCAACTCGAAAACAAAACCATAAGCAACTATTTTAATCGCGCAGAAGAGTCAGTAAAGACTAAAATATGATAACAAAAAAATGTTAACAGGGTGTAAATGTGTCAAACGTAAGTTAAACAATAATAAAAAAAAGTATACGTCGACATTAAGCATTATTCAAAAATTAATTCAAGTCGTTATTTAAACGAAAAACACGCAGAGAAATCTTACGATATATAAGATTTTTGTATTAATTTTTGATCAAATCGTTAAAGAAGCAAATAAATAAAAATTAATTAATAAGCAAATAAGAAAATTACTTAAATTAAATAAAATTCCAAGCATAATTATTGTTCGAATATTGTGTTTAAAAATGTTTAGGAATATCGTTAAATTGAAAATTTTTACATTAAATAACATTTAAAGATACATTTCAACATATATATTCTACTAGCATCAACTAAGTACTGTATTTATATCTAGAAAAGTATATAAATTTTCTTTGGCACTACGATTAATGTCACATTAATACCTGATGCTATGGTTATCATCTATTCAGGGGAGAACATTAGCCAAGCAACCATTATGTGTGAACAGAAAAAAGTAGCATGTGTGTGTGTGTGTGCAAAAAGATTTATCCATTTCTTGTTGCATGTTTCCAGCAAAAAATCTAGATTGAAAAATAAATCCAAAGTTAAAAGAAATACAAAAGAGCAAAGAAAAAAGATTATCAAGTATTTTATAAGATTTATATGATAAAAGTTGTTACTGAAATGCTTTTCTTTAAAATCTCGATATTATTTAAAGGGGGATTTTTTTAATAATATTAGTTAGATGTAATAATGAATAAAATATTTATATGTGAGCATGAATTAAATTATATGAAATAATAATAAGATCTGTAAAAACTTTTCATGCTGCTACTGCAAGATTTGACATATTAAAACTTATACGTAAGATAAATACATGCAATTCATACATATAAGTAGGTATGTAATACATACTATGTATTTACATATATATATATATATATACAAGTATTTTATGTATATAAATATCAATATTTCTCTCCAATTGTTCATTGTCTAACTCTATTTATATAAACGCTGTCTTCTAATTTATTGCAATATTTGACTTAATACAATAATATTTATTAAGAAAACAATTTATTTTGCTGAAAGCAGGTTAAAGCAATAAACCTAAGATAAATTGAATGAATAAAATAAAGGAGCTAATTTGGAAATGTTCTTGCCGTTCAAACAATACATCATTTGTTTATTGGGGACACAAAACCTAAAGTGGCAATTAATTTTTGAAAGTTTTTAAAGTTACATTATTAAGAAATTATTATAAAATTAATTTTAAGTTGTTAATAGAAACTATTTGTACTAACAAATAATAATAATAATTAAGCTCATTTACATAATAATTATTATAGGTTTATTAGGGGCTAATTTGATAACTATTCAATAGAAATTTGACAAATGTGCGTTTAATAGACCTACAATAATTAATACGAATATTGGCTTAAAGCTACAAATTGAAAATATATTTCTGTTATGTTACAATTGAATCGGGAGATTATATATTAGCAAAATTGTCATTTTGAGCTTAACCCTCATTATCAGGCGGGATGGGTACAAACTTAGCTTTTTTATTTTCAAAAACTAAAACGTTTTTGCTTTTATCAATTCAGCTGTGTTTATTTTTCCGATGCTTAAAAATATATTTGAGAGCCCACTACGTGAGGTAGAACTCTTTGTGCTAAATCCCCTAAGTGGATGGGTGCAAACGTACTCTCAATTTTAATATGTGAGGTGGACAGTAAAAATCAATTAAACTGCTTTTTCGTAACAAAAACTCTAAGCAAATCAAAATATGTAATATTATATGCAAAAAATAAATAAGAGTACAGTTATACCTATACCGCCCGACAAGTGATCACGGTATTTACTTCGTTACTTTGTCCCTTTTATATAAAATCATGATAATATTTGCTTACAAGCATGAATACCTAAAACTATATTATTTTAATTAATATATAGCATGTATGTTTGTGTAATAAACGTTGCCATTTTCGTTAATATTTTTTTGCATGCATATGATTTAAGTACGTTTGTATGCATTAACATACATAGAACTCATGCGTATAAGTAATATTTAATTTCAAATTAAAATAATTATTTGGCACATTATTTTTCTTTGAGTTTTTTTTTAATTCGTAAAAAAAATTCTTCTTCTTTAGCATAAATTAAAATATCATTAATCATAAGCATTGCATGGTATGTGTCTTCCTATAGTTCTCTGATAATTTTTGTAACAAACACATTTTTAATTTATGAACTACCACCACCCATAGTGATTTTGATTAAGCATGTCTGACAATTCTAATTATCGCTGTTGAAAACTGATTTATTATGAGATTAATTACAGCATATGATTTTCTAACAAAAAGCAAAATATATAGAAGAGGCAGTAAAAAGAGAAACTTCGTAAATTTATGTGGTTTTTTTATTATCCACCAGACAAAATACAATGAAAAAACAAACAAAATTTTTTTTTCTGTTTTGGTTTTCGTACACGAGCTACAAATTACACTTCCTTTAGATTATAACTTTAAAAATTTTGAGTATTTTTTTATAAGAAAAAAACCTTCCTCACACTTGTATCGCGCACACTTTACTTAACGGAATTCACGTCACGTAGATTGCATAATGTCCACAGATACAATATAATTAGTTTTGATTACAGTAAACACAAGACAAATTTATACTTAATTATAAATGAAAAGAGAGTAAAAATAAATGGTGAAAAAATTCCAAACAAACGTATTAAAAAAAATTAATTTAAGAGTAGAAATGCTTGCAAAAATTTTAGCAAAAAATGCATTTTGTATTAAGCAATTGAATTGTCATAACAACAAAAATATACATTAAGAAGATGAAATGTCTTAAAATGTCTAAAAATAAATTGTTTATGTATTGTTTATGTATAACCATTTAACACATATATTTGTATACGTTATCACACCCTTGACGTTAATAAAAATTAAATTCACTATACAAATTGACAGACATACACATTTACATAAATTCGACATTATAAAACATAACAATAAGTTGATATTAATAAAAAAAATATGTTGTTTTAAAAAAAAAACTAAAGATAATATGGAAAAATAAAAAAAGCAACGTTATTACAGCCAAATAGCAGGTTGTTCATTAACCGAAAATTTAATAAATAAATGTAAATTAAAGATCTGGATTTTTTTTTTAATTTTTACGTCTGGCTCTACTTTAATAATTTACGATTAATATCCCAAACACATACATATGTATGTATGTATGTGTGTAATCATGCATTTATTTATGTATTAATGCTAATTGTTGCACATAATTTTCTCATTTTTTGAATTGAAACGTAAAAATCTTGTTTCAGTTTGCATAAAATAATTACAAAAATTATTCTAAACATAAAATACGGTTTATTTGGTAACATAATGAAAAATATGTGCTGTTGAGATGGCGGTGCTTTGTTGGCATAATTATCCCTTCAGTTGTACGAGGTTGTTGGTAATTTTTTTTTATACAACTTGGTCTAGCTGCATTTCTAGGTTTCTAGTTTTTCCCTTTTTTTTATTTTGTTCATTTTAAAACAAAATCACTGACCGAGATTTTTGCACCCAAAATCAATTTAGTACGATGCTCCGTACATAAATGTTTGTGTGAAAAGTGAACAAAACGAAACAATGGAAGGCAACGTTTCGTGCCTCCTGTCTAAAACAATAAACACTGGAAATGTATTTTAACATTTTGTTCGTTACTTATACGTAGAAAAACAAACAAAATAAATTTAAGCACAATAGTTAAAAAAACGCTTTAATGTTGTTGTTGTTTTTTCATTTAACTGCTGTTTGTGCCAATTGTTCAGGGCATAAACTTTAATTCCAAAAAAAATCTATAGTTTTATTGGGGCATTTGTAAAAAAATTGAAAATAATTCATTAATTTTGTTTATTTAAATAAAGTAAAACACAAAAACGCTTTAGTGAATAAACAAACACTTGAACATATTATCCTTTTTATTTGTATCAATAAAACTCATCGAATCGTAGTTATAGTTGTAATAGTTTGTAGTTAAACTTTACGAGTTGTGAGTTTTCTTTTCATTTCTGTTGCTGCACTTGTGGCGAAAGCAAATTGAATTTCGCATTTTTATTAATTCTTCTTCAAATTTCTTTTAAGTTTCCTTTTATTTTATTTACCAAGTTGCTAATGCTGAGGTTTCTATACTTTTTATTCCTGGAAGCATAATTTAATGAAGTAGTAAACACGCAAAGTCCCATCTATAAAAAAGTAAGATAAATTATATCCCGTCGAAATTACAACTTCATTATATCCAATTTAGGAATCGTTTGTTTCTTTTTATCCTCTGCCTCCCCTTTTGCGCTTGAGGTTAGAAAATAAATGAAAATTGGTATAAAAAATTATTCGTATAAGTATTTCAAACATAAGCAGGGATCATAAACTTTCCAAATCACAAGCGTGGTTGACTAAAGACAACAAAAAAGAAAACAAAATATACAAATAAAATAACGTTTTGTTTCTTTTATTGTTTGTTGTTGTTGTTTGTTTTCTTTTCTTCAAAATAACCATAAATTCAGTTGAAAATATTATGCCACAATAGGGAAAAATATGACTGAATAACACACCTTAATCTTATATCTTTTTGTTCTGTTGCATTATGATGACGATGATGATGTTAACGTGTCCGTCTATACAGTTGAGAGCAAAATCTTATGCTCTAATTTAAGAAGAAAATGTCAACGTAACTTAACTAAGACAGCAAAAGTATAAGACGAAATCAAAATAACATTTTATAAACCCATTTTGTCTTACAGCGACTTGCAAAATCTTTATATTTTACCAAAATTTCAGCTTTTTGCCTGTTTATTTAAAGAAGAGTGCGAAATGGTGGTTTTATTGAACATCATCACTGCATAAAAAGAAAACCCCCTAAATGGTATAAAATGAAAAAACCCCTAGTCCTTGCCAAACCTTTGCTTTTCAATTACATCTCAAAAAATGTGTAAATGTAAACTTTTTTTTTTACCAAATTAACAATAGTTTTCCTATCAGTTAATATATGAATAGGGTGACCATTCGTACTAATTTCATCACTACATTTACTAATTTTTCACTTGGCGTACTGATTAAATATTTGTGTACTGAAATGTACTGATTTTTTAAAAATATACTGATTGTACTGACTTTTCTTCAAGACAAATTTTATTATATTATCCTCAAAAATTTGTTAAATTATAGCAGAACTAGAGAGATAGGTATTTTTATAGCAGCAAAAAGTGTATTAAAAATTATTTAAGTTTTTCAAATCTTGCTTTGAGTCGATCGACAGCTCCCCAAAAATGATTAAACATATTTTGAAAATTTATATTTTTTTACAAGAATACATGATACCCAGACAGACGGAAAGGATTTAACGAACCCAATTTTTATTTAGTTTTGTATTCATATCTATGGATCGGGATCGTTGCAGACGAATGAAAACTTAAGCATCAACAATAATAAATACAATAAAAGCTTTGTTTTAACTTTATAAAACATTTAAATATAAGTTAAACCAGCACAGAATCAAATTATTTTCTACGATGTCTAGATGCAGACTTAGATTACGCTTAATGACATCAACTTTTATAGACAAATCATTAATCAAATTACAAACGAAAATACTGATGGGGAAAAGGTTTAAAATGAAGCAGGAGACGTTGAGGTACATTGGAAGTTGGACCTACCAAAAACTGCGAACAGATGTTGCCATTTAATAGTTTGATGGCGAACGCTACATTTAGCATTGTTGTACGATTTTTAAGAGTTTGAAATTTTATCAGTTGCAGCCTCGATTAATAGAATGGCTTGATAAAGAGATACATAAACTCCTAGTTTTAACAACTCTATCGATTTTAAATGAAACTGGCAAGGCCTGATGGTGTATTTATGCATTTTTAGAATTAAATAAACAAAATGAGCGTTTGGAAGTGTTTTGATTAGGTTCCTGCATTCATTGCTAATTTTTAGTCCATAACTGTCACATATCTTAGTAGATGTGAGTGTATAAGTGTGTGTGTTATGAAAGACACGACTGCCATATTTTCCAGTCCTTCTTTCTAATTTTAGTTTTGCTATCTTATTTAAACACAAATAGAAACTGTATGTCTATTGTCTCCTTAGTTTTTGTCTTTCACATGTTTGTGTGGTTTTTTGATTTTTGTCTTTAAGATTATGACAGTATTTCAGATTTTTTATGGACTTACATAAATTAAAATCTTTATATGCTTATGTGTGTGTCTACCCATACATACAGTACACATGCATAACAGAACATGTAATTTTCATTCTTAAATAATATATTAAAGATTTTGTTGATATCGCAATTGATGTTGCCATTTCCATTGTCGTTCTTCTTCTTTTTTTGTAGTGGATGTTGTTTTTTTTCTAACAATTTAACCTTTGCTAACGAACATATCATGTTTATAACCTTCTAACCACTGAAACCACTAAACAACAAAACATAAACAAAATATATATATTAACGAGTAAGAATACGAATATAAGTACGAGTTTGCGTTTGTGTGTTGTAAAAATGCTCTTTTAAGTTTATTATAAAAATGCAAAACAGCATAAAACAAGGACATAAAAATAAAACTCAAACTAGCAAACGATATAAAATCGTACATTAGAAGGAAAAAAGGAACATTTTCACAACATTTTCTTTTATTATTTATTTGTTTTTTATTTTTTTGCATTTGAATTCTATATGTTTGTTATTTTATGTATTCTGAATTGATAGACATCCATATGTGTGTATTAGTGTCGGTATTTGTGTTTCGGTATGAACTTAAGTGCGATTATGTTTGTTGTGTTTAACAAGTTTATTACTTCTTCCCAAAATATTTATATGTAAATGAATGTATGTATGTATATAACTTTTTATATACATATATCAGTGTACGAGGCGACATATGTTGCAATTGACCAAAACTTAAAAAGTAGCTTTGTGATTCGCTTATTTTAATTGCAACTACAAACCTCACCGAATACATACACATATTTAAATTTGCGGGGAACCATAAGAAATCGAGTAAATTTCTGGACATCACAATTAACCGTAGAAACTTTTGAGCAATCATATTTAAAATAGACGTCATTAAATGTATTTAAGGTGTATTCAAGATGCCACTCCTACTTTCTTAAAATAAATTTTAAAAAACTTTCTAAATTAAATGAGCAGCTAAATAAAATTTACTTTATAGATAAATGGATAATTGCTTATGCCCTTGATAGTACCAATAAGAAATAAACATAAATAATTTCTTATTTATATATTAACTTCTTTAGCTAGCAGGGCCTGGCCTAATTTCTTGTGTGTAAATAAAAATTTGTTTTATTACAATTTTGCCAACGTTTCGTCGATTTTTTGTCAACTTCTTCAGGGCTTGGTAAAACAGTAATGATTTTATCACAGTAGCTTAACAATTAAGTTAAGCTTATTAAAAATTAAAAAAAAAAAAATATGTAAACAAAATTATTAAAGTTTTTGTGCTTTTTTTTGTTTGTGCTTATATGTACTAAAAGTACTAAATTATAAATAATTTCCCTTTTTTCTTTTAAATAAGAAGAAAATATTACAGAAAACAATATTTTTAACATTAAACTGTAGCATTAAAGGAATCAAATAATCTCATATTTGTTATCAAAACTTTTTTCCAATAAACGATAAAGAGTTATCTTGTTTTATCTTGTCTTGAAAAAGTTCATAAACAATCACTAAAACTAACTAGGAAGAAGAAGATTAAAAGGATTCGAAAGTAATTGTTAATAAAATTATTCAAACGTAAATAAAACTTTTTTACTAAACATTTTAAACATTGAAGACTTTGATTTAACAAATCTTGTGAGAATAATAAGAAATCGAAAAATCTTGTTAAAACTTGGTTATTTTCAAACAAATAAGCAAACAAACCCAGAACAATCAACACCAAAACTAAAAACACACACACAAACCCAAACTCATTCCACAAGACTGATAAAGAGTTTACGGAAAACTTTATCAAATTATTTTGTAACCGACAAAAGAAAATAATTGTAACTGTAAAGAAATAGAAAAGAAAGACAACTCACCTAGACGAAAAAAAATCTATGAATTTTCCAAACTAAAAGTTTGCAAAAGAAACTGAAGTACAAAAAAAGTGCTTTACTTATTCGTACAAGTTGTCATTAACGTGCTTATTTAGTTCTCTCTTCATTCTTAATTTGTGAAAATTCACTTTTTATTTTAGAAACTGTTAATCTATTGACGAGGGAATTTCCATTCCGTTCTACTCTATATTAAAACGACTATTTTTGGTTGTTGCACTGCGCCATGCTTCCTTGGCCTTGTTCATGTGGAGTAAAGTAAATTGTAAGCAGCTTAACTTTTTCTATTTTATCAATCTAATGAATTTAAGGACTCTTTAAAGTATTTAGACCTTATAAAGTCTTTAATGTAGACAGACGACTATCTTAACGTTGCATTACTTCTTGTTTTTAAGATTTAGTTTCAATTTCCAAAAGTATTAACACTTACCGAAAATTTTCTTAAGATCAAAAGGAAAAAAACCTTTACGCAAACCTTAACACTTAACGTTTCCTAAATCCTTTTACAATGTATATGACTGTGCTTATGTATTTGTGTATGATCAAGTATATAAGTGTAAGTGTGTTAGTTGTGCTGTTGGTGTATGAACAGTTGAGTTTTTTTATGAATTTAAATATTTATTATCAGTGTACTTTTGTTACAATCAAATATAAATATTCCATGTTCTATACAAACATGTTATCTACCTGATATACATACGCACGCACACACATATGTATTATATTCGCATAAGTACATACATATGTTGTTTGTGTTAATTAATGTATGCAAAAATGTATCTAATAGCACACAATCATACCGCCATATTCTGTTTGTCTATTTATTCCGAAGTTAATTTTTTTCTTTTATTTTAAAATATTGTGGGCTAAATGTCATTTTGTTATCATATGATTACAACAATTGTGGCAAATTGTTTTTGCAAATAGACAAAATGATGTTCAAAACATTTGTGGTCGTATTTAAAACGATGTAAAAATAGAAATTCCAAGGATGGCGTTCACTTTAAACGGTAATGAAATAAATAAAACATTTAAATAAAATGTAGTTTTATAGTTATAAAGAATGCGTTTAATTTTAAATAAATGTTAATTGTGTTAATTAAATAATGACAAAATTTTTAAACACAATTCAGGCAAACAATTGTTCAAAAAATATTTTTTTTAGTGCAAATTATACAAAGAAATAATTTGATAAAAAAAGTTGTAAACTTTTTTTCAACCTGAATTGGCTTTTATTTAAATACAAAAAGAATACGTAGGTACAGACTTTGCATTGCTTTTTTTATTCATTTACTCTTAGTTTATAACATTTCTTATGTAATTTGTTACAATTTTTTCTCTAAAGTATTTTAAGAGAATAAAAATCAGGGTAAAGATCTCATTTAAAGCGGAAATAAGAAAACCCCTGATTTATGTTATAAAATTTACTGAACCTCAAATAATATTAAACTGGATTAAGCTATATATCTAGTCGATCAAAAACATAGCGCAAATATGTATATTTACTTATATAACGGCACACCGTATACGGTTTTAAAAATACCAACAAATAACTATTACCACCTGATAAGCAAAACTTTTCTAATCGAATTCGTATTACAAAAACTCACATAATATTTTTTTCCAATTTGATTATCGGCAACCTTTGTTAAACTAATAACGATAGAAATTGTTTATGGACTGATCAACGCCCCTCTTCACAGGTTTTACTTTTCTGTAAAATTTTGTACAAAATATAATTTCATTAAAAGGTTTAAAGGGACATGGACGAACATAATATCAATTCAGAAGATGACTTTTCCTTAATTGTTTAAGTTAAAGGCAGATTGTAGGATTTTACTTTATGGCGTTACAAACATCAACATCAACACTTTTAAGCATTAAGGGATATATAAAGACAAATATAAATACAAGATGTTTAACGACTCTTTACAAACATGGATATCACTGCAGACAGAGAAAAATATATAATAAACTCCTAATTCAAGTCATTAAAAATTAATCTTTATGTTGCATCTATAACAGTTGTTGTTCTTATTTTACAAGAAGAATTTAAATTTACCTAATTTAAATGGTAAATTATTTATTTTAAAGCAATTTTTTCTTTGAGCATTAAATTTATATATAAAACCGAACATTTGTAGTGTTTTTTGTGTTGATATATGAACTTTCACATAATAATATAATACTAAAAGTAGCAATAAAAGGCTAATTTGTGGTAAGCAACAAGTTAAAAATTAAACACACGACATAAATTATCTACTACTTTACATTACTGCCTTTTTACACAAAACTATAAGACAAGCGGGAAGGCGGGTAGACAGACAAAAACGTGCAACTTACAACAATAACACACACGCAAGCATTTTAACCCACATTCTTGATTTTAATAGTATAAGAGAAGCAACAAGCGGCTTGTTTCTAATTTAGTTGTCAGGATCAGGCTGTGCTAAGTCAACATTAACACATACGCATGCTAATGCATATTTACTTATGTTTGTACATAAATATTTAAGAAATGGCATGCGAGAAAACACACACAAATTCTTTGTGCCCTGCTTAAACACAACCACTTGCAGACAACAAACAAAACCGAGTAATTAAAGGACTCCTGCAGTGCCAACTCATGTTGAGCAATAATAAATAAATAAACATTGAAACAGACAGACGGCCACTTTCGTTTGTTTTATTCCTTTGTGTTACTAATCAGAAATTATTGCACAAAAGCATCGCAGCTTTATTAACAATTGCAAAAACAAAAACTATGTAACAAAAAAAAAAAATACACTTAAACTTGTTAAAAAGTTTTACCACGACGGTTTCAACAAAAAATTGAGGAAACAAGGCTCTTTCTGTTTGTAAAAAATTAAAAACTTTTTTTTTTAAATTAATTTGAGGTTGAGTTGCTTAGCTTGATATTTGTTAATACATATATTTGAAAAGAACACACATATAGACATACCATACTTATGTATGAATGATATATGCAAATTAACATATTAAATTATTTTGCAACTTCCTTTAATGCAAAGTAACGTTTAAGTGTAAACAAATGTATTTAAACGTATATTCTACTTTGGTACTTATAAAGTATCTACATTCATTTCAAATTAGAAATAGAGATGATAAAATATATTTATTTGAGAAACACGCATAACACAGTCAAGTAACAAAATAGAAACAATGTTATTATATCTGCTATTAAAGAATCATTAATCATTTGAAAATATATGTATAAATAATATAAAACACTGAAGTTAAAATGGTAATTATAAGCTCGCTTCCGTTAGAAATATCCTTTGTCGTCCCCGCTGTTTAGTTGTTTTTTTTAATCTTGTGCTGCTGTCGAATTAAGTGTTAATTACAGAGACGACAACAGATAATAAATGGCATTAATGATGGTTAATTATGAAGACTGACATTTAAAACAATACAATTAGGAGTTTAAATATTTCGGGTATTCAAACGGTATGCTATCAAGTCATATTGTCTTAAAGTTTTAATATTTTACAATAGTTTAAAAAAATGGTTGTTGTGCTTAAAAGAAAAAAGTTCTATAATAATATGACTTTTTAAACTGTGTTTATTGTTTTGTCATAAACAGCAGAAACCTGACCGAAACTCTTTAGTGAAGCCGTTGATATAATTAACAAGTCGCAACCATTAATTTTGAAATATTTTTGAAATTACTTATTTTTCTTTTTTCTCCAGCAGCTGATGAAAATTTAAAATAGCACACTTAATTATGAGCGGATGCTTACCACAGTAGTATTTTTTCGTTTTAGTTTTTTAAGACATATGACTTTATGACTACCTTGTGAATACCCTAATTATTTTTGAAAATTTATTTTAATGTTTTTAAAAATTATGCTTCAAAAAATAGTTTAAAGATAACCATTAAGTTTTAGCAAGAATTTTAAAATTGTTTTGCTTTTTCATCGACTGTAAAACAGTAGTAAAATATGTTTTACAATCTACTTTCAGTAGCTAGAAAAAAATAAAAAAAATTATATTCTTAAGTGCAAATAAAGTTAAAAATATAACGTTAAACGCGCCACTCTAGTGCGTTTTTAAATAAAGGCGCTGAGGATAAAAAATTATTCTTTTGGGTAGTGAAAAAGCGCTAAGTATAGCGTGAAATGCGCCAAATTGGCGTCACTGCCAGTTATAGTCCAAGATGCTTTATTTTATATCTCGTATTCTAAATTCAAAGTATGATTTTCTAACGAATATATTTTTGAAGTGTTCATATTGCAAAAACAAATGTCAACATAAATTTCTTTCTTTTGTTTAATTAAAATAATGGATTTTTATATTATATTCGCACAGTACTAAAACTTAAACGATCTAGCTAAAAGGGTTTGAGTAAAGACCCAGTTAGTCACGTTACTTCTTCTAATTCCTAAATACACAAAATCAAATACTTTAAGCAACAAAATTTACAAATACAAATGTAGTAAAACTTAAACTTTACTTTGCAAAGATGCGTTTAAAATTGTCTGTACAATCCCATGTATATCCTTTTACATGTATAAATATAAGTTTGAATGTATGTGTTTTTTAAATAAATATTTAGTAGAGGGTTATGTCCATGTTTATGTATGTGTCGAGTTTATTACAGTCGGTTTGTTTGGGATCTCTAGAGAGCATCTGTGGCTACATGTGAAACTGCCAGGAGCAAATTCATACATATTTATGTGACACTTAACAAATCCAAAACAAACAAAACCAACAGATGTGTACATATTTATATATGATAACATTGCAATTATATACATACATACATACACATATGTACATACACAACAAACTACAAATATAAATTTTAAATTATTTTTATTTGTTTACAATTACTTATACATGATGTTTTCAAATATAATTTTTTGTTGTCTGGAAATTTAATTTGACAATAATTCTGAAATAACATAAAAAAATTAAACAATTAAGTTGTAAATCTTTTTAAAAAAACTAAAAAATGATTAATGTATGTATGTATTACATGGCTTTAAACACATCAACATATTATTTTGTTTAACCTTTTTGCCTACATTTTCAACAATACTGCTTCATTTTTATATTTCGTAGTATGTCTTTTGTTTGCTTCAAAATACATATAAAAAAAATTTAGTTAGAAAATAATTGCATATCATTAGTTCGTAATTTTTTCAAATCCGCAGTCCATTTTTTTGTATCTCTATAATATTGAAAAAAATCAATCTCCAAACTACTTTCACAATTTGCTAAAGGCCTTATGACCAACGTCAGCCAAGAGTGTCTCTAGGGCTTTACTATTTCCAGGTTCGAGTTCGGTTCCGTTCCGCTTAAGAAATACACGTTCGGTCAGGCTCTTCTATTTATTTGCGCAGTTATCTGTACCTGAAATCCCTTTTAAAACAAATATTTTTTGTAACACTTCGAAATTAACTAAAAAAAGAAGCCCTCAAGTCTCTAATTAGCAAAACTAAATAAAATATTTTGCAACAGTTCTTATTGATTTTAAAAGTATTTCTGTTCACAAAAATTTAAAATACAATCTTTTTAGATAGGAATTGTTTCCATATTTTGCTTCAATTGAATTTTCAATTCCACATTATTAAAAATGTACAAAAATATTCTTTGATTTTGTTATGGTCTTACCTTTTACTTATTAAATCGGAATTAGTATGTAAGTGTGCAAGTGTCAATCTATACTCTCTCAATGATTTTTTTTAAACTTTTTTAATGTTTCACGTGCTAAGGAAGCAATTTTGATTTTTATATTCTTGCCAAACCTTATAGAATTCTCATACTCAATCACATTAACACAAACCTACGTTACTTTGTCGCTTATTTGCACTTTTCCCCTTTTTCCTGTTTTTTTTTTGTTTGTTTTTTTTTTTTTGCAGACGGACAAAAGCACCCTTTTTTGTTGCGCTTCAAAGCCTTTTTAAAAGTTTGGCGACAAACTTTTCATTTTTCTCAATTTCAGCAATGTAATTTCGAAACTAAGACGTGACATTTTTTAAATAAACACAAAAAAAATGTATTATGAAATTTAATGAGATATTTGTTATCGAAAATAATCCAAATATAAAGAAAAATAAATTACTTACACCCATAAGTATATATCATAGGGTGGAGCGTTTGTTTGAGTAATTGCTTGGAATACCTGTAAAGGGTTGCTCTTTCAACTGTCAAATCTCATGATATGCTTAGAGATGTATTCAACAATACATTTAGAATAGCTAAAAAGCATTCTTAGTGCAATCCTAAGATGACCAACCCAAGATTTTATATTTCGTTTGTTTAATTTTAGAAAGAATAAATATTAATAATGCACTATCGCTCTACCCTAATGTTTACCCATATGTATGCGTGTAAATAGAAGTAAAGATAAAAAATATAAAAATTTTTAAAATTGCTTTTTATTTAATTTTTTTTTTTAAACAAGTTTCCATTGAAAATGTTCAATGTTTTCACTTTACTTTTATGAGATGGAATAATTGTCAAAACAATATTCAGCCAGTTTGATACTAGAATATTTAGTATTTAGTTCAACTTTAATAATGAACACTTGAAACGTGTTTGTTTGTGTTAAAGGTTTATTAAGTTAAGAGTTACAATCTATTTAGGTCAAGTCATTATTAAAAATGGAACGTTTTTGGTATCCTTTTTTAACAACTCAGCATTAACATTCATCCACATGTTACTTTAAAATAAACCTTTTTTTCATGAAAGGATAAACCCAAAAGGGTGAAAAAGTAAAAAAAAGTAGAGCAATCATCACTTCATACTGATAGTGATATACAGATCTAAAAAATTTTAGAATTTTTTTAAAAACTCTGACTGTAGTCACCCAAATCTTTTAAGCACTAATCAAAACTGATAAGATATTTTAAAGCCAAATTACTAATAATCATCCTTTTGCACCTGCATTCCCAAAAACATACCTTAAATAAAAAAAAAAAAAATTTATGAAAACTAAAGAAATCAAATTTAAACAAGTTATGTTTTAATAAAATTTAATTGAAATTTGTTTAAATTCGTGTGTGTGTATTGCATGTATGTGTGTATGTACATACATACATACGAATATACATAAATTAATTTGAATATGTGAACATGCACATGAAATCATTTATATTTTATTAAATACCAGCGCATGTTAAAATTTATGCAGGATGAAACAATTTTCAATAGTAGAACTTACATGAAACCCATGGCTAAACTATGGACCGATCATAAGATCCTAAAGATATGCACAGTTTTAAGGACATAGATATAGTAATAAGTATAGTAATTAGTGGTTTGCTAGGGAGATATAGCTCAAAGTTCTTTGAATAAAATGCGTTAGTTAGCTAAAGTGTTTAACCTTTTTGCTACAACGCAACAATAAAAATATTAAAATTTGAAACTACTCGGTCGCTTTATAGGAACAAAGAAGAGCAAAAAACAAGTAAGAGCGCTATATTCGGCTGTGCCGAATCTTATATACCCTTCACATTGGTCTTTTAATATACCCAGCCGAGTTATTTTGTACTGCAAATAATATAATAAAAATACCTTGTGCCAGCTTTAAAGTCCGTAGAAAACTACAAAATTTTAACGTTCGTATGGATAAAAGAAATAGATGAGGAACGTTTGAGGTCGACAGTAATAAAAATTTTTGACATTATTTATAATAAGAGGTTAATTAAAAAATTTCTTCAACTTTTTTTTCCAAAATGTATGAATTATTATTACTTTGCTTTATTACTTTTTGTGGAATATTTAATTTTGATATGTATTACCGTTTCCGAGATATAGCGTATCGAAAATTTCATAAAAATTGTGAATTTGTATGGGAGCTACCCCATATTCACCTCCCACTAAAAAAATTTTTACTTCAAGACGTAGGTTTTGCTGTCCAATTACTTTTTGTAGAATATTTGATTTCGATATCTATTACAGTTTCCGAGGTATAGCGTATCGAAAATTTTACAAAAATTGTGAATTTGTATGGGAGTTACCCCATATTCACCCCCCCCCCCCCCCCAAAAAAAATTTTTACTTCAAAGTATAGGTTTTGCTGTCCAATTACTTTCTGTAGAACATTTTATTTCGATAGCTGTTATAGTTTCCTAGATATAGCGCATAAAATATTTCACCAAATTTGTGCAATTGTAAGAAAACTACCACTTCCCCTGATCCTATCTGATCCATTATTTAGGTGCCTACTTTAAGAGTATCCGTTTCAAGTTTTGTGGCAAGAGTGACTATACTTACTGAGATATATAGGGATATATGCACGGATTTTGTCCTAAAAAAATGGGTTGTTTTGGGGTTTCGCTTATATCTCGGTCAATAGTGAACCGATTTTGCTGATTTTAAATAGCGATTGTTAGCGGGATATTTCTAATCGTTTGACACCATTAACTGGTCTGTATCTTTTTATTTGACTCCGGAAACTTGATTTCAACAGACGGGCAGACAGACGGACATGGCTATATCAACTTCCCTATCTATAAGGATCCAGAATATATATACTTTATGGGGTCGCAAATGGATAATAAAGAAATTACAAACGGAATAACAAACTTTTGTACATAATCCGTGCGCATAAACTGGAGAGCAAAATAAAAGTTCAACATTAAACGAATCAACTATAAATAGTTGCATGCGAAATCAGAGATGATAAAAGAAATAAATTTAAAAAACTTAAAGGCATTTTCTAATTACGATCGTTTTTTTTCAGCTCTCTATAAACAACAATTCCGTATGCTAATTTTGTATTATAATAAAAATTAAAAATAATTTAACTGAATATGTTTTTTGTAGGTTAAGTTTGTTTTTATGAGTTTCATTGCTTCTTACATTTAATCGTCAGTAGACTTTCACCAAATTCTTGAAAAACCTCATAAATATAATTTGCTTTTATGAAATAACTTCAGTAAACTTATTGAGAATTATTATTAATAAGCCAAAACATTTAAGAATTTTTTCAAAGACTAAACAAACCATTTTTCGTTATTCAATTTGATTTTCTTTTTTCCAAATAGGATTCGGAATTTTCAGTAATAAGAATGCTTTAAGAACTGCAACCATTATGTAAATAATTAAAATTTTAGTGTAAAGCTTTTGAACATAACTTTCATATCTGACACTGTAATATGCCATCAGGACTGTCCCAAAAATTTTGCGTAAGTGTGTGTGTGTTAATTTTCATAAAAAAACTTTTTAATAGTACGAGTTGTAGACAAATACAACACACACTGGAACCCATTACCACATGCACACATACATATACACACTGAAGCATAACTACATACTTTACATACAATCACGCACATATGTTTGCATGTCTATAATTATGTTGCTATTTTCTTTAACCCAAAGTATATGTACAAGTGTCGCGCAAAGTTTTTTTTTTATAATTATTATTTGATGTTTCTTTGGCTTTTGCTTAAAATAAAGCTAATCAAAAGTCACTTTGCTGAAAGAAAAAATACATTTATAAATATATTTTTAAGTATTCAAACATGCGTCTCCAAGATTTATGTAAATTATGTAAAAATTTCAAAATACAGAAAAAAGTTAAAAACTCAATACACAAACAACGAAAAGTTGCTAAAAAGTTTGTTTCTTAATTTCAAAATATGGATATTTTATGATGTCTTCTTTATAACAAAAAAAAAAAAAAATACAAAAGACGACAACGAAAAAGGAAAAAGGAAAACCTTAAAAACAGTCAATCATAAATAATAAAAAGTATTAATAAAATTATAATAAAAATAAAATTAATGAAAAGCGAATTTAATTTTAATAAAATTTAAAGGAAATGAACTCGCATCCTCTACTTAAGTCATTCCGCTTTTCAAAATAGTTAATGTTTCCTTTTCCATCTATTAATATTTTAACATAAATAATCAAACGCTTAAATTTTATTTAAATAAATTGGATTTGTCAATCTTTAAAGCAGAGATGGGAATATTTTATAATCCTGTTAACAAAGCACAATTAGTTGGAAAACTTTACAATTGATACTTTACAATACGTTGTGTAAAGAGTAAAATCGTCCTAATCTCATACAAAACGATAAAATGAATTTTCATTTAAATTTGTTTAAGACAGATTTTAACACAAACGTGTATTTTTATTTTTACGAGATGAGAAATTTTTTTCGGCAGCAAACGTCAATGGGATAAATAATGCCCTTTCCACCAAGGTCGGTGTAGGTTATAAGCCCACGATATTAGGTTGGTTGGCTAAGTAGGTATCGAAAAACAATTCTTAACCCTTATGTATTGACACAGTTAAGAGATATAAGAAAGTTGAAATCGGTCAAGCCCGACAATATTATACTCTACATCAAAATTAGTTTGTCTTTAAGCTCTAAGGCGGGTAGGTACTTATGTGAAACCTACGGCAAGTTATGACCTGACCATTATAACATTTATAACGATATTTTGTAGCGCTTTGTGATAAGGAACACTTATACTCGTGAAAGTAAAATTTCTTTGTTCTGGACGTAATTCTGTAAGGGGGATGTAAGGAATCATTGACCGATTGTCACCAGCTTCAAAAATTAATCGCTAGGTGAAATGTTACGTTGTTTTTATTTTAAGTAAAATTACTCGCTTGTATTTGATTACTTTAGTGAACTGTTTTGATTTTTTTTGAACTTGAATTTCTTAACTACATCGATTTTACTTATTTTAATTTCTCAGTTAGTATTTGGGACTTTGTTTTATGAAAAATAAACAAACTGAATATTTCTAGACTTACCTAAAATAATTAAAAACGCTATGTATGTATGTATGTATGTATGTATGTATGTATGTATGTATGTATGTATGTATGTATGTATGTATGTATGTATGTATGTATGTATGTATGTATGTATGTATGTATGTATGTATGTATGTATGTATGTATGTATGTATGTATGTATGTATGTATGTATGTATGTATGTATGTATGTATGTATGTATGTATGTATGTATGTATGTATGTATGTATGTATGTATGTATGTATGTATGTATGTATGTATGTATGTATGTATGTATGTATGTATGTATGTATGTATGTATGTATGTATGTATGTATGTATGTATGTATGTATGTATGTATGTATGTATGTATGTATGTATGTATGTATGTATGTATGTATGTATGTATGTATGTATGTATGTATGTATGTATGTATGTATGTATGTATGTATGTATGTATGTATGTATGTATGTATGTATGTATGTATGTATGTATGTATGTATGTATGTATGTATGTATGTATGTATGTATGTATGTATGTATGTATGTATGTATGTATGTATGTATGTATGTATGTATGTATGTATGTATGTTCATTTGTATGTATGCAAACAAACACCACCTTTCGTTGTATTCTCACCTTCTGACATTCCTCTTTAATTAACAGTTCTTTAGCGCAATTTAAGCGAAAAACTTTTCCGTTATTTTTTATTTTTATGTTTTTGTTTTAGTTGAGTTCATTTTTATTTTGGAAACAGAGAGAAACTTTAATGACAATAGCTCATTAAGTGGTGTATGTTTAAACTTTTTAATTGAATCAGGTTTGTGTGTGAGTGCAACGGACACTAGAAAAAGTTAAGCACTGGAACATGTTTTTTCCACAACAAGTTTACTTTTTGTCCTGCGTGTTTTCGGATTCGCCTTTATCTCAAAGTATAAGTTTTTCTCAGAAACAGCAAGAATAATTGCAACAAAACTTAATGCTAAATTATAGAGAGACAATGAAATAGAAACTGAGTCAATTAAACAAATAAGCGAAAGTTTAAAAATATTTTCGTAGAAAAAGTATTGTAAGGTATTTGCAAAAATAATAGCGCCACTAGAAGAATGTTGTTACTTTTTTTAATTTTTTATTTTGGAAATTATAAAAATTATAAAATTCAATAGATTATTTGTATGCCAACGTTTAAATGTAAATTATTTATCTTTTTTATTTTTACTTTTATGTTTTTATATTTATAGAAAGTACTATACGCTATTGTCACAAAAAGGAATTATACATAAATGTTTGTATAAAATATTTTTTTATTAAATTAATGCTTTTTCCTACTCCTTTGGTTGTGTTTGGGCTTTGGCTTTCCAAATTTCATTTATTTAAACACTACCAGCATATATAGTGTGCATGTATGTATGTATGTATGTGTGGTTTATTAAATCGTTTGTGTAATTTACCAAAGTTACATTTATTTCCACTTTTACATATACAGAGGGCGATACACTTTATTTTTAAAATTGAATAATGTATGAACTTAAACCACCAGATCTTGATGGTTTTAAAGTTTTAATAGCTAAACTTAAAACTTTATTTATATAAAAAAAAACAGAAAACAGATAATCAAAGTATCAACAATTTATTTCAGGATATGAATTAAATATTTTTTAAATCACTTTAACAACAATAACAATAAAATGGCGTTGAACCGTGCATACAATAAGAATTATTTTGTGCGTATTTTTATTTGTTCCGGACCGGAAACGAACAGAGAAAAAATTATTACATTGAAAAAGTGAAAGAAAGCCTCACGTTCATTTAAACAACAATTCATAGAAATTTGTCAGCAATTGAATTTACGCCAAATTATATTGGCCAACTACAAGTGATGCCAAATAGTCGCTCAGCCGTGACAACGAAGTTTTTATTTAACCCCAAATGTATTTGTAGAGTTTTCAAAGAATAAAAAAATATAAAAATTTTTATAACATATAGAGTATGTGTGTGCTTGTATGTTTTTATATTATTTTATTATAATGACAAGAAATTTGATATCGTTTTTCTGGTTTATTTGATTCATATTCAATTTCTTGTTCGATTCTTGTTATGCCCACATCCTTGTTATAGCTTATGTGTATACATGTGCGAGATAATTTATGCCCCTCTGTATACGTATTGTAGATTCGAACACATACAACGATACGTAAGTAAATACATTCACTTGAATGCATGAGAGCTGATATATTTCTTGATAATATCAATACAATGTACAAATTTGTATTTTATTTATTCTTTTCAATTCTTTTTGTGATTTGTTTTTTCTTGTGAATATTTTGTTTAAGTAAACAAATGGGGGACAAAACGTTTGGCATGTTGCCGAAATGCAATCAACAATAACTAAATCATGTTAAACTAAACCAATTGAAAAATTTAGTTCGTGGCCATTTTTTTAATATGTATATGACTTGATATTATACTAAATTGGTTTTAGAAAATACTTGCGATGACTTTTTTCGAATATAAGTAAAAGAGATTACTTTAATTTATAATAAAACTTTATGTTTCTAGACAAAAGATGTAAAAAAGTAGGCTGTTCTTTTCCCTTTTTATACACAAATAAAAAGTTCATGGAAGTAGTTTCAATAAAAAATTTATCGTGTACTAGTCTTACGTTAAAACCTTATTCAACACCTTCTAACAGCTCTTTTAACACATTCCACAACTGGATATCATAACTTCTAGACGTTACTCTGTGGGAATCTGTCATATCTTATATAGAGCCCAACCGAAGGTGCATTTTTGAATATTAATTGAACCCAAGCCCGGACTTTGGTTAAAATTCTATTATTTGGACCGAACACGAACACAAACCGAGCACAATTGGAGCGAATACTGTTTCATTCAAATAAAAAAGGTTTACTTATACATTCCAATATTTTATTTATTTATTTAACAAAAACAAAAATTTAAATTTAATAAACCATAAAAAATAAGTTTAATTTATTTTAAAAACTATAAATTATAAGAAAAATAGGAACGAAAATACAGTTAGCCAAAACTAGGAGTTTCTCTAAGTGAAAAAAAACATTAATTTTGCACCAACGCACCGTTAATTACTTTTTTTGTATTTGTTTTTTTTTTTTTGGAAAAAATTGATTTTCAAGAAAAGTTCGTTCAGTTCGATGAAAACACTAGACACTTGACATCGACCGAACTCCAAAGCCGAACGTTCGGTCGGACTCCTACCATATATAGTTTAAATATTATCTTTCAATTTTGAGTGTTTAACACAAATTCTTACAGACAAATCGTGTAAAATATGTTTTTATAATTTACAAATTCTTATTTCACTTGAATCCGAGATCACAATCAACTACTGCTGGCTGTGTGGATCCTGGCTACCCATTAAGGATTCAGATATTTTTTTGCGCAAAAAATTTTACAAAATATATGGTAAATTTTGTAAAGTTAGAGCCTATATTACGAGTTTGCTACAAGTATTGTTTATACCAGAACACATAAGTATATAAGAGGACGAAAAAAACAAGGACTGTAAATAATAATTATTTTTGAACTTTTAAGTGCAGAACAAAGTCTTACAGGTATTAAATCAGATTATTTGATAATCGATTGATTTTTAATTTTTGGTTTATTCATTTTTACTCTTCTTATTTTTTTTTTTTTGTCAAGAAATAACAATTATTTTTTAACAAAAAAAATTAATTTTTTTTACAAAATATAACAAAAGTCAAAAAATAGTTGTTATTTTTTGAAATTTATTTTTTTGAAAAAATTATTACGGTTCCTGAAAAAAACATTTTTTTTCCAGCAATGATAAAAAAGGGCGGATAAAGCTTAAAAATAATGAATGTAGGAAGTCAAATAAAACATATGTAGTTGTAAGTGAAGTTTTTGTTAAGTATAATTCCCGTAATTTTAACAAATAGATATCTGGGTGTGTATAGAATAGCAATCTTTAATTTTTATAGTCTTAACACATATGCAGGTATGTCCTTTCTACTAATATTTTAAAAATAGTTTTACCTAATAGTTAGAGAAAACTATTAAGTACTAAAACAAGCAGTTATCTTTTTGCTGAAGCCCGAAAATCTTGATTTTAAATAACACTTGTCTTTAGATTTTTTTTTTAATTTTTAAAATAACTAGCCAGTTCAGCTTTAAAAAATCAGTTTACGTGAAGGCGTGGACGGTCATATCTTACTTGATTTCCCTTTCTTAAAAAATTTGGAATAACTTAGGTAAGCAATTTAATGGCATGAAAATTTAATATTCTATAAACGACAAACAAAATTACAAGCTGAAAAAATCACCGACATATCTGTTCGTAATCCATTAGACATTTATAAAACAAAATTATCAAACATTAAAACTCTCCAATGTTCGACAGAAATTTATTCAATTCAAGGCAGACAATATTGGATAATTTGTTGGCTGGGTATATACAAAGAACGCTAATTTACATATAGCACAGTGATTCTCAACCTTTTTATTGTTGCAGCATACAATTCGAATCCCTTTAATGCGAAATTTTAGCTTGACGTTTTTTAATAATTTCATTTATATTTGGTCCTTAAAGTCACTTTTAATGATGATTAAGGCTTAAAAGCTAATTAAGATATTCAAAATTGCCTCTTTTGGCTTTCGTTTGATAGTCGCATCGAATGTTTAACCAGAATGATTTGACTGACTCTTCTGAATGCTTAAAATAAGTTACGATTCTTCAAATACAAATAAGCCATTTGGCGACAATATTAATAGAATTCTTTATCTAAAACTTAGCAGCACATTTTTAGATTATCGCGGCAAAGAAAAGTGTTGGAGCAAGCACAATGGCTGAGATTCACTGATATATGTAAAGCAAAAAGGATAATTTGTAATGAATGTTTTATAGTTTTTTAATTTATTTCATTATTCGTTATTTTAAAGATTATTGACCCTTTTATCTTATTTTTTCCATTATTAATATTAATAAATTTTAATAAATATTTTGTGCTGAGAACTTTTATACTTTTTTTTAATTTCAATGAACATTTTAATTTTTATTCAATTTATTTTGTGTCTTAAAAGAGCCGGGGTTTCACATCTTGCTCTATTCTTTATATACTTTTCCGCTATTTTTCCTTTTTTGAGCCTTTGATGTATTTGTAAAAGCTTTTTTTAAAATACAAACACACATACATACAACAACATTGGAGGTTGTTGCATTAGAGTTTCATTCATTCATCATTACTTTAAATTATAATCTCAAGCATAATGGTAATAAGAAGAAACTGTGTAAGTAAGTGGCTTGTATGACCAGAGCCAAAAGAACTTTTTTCTTTTATAGTGGAAACACATACAAATATACATAAATATCTATACCGAAACTTTGTATTCTTTGTAACTTTATGTATGTATGGTTGTGTGTGTTATTGTAGGAGAAGTAAAGATGTTGCAAGTACAACAGAAATTAGCCTTGGGTTGGTTGTTAGTACGTGCCAACCAGGATTTTTAAGTAATTTTCATAAAATTTTATGCTTTACAAAATGCTTTTTTAATCTTTTTTCTCTTTAGAGTCTCAACTTAACTTATATAACAAAAATAATATAAAGAAACCGTAAAAATTTTTAAGGCGGAAACAAAAAAGCGCGGACTGAACTTAAGTTACCAAACAATTTTAATACACATAGTTTTTCATTATTTAATTTTGTTTAAGAAATAAAAAGAATAATGACCCCAATATATATACATTAAGCAAAGATTATTTGCCTTTTTTATTTGGGTTTTAAGCCTTAAAATTTGTGAAATAATGTAACTTTTTTGTTAAATTATTACAAAATATTTTCGTTGTTTTTCTCATTTATTACCTTGATGATTTATTTTTTTTATGGCTTGATGGCAACTTTTTGGTTTAACTTGCAGCTTCATTAAAATAACACACATTCACACATTATTCTGTGTAATATCTCGAAAACAAATAAAAAAATGTTTTAAAAAAACACTTAAAAAGTTATTTCACTTAAGTTGCTTCACTAGAGGACTTTAGTTAACAAAAATATAACATTAGATGGAAATTACATTTTACCCAAAAGTTGTACAAAGACACATACATACACGGCAAACAATAAAAATAAAGAAGAGTAGAAAAAGTACACACACACCAACACTCAAACACACACACACACTTATAAAAAGGCTTAAAGTTTTCAACGCTTAATACCATGACCACAAAATTTGATTCAAACCAAAACAACTTGAGTTGGAAAAGAACTTAAACAAACATAATTTTAAATGCTTTTGCACAACTGTATTTGCGAAAAGGACGTACTTTTTTTGTTTTTGTTTTAAGCTTAGAAGGACAAACTGAATATTTGAAAACCAGCATTTCATGCAGCAGACAGTTAAAATTAAAAACTTGAGGATATTTTTAGGAATGTTTTTTATCCAGCAAAGATAATTTAATTCTACATACATACATGTGTATATGAATACTGACAATTGTTGTCGTCTATCGGTACTGAGCGCTGGTACTAAATATATTTTTATAAAACCAAATTTAATTTAAATTAGAATTTAGTTATATTGTTTGTATTTACATATATTCTTTAATAAATTTAATTTTTGGGTTAAAGCAAAGTTTTTTAATTTTAGCGCAAATAGCCTTAAGTGTGGGTACAAAGCCTTAAAAATCAGATTATCAAAAATTCCTGTATAAAAAACTTGATTTATGTCAGAGTGGCACCACCCACTTTTTTATCTTAAAATTTTTTACATTAAAAGCAATTGATATGCAAACAAAGTTTTAAAACAAATAGGTGCAGTAGAAATACTTTTATATAGATTTAAATTGTTTTGGGCATGGCACCGCCCATTTTCCCAAGTTATAAGCTACAGAAAACTTCGTGATGAGAAGTTCTTATGTTCCAAAATTCATAAAAATCTGTCTAACCATTAATGCCTAATTGCGTAAAAAACAACCATATAAACAAACGTTTGTATAAAACAGCACGATTTTCAGGTTTTCAATTTTTTTAATTTTTAAATTTTTTATAGAACAACATTTCCGGGAACATAGCAAATATTTTACAAAAAAAAAAATTTTAACAAATGATTATAGACACACCTAAACGACCATTTGATTTCAACTAAAATCTTGAAACTCAAAGATTTTAAGTTTTGCAAAATTCCACTTTCTTTAAAATAAATATAATTAATAGTAAAAGGAAAGAATAGCAATAATCCATACTATTGGCACTTAGAAAGTAAATCAATTTAGTTTAAGATTACCATGAGCATGATAATATTTTTGTAAGTTTTATTTTAATATATACAACTAACAAATTTGAAATGCTAAGCCATCAATATAAAGGATATATATTCTAGCCATTATAATCCAACACAATGACAATAAAAAGATAAAATTAAGTTGCAAAAGATTTAGTGTTAATGTCATGCCAAGTTAATCGAAATAGTCTATATTTAGAGGTATAATCTCTGTTGTTAGTGACGTAAATCATTTGAAATATGAACCGTATAAAAATGAATTTTCACACGTGTTAGTTTATTTGTTATATCATCGTTGGTTGGTTATCTCGAAAGTTTTTTGGTTTATTCGTTCAATTATTCAAGTGTTCATGAATAAAACATAATATTTTTTGAATGCCTGAGTGTAAGTGACACCGTTAAATAGCTTAAACTTGTTTTTTTCTTTTATATTTCTATTTTTGGTTTTTGCTTTCTTTCCACATTTATGCTTTTTATAGTCTTTTCACGCAACGATTTTTCTTAATGCTAAGAAAAAGAAACATTTATTCTTCAATAATAGCAACACTTTACACACACAAGTGTATATATGTGAAGGTCTGAAGGCAAATACAATTGCGCTGATAATAATAGGTAAATTATATTTGATGAAAGTGAAAATCTATCAATAATATTTTATTTCTTGCTGCTTTTATTACGCTGATTACGTTAGTTTCCTCACGTCATTAATTTGAGGCAAAATTTTTTTTCAAGTTTTGTTCTATTATGGTTATCAGGTGTGTAGCTTAAATAAAGTTATGTTAGATACAATAGAGCGTGTTTATTAATAATACATTAAAATGTTAATATAAAAGCATTTCTGTGTGTGTGTGGTGTGTATATGAATAGGCCAAAAATTAATGCTAAGAGAGTCATAAATGCAAACATCCCGAAAAAATGTTTTTCACAAGAGTCTGCGTTAGGCATTTTTTACGAAACAGACTGGAAATAAGTACAAACTTAATAAAGCCAACAGCCATAACAATAACCCAAAATAAACGCACACATAAACAAATGCACATAATGTACATATATTAATACTCGTTTGTTTGATATGCATGTGCAAGTATTTTTTATAGCAATTTTTATATGGATTAGGATTTAGCGCCACATGGGCAATTCTATTGTGACAGGTGTGGCCGTTTTACAAAGCTTTTTGCTTGTATATTAAAAGATATGTTTTTCGGCGTTTTAAAGTTATTTTGAATTAAGATTCGTATTGTGCAAAAAAACCAATAAAAAGTGCAAAATATTATTAAGGGCGGGATTAAACTTTTTAATTTGCATGCTGTTTCAAATTATACTTGATAGTTTTTTTATTAAAAAATACGCACCAATTAATTATTATCGATCATTTTCCTCGTATTTAAGACGTAAATTCACCAATTGCTAAATTATTTTTTGGAACGTTTTACAGATGTTGTTTACAATTCAAGCTTAGTAAAATAATTCTTTATAAAATCTACAATTTTAGGAAATTTTAATTCTAAAACAAAGGAATGCACTTATACCTATTAAACATAATTTTATTTGGTATTTTTCAGAACGTTACTTTAAATGCTTTAGTGACCAAGAAAAAACATTTAGGGTATCTAAGCAAAGGCAACAAAAATCGGAGTACTAAACTTCCTTTTAATTGTTTGCATGTCTTATTAAAATGTGAGTTCTCCTTATGCGAATATATGTGTTTATCCACAGTTGTGTATGTATGTTTTGTACGTTCACATAAAAAGTAAAGCTGCAATTGCTTGTAAATAAAAATATATACCTTTGATCCCTTCTTCTAATATTTTTTTCGTGACTTAAAGGCTATTTTTACCAGCCAGTAGTAGCTTATGAATATTTACTATTTTCTATCAACTGTATACTGCTTAACTTTGTTCTCAATAACTCAATCTACGCTTTGTTAATAGTTTTTATGTTAAAAATGCATCTTGAGTGTTTCCAAACTTTAATTATAAATAAAGCTTTCTAGAAAAGGAAAAAATTCACTGGTTGTTATAAGGAATAACGGCGTTATTTTTAAAAATTGTTTTAAATTTATTAAGAACTTATTTGACAATATTTTACAAAGCAGTTGTTAAAAAAGGTAACCATTAAAAAGTTTTTATGAAAAAGACCTTAACAATTATGTCCAATTAATTATCCTTAAATTATTTATTTAATTTGTTATATTTTTTCACTTTACAGGTACGTGCGTATACTTATTTTACAATATTCAGCAGATTATATATTACGTATACGTATAGAGAGATTGGTATACATACATACAAATTTGCTTAAACAATAACAAATTATTACTACTCGTGCGAGTTTTCGTTTTCTAATAGGCAAACACCTAATCTATTTAAAAATTAAATCTTATGTAAACAGAAATATTTTTCAATTATTTTCTTTATTTTTTTGGCATTTTTTATAATAATTAACAAATCTTCAAAAAATAGACTTAAGAAATATTTTTCGTATTAAGAAAAAATTTAAAATTCAATTTACATTCAGAACTAGTTTTATGTTGAAACTTCCTGCTTCACTCAAAATTAAAATTATTTTTGTTTAAATAAAATGTCATAAATTTGTCAGCGCCTTAAATTTCATATTATTCCTAATTTTTATTAAAACCAAAATAATCGATCACCGTTTTACTTAAGGTCATACGGTCAAGCTTGCATATTGATCTTTTGGTTAAGAACATTATTTCTGACATCACTGCTTACAAAAAATCAATATGCAAATCCAGCTCTAAGAAATTCAGCGCTAAAATATGTTTTAAGATAAAAATTTTTTGAAGGGAGATTGGTTATAGGCATTTATGTAGATGTAAGAAAATATGTTGCCAAATACAATACAAGAACCTAAAAAAAAATAGAAAAATTTTATTATATTTACAGTTTGTTTTGTATTTGTCATACCACTGACGCTCAAGGAAGGCGACGACACCAACCTCACCATTTGTAGGCAAAGAAAAAATGTTAAATGGAGCCATAAAATTATTGCACGTTGTTATGCGGTTGACATTTGTTGTTTTTATGAAGACATCTTTTAATTTATTCAAGTACATGATAAGATACAGCGAATTGTCTCTTAATATGTTGAATACATGTTGAAATATGTGGCTGGTGTGTTTCTAAGTATTTGTGTTAATAAAACAACGCATTAATATTTTTTCTGGAAATGGTTTTTTTAAATAATCTTAAAATTAAGCTAAAATAAAATAAAAACAATAAAAAACCATTTAAAACACAATTAAATACAGGAGTTTAATTTTTAAATGTATAAAGATTAACAAACCAAGATTGTTCCACAAAATTTGTTTTAATTATTTTAACAATTTATAAACCAAAAATTTTTTTATTAAAATTAAACTATTTACCGTCTTATACCTAAATAATGCTTAAATGAAATATACTATTAAGATATTTATAGATTAACCGTTAATATAATTAATATTTAAGTCACTGGATTTTAAAGATTTCTGCCAGAGAAATAAAATTTTTCACTTTTGACTCATTTACACAATCTTTTGCAACTAAAATCTTGAGTATTTAGTTGAAAGATAAGCAATTTTTGTAACGACATTTAGCTGACATTATTGCCACTGTATTGGGATGCAAATTACCTTTTCAAGTTGAAGGTTTTGATTTTTACTAAAACTTATAAGTACAAGAAGTTTATCATAAAAAATACAATTTAATATTAACGTAATAAATAAACATTTTACAAACAATTTGATATAAACAAATTAACAAACTTACACTTTCGCAATTACAGAAGGAAACAAAGACATGGATGATTAGACTTGAATGTATTAAAATACTCGTACCTGCAAATACTAAAATAAATATACTTTTCTACAAAACCGCATATTTATTATGCAATGTTGAATCGCTTTAATCTAGTTTAGAAATCTTTTAACCAATCGTGGAGGAATAGGGGATGGAATAAAACATTAAGCTTCAGATAGCAATACGACGTTGAATTGGACGAAACGAAACAATTTTCTTTTCTATACTCTGTAATAACTCATACTTAAATATAAATAAAGCATAATATAAGCTCATTTGCGGAGTTTTATTTTTAAATTTCTTTTTTGTTTTGTTGTTATAATAGAGATGATTCCCAACAATGACGTTATTATCCCTCTGTTTTACACGCACACAATAATAAACATTCAAATGTATAGATGAAAACAAATTCACAATCAATTATATCCTTAGATTTTCATTATTTTCTGTTTGGTTTGAATGTGTGTGTGAGTATGTACAAGCATCGTTAAATTAAAATTTTTTTCATTCCTCATGCTAATGTCTGTCATGTTATAAACGAAAATTGAAGCTACAAAATGATTGTCAATCGAAACTGAATTTCGAAATAATGATACTATACAATTCTCTTGTTGTTTTTATTATTATAGTTGATATCTGTGTTTGTTCTTTTCTTGTTTTGTTTTTCCAATTCTAATGATGCTACTACACATATCCTTTTCCTTTTTCATCAGCTTATAACGTGTCAGAGTAGAGTTATGGAGATATTGAGATGTCTAAGTGCTGATGCCACAAAATCAGTTTGCTGACAATGAAATTTTCGCAAGTGTTATTATTTTTCATACATGTTCGAATGTATTGATATACAATAACACACTTCTACACACATGCATACATACATACATACATACAGACAAAAAGAAATATTTATATTTCTGCTTATAATCAGAAACAAATGAACGGACAAAAGAAATAATATTTAATTTATTTTGTTAGTGCTGAGTGTATTGTTATTGAATATTTATTTATGTATGTATGAGTGTGTGTACATATTAACACACATATGTGCTTAAGAACACTCACAAGCCTACTTTGCTTATAAGTATTCTGATATTGTTATTTTCTCTTAACATTTAGCTTTGACTTTAGAAATATCCTTCTAGCAATGTCTTGTCAATTAACACACAAAATACATCCTACCTTCCCATTTTCTTATGTTTTTAATATTTTTTGGCTTACCATTCTGTAGCGATTTACATGTGTTCATACATATACTTGTATTTGTATCACGAGGCAAACGGAATAAATTACAACAATAATAAACGAAATTAAATTGAATAAAGTCAGACAGAGTGGTAGACTAAGAAACCGAGCTCATACAAACACACTTAATGTGGATAATGTATGTATGTATGTACGTGTGTAAAGGAGATATATGAACACAAGATACAAAAGTATGTATGTAAGTACACATGTGTAGAGGTAAATATCTTTATTATTTGTTATTTAAAGGTACAACTTATTTAGTACTTATATGTGTGTGTGTGTGAATAAGTTCATAAGTTTATGTATGTAAACTAATTCCAACAAATATTTATTTAATTTAGAAAACAAACAAGAAAAACAAAACAGAGTAATTTATTTTTTGTTTGAATTAAGTATTACGAAAGCAATTTCTATAGGTAAATTTGAAACAATCGAGTCAAAAATCCTAGCACACACACAAAGACACTCTTATTTATAGCAAGATTAATTGGCTTGTTTTCTTAGGTAACAAACAAACTGATAGAAATCTCAATGGAAATTTTAAGGATTTATTAAATAATATTAAGGTTTCTTAGTAGGACAAAAGCGAAAAAATTGATTTCCAGAAAAAGTTCGGTCAGCGTTTGGTAAAGTTCTGAAAGGACATATATATGGGGTTATATCAAAGTATAAATATATATTTCATATAATAAGTTTTGGCAGAAGACTAAACACACGTTTATAACTTTGTAAAAAGCATAATATTTAAAGTAGTTGTATTCCAGATTGCTTGTTCAGGGACGACATTATAATCACTTTCTCATTCATTAAAAGCATGCACATCCCTCCGTCCATCCAGCTGGTTGCCCATGTGTTCTTGTGATGAACATATAGTGACTACGACAATTTTCTGTAATGATTATCGGAGAGTTTTTTTTGTTTTTCCCTATTTAAATGCTACCATGAATTAGGCATTTTAGGGTGTAACTGCTTGGAATATTATTCTATCTTGACAAAATTATAAATGTATTTATCACTTTACGCACCCAGACTGTAAGTGATTCAAGAAGAAACTAAAATTGGGTAGTTCTTGAACAAACTTGTTCAATTGAACTATTCACCCAACGTTTACCTCTGTAGTTCATCATTCGTGTTTCATTTTGGTTATTTCATTTTCGTCCACGCTATAATAAAATATTTTGCCATCGACATACATTTCAACACATTCAAAAGTCTTTTTTAAATAGAGATTAGCCAACCAAATTTTTTGAAGACTAGTCCATTATTGACGGTACTTACCTACCATAGTAAGCGTTTACCACAAAATCAAGTGAACCCCACGAAGGGTACTTTATCTTGCGTTCACTATATGCATACGGTTGTACTTAAGATAAAGTAAATTATGGTGAAGGGTAATATATGAACTGGCTTGACTTACTATAACCTTCGAACTTGAATAAAATTAAGGAGCTAAAAGGTTTCCTACATAGCATCGATATAAAAAATGCGCATGAATTGGTTCCTGAATTATTGTTAATTCTATGATAATATATTAAAGTTTTTTATTCTCTTTATTTTTTTACATTATTAATTTTCTTGTGATATAGGAAATTTTTATGAAAGATCAAAAAACGTAAGACTGTAAGACTCTACAATATTATCCTATATTGCCCTTCCTCCTACAAACTAAAGGTTAACTTACTTTTGTGCATTAAATGGGATGCGGCCGTAAATTTTAAACAAATATAAAATTGAAATTATTAAACTAAGTTTTATTTTTTTTAGTTTATTTAATAGATTGTGTTCTTCTTTGATCCATTTCATTGACCGTTCGAAAGTTCAAAGAGATTCAAATAATATTAAACAAAACCCTTTTACTTTGAAAACTTATTCAAAACTTAATGAATTCCTTTAGAGTTGAATAAAGCATATTTTAAATTCCGGAAATCTACTTCAACCTCCTCTACAATCATTGGCATATGAAAGAAAAACATCAAAACCAACAACAAGAGCAACAACAAAAATTACAATAACATTCCATTAGTTTATTTCTTGTATGGGGAAAGAGCATTAAATGTTTTTATTTTTTATTTTTGTATCTACTTTCGAATATCTGTATGTATGCATGTATGTATTTTCATTTATTCACTCACTTACTCAATCAATAGCTCAGTGATGAAGTCGCATACCAACATACTTGTTTCCATTAAAATTGAGTTCTTTAATAAATACTATTTTCAAATTGATTATCAAAACAACTCTTTTCCAAAGATTTGTATTTCGGAATAGAATATTCATCTGTAGCATTTCGAATGTAAGTAAATCGGTCTTTGTGCAAATACTAATGGATGTTAAAGACAGTGTATTGATGTGTTGAAGCCCCTGAAGTTTATAAATTTTCTGGATACGATGTGGACATACATACATGTACAAGAGTATGAAAACATACAGACAAGCTGTTTTTGACTAGCCATGCTAGTTTAATGTTTTATGTACTTTTGCATTTATAATATAAACTTTTTGGATTTCAAATTATTGTTTAAGAGCAATTTTCTCCTTAGCCACAAAAGAAGCAGTCTTTTTAGAAAATTAAAACTAATTCAAAACAGTTATTGCACATATTTAATATTTTTTTTATTTTTCATTCAAACGACATCATAAAAACTTAAATAAAGTGAGATTTGTCAATATGAATTAGTAATAGTTTTTAGATAAGCAAAAAAAGAGAATGTAATTAGCTGAAAAGTGGATAAAATATTGTTTATGATAAACTGGGGGTTTCCCCTTTATAAAGACTTTACAAGAAAATCACTTTCACCGCGTTATATACTTGATGTATTTTTTAAGTTTTTAAAATGAAAAAGTATGTTTTACAACAGCAAACCAATCGTTTCGACTTTTTCTGAAGACAGACCTATGGAAATGATTTCGTTCAGATCTTTTTATAGTTTGTCTCAAATCAGAGTGGTCGTAATGCATACGTTCAGATTTTTCGGTAGACTGTCTACCCAAAAAAATATTTTTACTTTTTAAAAAAAATTTTTGATTTATAAGTAAAAACTGTGAAAAAACATGAATGACATTAAAAAAATATATAATAAATCTAAAAAGAAATTACGAAAAACAAAGAAAAATTTGACAAATATTTGTTTTTTCATGAAATCAGCAAATTAACAATAACGAGGTACTCTACTCTTCCTCGCTCATATAATATTTAAGAGAAAATAACTTTGTTGCCAAAATCTATAATCATTTGAGAAAATTATGATTTCATACCAAAATATCATTAAGAAGTTATGTCAATCCTTGCATGTTAAAAACGTTACGAGTTTATATATTAAATGTAAGTATGCATATACTAAAGGGTAAATTTAAACTTTGTTTTTTTAATATTTTTGAAATATTAATATCAAAGATTTTTTTATTTTTTATTAAGATTGCCTCACACAAGTTTATTTTTTTATTTAGTTTGTTGTGAGTTTGGGTATGTCTATATGCATTTCATTATTTCTTACACCAAATTATCAGAAGACTTTCCACCAAAGTTTTGAAAATACTTCTTTCAACATTAACGGAAAAATATTAATTTCTTCTAATAAAAAGAAACTATATGAACTTAAGCCAAACTAAAGGCACAAAAATTGTTGTTAAATATTTCTGACTGTTATCTGTTTATATTCAATAATCTCAGTTAACTTTTTGAGACTTTTAAAAACAAACAAAAATTACTCAAAAATAATTCCAAAAAACAAACCTTTTTTACTCATTATTTTGTGTTTGAACTTTTTTTTCTTTGTAATAATAATACATTATTATTCAAAATAAATCAAAAAATTATTTAATCACTTTAATTCGTTAAATGTAAGTTCCTCTTTTGCTTAATAAGTTCGCATTTGATAGGGCTTAAAACAAAATCAATACCAAAGTACTTTAAATTTAGATTCATTTATTTAGAGATTTTTTTAAGTTTATGTAAATATGCCAATTTTAAAAAATGCTTCTCTGCAGTTATTCTCCTTATATGTAAATGATAATTTAAGTTTTTTTCTTTAGCTCAAGGAATTGTAACTCAGACTTTTGAAATTTATAACGTTTTATTTAATTGCTTAATCTTCATTTAAATATCGATAAATTCGTATAAAAGAAGATAATCGCTTTAATTTTATTTTTGTTAAGTTTTCTTTCGACTTCATTTCCATTTCGAATTGAATTATTTTCGTATTCCCCATCAATTATGTAATTTGATAATCGTTTTCATTAGGTTAAAATAATATGTTAATTTTGCGGCAACAAAAAATTTGCATGTTACTTTCAACAATCGAAGCGTTTATATTTGTATATGTGTATGTGTATGTATGTATTTAAGGGCATGTGTTTAGATGTGCGTAGCTCGGCTTTCATTTTGATGTTACAACAACTGACGCTCGCTAAGCATACTAATTTCACACGCCATCAAATACTCGCTAACACGCACACACAGACATCAAATAACAATTGTTTTATTCTCATCCGCATACACAAATACAATTGTACAAACAGACAAAAATTACATCTAAATAAACATTAATACCCTGAAGGATATAGTTAAAGGGCCGACTTTATCTTATTGCCTTTATAATAGAAATCTAAGACTTGATACGATGAAACAACCTGTTACTTATTTTAAAGTTTTCTTTTTTTGCATCAACCTGTTTACTTATTTTTTTTCAACATTTCCTGCCAGTTAACTTTAAACATACTTTTAACCAATTATTACGCAACTAGTGGTGACTGACGCTTTAACTACTTTGCCCTTGGTTGCCCCATTCATTACGTTTAGCTAACTTTAAGTTAGTAACATTGGTATCATATTTTTACTGCCCTATATTAAAAATACACTACGCCACTTCCAATTATGTTTCATGACTTTCCAATTGTATTTCATAAATTTCTAATTCAATTGAAAAATTTTCGAATTGTATTAAAATAACTGAACTTAATAATATTGAAGGTTTTTAACCTCAAATAGAAATCTCTGATATGCAATTGAAAGATTCTTAAGCTCAAAAAGAAAATTCTGAAAAATAACTCAAAGTTCTTAAATGCAAGTTAATAAATAAAAAACACAAGTAGAGATTGCTGAAATGTAAGTTCTAAAATTAAATCAGACCTTTTTGAAATTAATTTGGAAAATTTTGAAATACAATTAAAAGTGGTGCAGAGGAACATATAAAAGTTTGTAAAACACGTCGTGCAGCACTGAGCGGGGTAAATATCCTGCGTGTTTTTCGTTAAGGCAAATGCACTTTTCTTGAAAAGTGGCGGAAAAGGTACTTTCCAGTATTATTTTTTTAATTTAAATGGTAAAAAAAAACTAGAAAGTCGGTTTAAGATTCAAAAATATAATTTTCATTTAAATTAGTTAATTTTTAATTTAAAAATCACCTGATCCTTATAATTTTTTACACTAATGTTTTCATGATGTAAATACATAATAATATAACATTCATTAAGACATCCATTTGTGTGAATATACTTGTGTAGATTATTCTCTTTACTGTTCTACTTAGTGTTTTTTTTTGAACGACGAAATCGACAGCTTCAAAACAGAACAAACGGCTGACGCTTTTAAATAAATGTCGTTTCTTCTTATACACAATAAAAAGACTGAAACAGCAAAATCAAGTTTTTTTTTCGTGTTAATTTTCTTTGTACGCAATTTCACTCCCACGATATTTTAGGAATTTAAAACAGGTTCAACAAATATTATATTTTGTTAAATATTTCATCATATTAAGACATATGAACATTAAACACGTCTTAAAGAAACACATACACACAGGGACCTAAGAAAATTTAGTTCAATTTGAAAACAGTGACATTATCATTATTCACAAAAACTAAAATATAAATAAGAACAAGTTTTATTTGAAGATTTTGATGAGAAAATATTAGTGCATATCGTCATCATAAATTAGAAAAGGCACATCTAATAATAAAAAAAAATAAGAAAACAAAGAACTTAAATTAAGGACACTTAAGTTGTGTATTCTACATATGTCGCTTCAAAACCCTTAAGAGAAGCAGTTTAAGTGCTTGAATCGCACTTCTTACAAACAGGTTTTAAATTTTTGGCAGTTATTTTAATGATGCAGCACAAACAATAAAAAGAGGTACAAAAAAAAACAACAATTTTACTTTTGGCGTTTATAAACTAATCAGCCGCACATTAAAGTCTATTCATCCTCGTTTTAAAAACTTTTTACTTAACTTCAAAATAACCTTTAAATATGCAATTACAAGCTAAAGAAAAACGAAAAACTTTTAAAAGTTAAATTGCGTTCAAATTAGGTATTAAAATTCAATTGCCCAACTTTTAAGAGGTACATAAGTCTATACAGGGTCTTTCAGTTGGAGCTTTCATAATTTGATAGCTTACAACGGTTATATTGAGTTTGCTTAGGCAAATCATCATGGGTGAAAATAAAACTGGACAGAAAGTTTTTATCATCTTCAACGATGACCATCAATCCTGAAAAACAAACTGTCAATTGTCTATTCAGACAATATCAATCTGAACGAGATCTAAGAACGGTCAATGCAACCTAAAAATGTCACAGTTTGTCATAGATTTTGCAATGCCGAAGTCATCGGTCTATGTTTCGTTAAGAAAAACGTCACCTAATAAATCACCATTATTGTCAACGGCAAGTATAAAGCGTTTGATAAACGATTTTTTTAAAGTCACAGCGGGTACCAAGATTAAAGTAATCATGTTAAATTCAGCTTCATTTATGCGCCAAATCATAATAAAAAAATATTATTTCAAACGCGTCAGACTTGTTATCATTTTTACTTTCATTTCATATGTAATTCCATTGATAGATAATTAAAAAAAATAGGACTTTGACGATATCTAACGCACAATGCAAGACCCTGTAGTTTACAAATACAAATATTCCAAATAAGGGTACGCTGATCCCCTCAAAAGTTTACATTAAAAAAAAACTACATTTTATTAGATTTCATTGAAATAAAATTTTTTTTAAAATTATATAAATTTTAATAGCTAATTTTTTTCATATATAAAACGGTGAATAAGAAAAAAATTATTTCAATTGCATCCATCGTATTTTTTTCATATTTAATTTTTATATTCCCTCAAAATATTCTTACAAAGACTACATTACAATAGTTCATACGAAAACTTTTACATCATAAGTGCAAACATTATTATTTGAACAAGAATAAACTTTAATTTATTATTTATTTATTTATTTTCTTCTTCGTAATATTGTTAATGTTTATGTATCTCGAACGAAAAGATTATTCCCCCTCAATAATACTGAATTGTTCTTGCAAATAGACCAAGACACAGCACAGCGGAGTGAAAAACACTTAAAGTACTAACAAAGTGTAAAACAAATATAAACTTCCTTTTAAGAAATTTATATATAAGAAAGTAAAAATCAATTAAAATAAAACTAAACAATAAACCTTTGCAAGAACTCTCAACTGAAAATTAAGTTTTTTTTCCTTCTTATTTTTGGTTGCAGCTTTAACTCCATAAAAATTTTACTTAAAAACTATGAGTTATTTAGTCTGTATAAAGTTTAGACATGGAATGTTAAAAATTACACGCCAAAAAAACACTGAAACGGAAAAGGAAGCAAAAAAATAAATAATGGTCGTGTATAATTAAAATTTGGCAAAGTTTTTGTTCATTCGTAGTCGTTTCTTTTTTTTTTCGTTCAAAATTTACTCGCTTATTATTAACGGAAATTCTACATAAATTATTATAAAAATTTTTTTACTTAGTTTTTCTTGACTTTTTATTATTTTCTTTTAGTTTCATTATGGCAAATAATTAAGCCTTTAAGCAAAACTAAGAAAATAAATTTTTAATTTTTGTTTAATACTCTGAAGCTGTTTAAAGACGTTGTGGGCGTGTGCGGTTGCAAGTACGTACGTAACGCTAATATGTATCTTTGTTAGTGTTTGTGTGTGTTTCTAAAAAAATTATTTCTATATTTATTATGAAAGATCCCATGATGTTTGATAACTTAAACTTACATTGTGCATATGTTAATGTATTAGTGTATATAAACATATTTATATATGTATAAGTAATGTACGTATATGCCCTTTCCCATCCAGCAATTTTTTCATTTTTTAATCAAATTTGGGTCTTTTTTGACTCCACTGCGCGACTAAAAAGGCAAAATATGCGCGCATTTTCTGAGCATAAAAGATACTTTTGTCGGTAGAAAAACGTAACTTGCCGTGACTCTTCTTGATAAGTCTTTTATGAGTCTTTTTTGATATTAGTTAAGAGTCATTTTCGACTCCTTTTTAAGTAGTATTTGAAGTGTTTTCTGATCATATATAAGTCTAATTTTAGTTTGTTTGTGACTCTCTTTCGAGTCGTCTTTCAGTCATAATTATAGTCGCTTTCGAGTCTTTTATAAGTCACTTTATTGTCATTTATCACACATATTTCTATTTTATTATTTATTTTATTATTTATTATTATTGACATTTTCAAAATACATATATATATACCATAAAAAAACAAAAAAAGAAGGTAATTAAAATTGCTCCGTGTTCTTGTTTCGTCCCATATGGCTGCTTAAGTTCTTCTTCCTCTTCCAAGTTTTCTACCTGTCTCCTGCAAATTTGAGCTGCAACGTTTTTTCCCTTTCTTACTTTGCATTTCACTGTTTGATTACAATATTTTACTTTAAGGATTTGTGGATAAATGCTAAATTTAATTACACGTTTTTATTATTAATCCTTTAATTTCACTTTCACAGCAAAACGACTTTTATACCACGATGTTACTTTTTATATGAACAAAAATTTAAGTGTTTGACATTTACTTAACAAGCAGTGTTCAATCATCTATCTGCGCAAAATATGATCATAAAATACATAATTTTAATCATTTCTTAAGCACCTGCATGATCTGTTTTTGATTAAGCATTTTTCAATCTTCTAGGTGAGCGGAAAATGATAATAAATGACGAAAAATGTAGTCACATTTTAAACGTATGGATGGTTAATTTGCGATTGCTATAGAATTTGTTATTGTATTTAAAATTAAACTCATTTCACTCAGTAGCGCGAATCATTTTCTAGTCCTTTTTTGATCGTGTAAGTGATTAATCAGTTTTTGATCACCAAAAGTACTCTTAAAAGACTCAGAAAGGTGATTTTTCGAAAAACAATCTTTCAAATGCTATCTGGGTTAGAATATACATACATACATACGTCTATTTAAATTAAAATTAATATTTACTTTTTTATTCAAAGTTAAAAAAAAAAAAAAAATATTTGTTTTCAATTATATGCAAAAAGCGTCATTACGTATAAGTTATGCTCTAAACACAACTGGGACGGACGACAAATTTTTCGTTGCGAATACATATTCGTTTTAGATAATAAAAAACATTTGTGTAAATGAAAATACACACAAACAGTGCGTCGCCTAAAATTCGTCATGCGTAGCGAACTCTGCAATAGGTTTATTTATATTTCTTACCCGGACTGCTTTGCTTGTATGTCAAAGTTCCTAATATATGCCATGATGATAAAATAATATTTTTAGAAAAACAGTTCAATGATAGTATTATTCTAATTGTTTTTCTCCTTAGTAGGTCAATTAGCTTCATTTAAGTCCTACAATTTTAAGGGTGTTTTTATGGTTTTAAAAATTAAAAAAATTAAGGTAAAATCAAAAATTCAATTACTTGATATCTCCCATTTTTTTCTATCCAATATTTTATTTTTACAGCCTGACGCTACCTACTTTTTTCTTTTAAAGCTTTTGGCCTAGAAGCCGTTGATAAGCCTTCAAAGATTCGAAAATTTTGTAGACGTGGCACCACCCACTTAATTACTTTAAGCGTTTCCACACTGGAGGCCAAATATACGAGAGTACCAACAAAGATATATTAATTTTGTGGGCGTGCCACCTTCTACTTTTATCTTTTGTCGTTTTTCTTGGCAAGCCGTTGATATGTGTGCAAAGTTTTATAAAAAATTTTTAAGTAGAAAATGTCCTCCTTATTGCCTCTTAAAATTTTGATACAAGAGTTCTCATATATGCTTAAAAAAGTCTTACAAAATTCGATGCAACAACAATACCAGTATAAGAAATTGAATTTTTGCATTGTATGTGTAAAAAGTTTTTGAGTGTTGTGGGTGTGGCACCGCCTTCTTTTTTAGAGAAGTGTTTATGTTTTATATTTGATGAAAATTGGTCCAGCCGTTTAGTAGCGATAACATTACAAACAAACAAACAGACATCTTACTTTTATATTTTATATATGATTATAGGGATATATATTCGTATATTACGTCTCTCAAACATGCAAACATATTAGTGGGTATATTATGTGCTGATTTGATTGAAAAATTTTATCCTATGAGTAGATATGGTATGGTTTTAGATTTCCTAAAGTATTTGTTTAACAATTGCTTTTTTTTTAATCATTTACCACAAACAGATGTGTTTATTTGTTGTTCTCCGTTTTATTCATTCGTTTACTATCTCACTCATTCTTCCTTTAAAACTTACTTATTTCCTGCAAGCATATTGACATACACACACACACACATTCTTGAAAACATATCATCAAAGATGTAAAAATTTATGTGATTTGTGATTTGTAGTAAAAGTGTTTTATAAGTACGTTTTCAATATCAAAATATTTACTTAAGCAAATTGCATAGAAATCACTTTTAAACACAATCTAATAGAAAATATGTATTTACACCACACACATACACATATAAAATTGCTTACATACAGTAAAATACCAAAAGTATTTCTAGTTTCAATTGTATCATGAAAACCAATAAAACTTTTCAGAACTTAACAGAATGGTATGAAATTAGGCACATGGACAGTTCCATGTAAAACGGCTCTAAGTGGACAAAATTAATTTTTTTTTCTCAACAAAAATCAATCAACCTACATCTTGAAAAGGGAAAATTGTGTACAAATATGGAAAACGATTAATATATTTTCTTTTAATAATTTAAAGCCTCAACCCAAAGTTTCTTAGGAATCATAGTTTGTTTTTAATTATTATTTTAAAATGTTTGAATTAAAATGTTTGAATCGCCAAAATTCCAGACCTCTCATAAGATATCTTGTATGTTTAAGACTGTAAGACATTTTCTTTAAAATAAAAAAAATCAATGATTCGAAATTTTTTGAGATTATGGAAACTTTATAAGTATTTCGCAGAAATGTCTAAATTAACAAAATGATGAAATCAAGTAAAAAATTTTTAACTTAGCACCCTTTTACAGAAATGATTATTTCAATTTACTCAATTTTAAGAAGTGAAAATTAGCGGTTTCTTCCAATTAAACACTTTTTTGATTTTAATTACTGAAATAAAATAAAATAAAATTACAATAAAAACTTTTCTGGGTTATAATGAGAACGCGCTCGTTGTTATATTTATTGTACTTGCGTTATGTTAAAGAAATTTAATAAAGCATTTTCATTGAATGAGTTTACATGTTAAGAATAAAAAGTTTTTATAAATTTGAAAATTAATTAGAAACATTTTTTTCAAAACAAAATTTTTAGTTTACAAAATAATTTAATCAATTTAAGCTTTATTTACACCCTCTAAGTTCTCATCTGAGTTCAGTGTCAAAAAAATAAGTTTAAATTTTTATGAGTGTCAAAAAACAATTTTATTTTTTAATTTTTAGTATTACATTACGTTTAAGAAATTAGTTTCAGTCCGCTAATTGTAAAAGTTGTTAAACTGGTACAAAGTGTATGGCAAAACAACAACAAGCATTTATTCCGGCAAATTTTAAAAACTAACATTTAAACCTCAGACGTAAAATAGTTTTAAAATGGGACACGTTCTATTTTTAACTGAGATTAGACAAAAATATTAACAAATAAAATCAGACATGTTATTACACTATACAAATGAGTTTTAGTTGTGAAACTCATATGATAACTCAGGTAGTGTAAATATAGCTTAAGGAAATAATCAAATTTATCCTTGTTTTTAATACTGCAAAAAGGGCCAATATTTTTTTATATCTTTGCTATTTAAGCTAATGGCATCTAAATGATTAACCAATATACACTAAATCAGTCAGTGTGTCAGCATTTAAGTTTGCGCGACTGTATGCATGTAATTTACATCCTGCAATCAAAAACCCCCTAAAGCCAAATGCAGTTAAATATTTATAAAAAAAAATTACACATTTACATACAAAATTTATATACCCTGTCAGCGGCTAGGTTAACGTTAAACTAACTACAAGTTAGCTATTTCTCATGTAGTACTGACTGACTCTTTGATTACTTTTCACTGGTAGCAACTTACTTTTTTACCATTGTGATGTCCTACGCGGCCATTTGAGGGGCCTGTTAAATAAGAATTTGTAATCGTATGTTAAAAATATGTATATAAATCAGGCCGACCATATATTAAATATTTGCACAAGTAGACAAAAAAACAATGCAAGATCTGTCTCTAAGGGACGCGGAATTTTTTGACAATTAAAAAAATTTTACAAAAACAAATCGCTTGTTGTTTTTTTTTATGAAAATTTATGTTGTTGAAGTGAGTATAACTAGTTTATTACACCATGATTCTTTTCTTTGTGTTACCTGCTAGAACGGAGAGAGGAGAATCATTTAAAAATGATATGAAGTACAGATAAGCATAAGAAGTAGGGCCTTATTCAGTTGTCAAACAGTAGCCGCTGGTTAGACTCGAATCCATGCTTTTAGATTGTCACACTTGCAACCTACCTTATCGCTCACGAGGATGTTTAAAAAAATATTTAAAATAATCTCACATTAAGTACAAAAAAAAAAGACAGCTTCTTACAGGGTACATACACTACTTTGTATTTTCACTCATATAAGTTTTAAGGGAAAAAACAAATAAAAATTAAAAATCTTAAATTTTCTTCCTCTGATGTACGAGAATATTTATTTTTTGATGTCAAAAACTTGCAAAAGATAATCAAAATGGGAAAAATCTTAATGATAAGCAACGAAGAAGAGCCGAGAAAGAAGGAAAACTATTTTAATTGATATTAATTGAATTATAAGGCAAATCCATAATAACTATCGATTATACAAAAAAAAAATTACTATGGCTTTATTCAAACAGCTTTGATTCTAATAAAATCTAAACTTTATTATTAGTTGTTGTTTTTTTTTATCCAACTAGGACATACACAGACATATACAGAATATAAATAAACGGTTTCCATAAAACATAATATTTTATTACTTTGATTTTTCTATGGCTTTTGTAACTTCTAGTAAAAGAAAGTCGTAATGTTTTAATTAAAAATTGCTTTTATTCCAAAATTTTTTTATACATATTTATACACACATGTGTATATGTATGTGTGTGTGTGTAATGTGAAGTGTATTGTATATCATAACAATTCTCTAAATAGGTTTGTAAATGTGCTTGTATAAACTTGTATTTTTATTGAGAATAATTTTAGTTTGTTTATTATTATAATCTTTATAATGTTAAAGACTCCTTTTATATTTTATACTTGACTGGACTCTTAATATTTATATCGTGCTTTATTATTGTTTTCTTTCTTTTTTATCCTTATTATTGTTAATATGTATGTAAGTTTACTACTTTATTAACAAGTTTGCATTTTTAGAGATATAATAAATATTTAGCGTAAATTTTTTCCCTTCTTTGTTCAAAAACACCAACAAATAAACACTCATAATTTCTTAAACTGTGTTTTGTGCAGGACTTAAAATAAGAAAAAGTTGTGTAAACGATGAGAAACATTCTCACATACACACACATACACTTTGCAATAAATTTTACAATTTTACAATTCATTAAATTTGATTAAGAAAATTTTGCCAATAAACTTTTCTCTGGCTACAAATGCAAAAGAAGACCTTTAAATTTTAAATACATTTGTCAAATATGTAGCAGAAATATAGAAAATAAGTTTTTTAAGGAAGGACCAAGTAAATGTTTAACATTATTGGGAAAATTATTAAGAGCCATAAAAAATTACAAATATTAACGAACTCTTGTAGAAAATATTAAAAAAAAAAAAAATTATTTTATTTTATGGCGAGAATAAGATCGGAGACACTTATTACACACGTAAATATGTATTTATTTCTATCAATGCATATATAAGTATATTTGCCACAAGGAAGGCAAATATTCATCGGTTGTACATTTGTTATTTCATGTATGTTAGTGCATTGTATGTTTGTTCTATTAACTGTAGCTTAAAGCCAAGAATCAGCAAATATCAATATCCTTAATGTGTACTTGCCTTTGCGTGTGTATTTTTGCTGAGATCTGTGTGTATGTTATAACAAACGACATTGATTGAGTCACATCCTGGTTCTTGGGATTTACTTTTAATTAAAATAAAATTTTTTTCAACGTTACTCCAGTGTTTGTCACATTGAAAGATTTAGAAGTTTAACAAAAAAGTATGAATATGAACAAAAATATGTATTAGTATGTCCATATACATATGTATGTTCGTATGTATTCGATAAGTTTTATTTTGAATTGGCATATTTAAATTTTACACTTTCCTGTTAACAAGGAAAAAGTAGCATGTCTGTATATTGAGCAAGCTGCTGATAAAAAGTCTCATATCAATGTAGGGCCCTAAAGCTTAAATATTAGGTCGGTTCTTAAGTTAAATAAAATATTAATAAATGATATTACTATATGTAACTCTGTCGAATCTTATATACACGTCACATTGTTGTTTAGAAAATGTAAATAACCTAGAACAGGTTCAATCTCGATAGCTTTTAAGACATAAAGTATAGAAAATTTAATAGAATGTGACATTTGTACGGAAGTTACCATTCTCCATGCTACTTTTAAGCAAACTTCTTTTTTTAATGTAGATTTTATAGCAGAATTACTTTGTACCAAGTTGAAATTGAATATCTTTTACATTTTCCAAAAAATTTCATAAAATGTATTAATTCAAGGAGGGCCACTAGCCCGCCAGACAAACGTGACCCTCTTTCGATGTAGGACGTACTACGCAACTTATAAACCTGAATCGCGTGGAAATTTCTAAGTTGCTGGTGGTGCTAACGGGTTATTGGATGCTGGAAAGGCATGCAGAACAACTCGGCCTCACGTTCAACGATCACTGTCGCAGCTGCAAGAATAGGGAAAAGGAGGAATCAGTTTTCCATCTTCTCTGCGAATGCCCTGCTCTGGCTGTGAAGAGACACAAATTTCTGGGCCATCATATACTGGACAGCCTAGGGGATGTATCTGCGATTGGGCTAAACGACCTGTCGAGATACATCAATTTGACAGGGTGGGTCTAGTACTCAATTTTCCCTTGGACCATGGCTTAAGGAGACATATCACCTATCGAGTAGTGTGGTGTTGTCAAAACGGGGTAATTTAAACTCTACTTGACAGTTTGCCTGCAGCGAACTACCACAAAAACCAATATCCAGCCCCTAACATGGTTGTCATACAAAATTTAAAAAAAATAGGGTAAAAACCCCTACAGCTTCATCGCAGTCGCCCCTAGAAGAAAAAAATGAAACTCGCATCCCTATTAGTTTTCCCTTCCAAATATATTATTTAGATATACTTTCCAACTATCTCCATCACCTAAGGGAGTTGCAATACAAAATTTACAACGGTAACTTCCCCATAATCGGCAATTAATAAAACAGTGTACGACCGAACCCAATTAGTTACTACTCGCAAAAAATTCCTAGAACCTACTTACCCCTATCCCCACGCCCTAAGAGGATTGACATACAATATATAAAATAATAGGAGAAAAACCCCAACTACTTCCCTAGTCACCTTAAGTGGGTTAAAATATGACACCGACATCTATTTAAATATTAAAAATATTTTATTAAAAAAAAATAATAAAAATAAAAAAAAGTTCAGGGTTTAGAAAGGCCAATGTGAAGGGTATTAAAGATATGGCACAGCAGAATGCATTCAAATTTTTTTTATTTGAAATAGCTTTGGAATGAATTTAAAATGCATTCAATTTGTAAAAAGGAAATCATGAAAACACGACTTCATCAAATTTAATTATTTATAATACTGGTTAATAGCTAAACTTAATAATTTTAAAATATTCTTTAGTCATCATTCTCTATTTATCTTTATATTTTTCTAATTCAATTGTTTTTTTTTAAACTTCTCTAGGTAATAAAATAATTAATGAAAGTAATTTCATAAAAAAATCCTGTTACAATTGTGTTTTACAATTAACTTGCCCCTCTTTCCCTATAACCGCTTTGTACCTTTAAGCAATAAATTTTCAGTTTGTCTTGACAGAAAATCGTTATTATTTAATTATTAATGTTTTTACTATTTCTTTTGTTGTAGTAATTGCTGCTTTGGGTTTATTTAAAACTGAACAAGTGTTTGATTCTGGAAAGCCAATAAAATTTAATTAAATTTTTAAATGTTTTAAGCTAAACAAAGGAAGAAAAAAATAATCGAAAATAATCGGATTGTGTTTGCAAGTCAATGACAATCTAATAAATTATGCGCAGGGAAAACTTAAATTTTGTTTCAAATTTGTTTGTTTAAAGGAAACTTTTTAATAGAATAATTTGAAGCGCCCTCATTATACAAAATTGTAATGAATATAATTTTTCATCTACTTGGACGTTTTAAGTAAATAAACATTTTAAAAATTTAAAAATATTCCAAGTAAAATTCTAGAGATTATAATTTCAATTGACAAGTGGTCTGCAAGTACTTATTTGTTTAATGTGAATAATTTTCTAAAAAGTTTTGAAAAATGGTTTAATAAAACTTAAAACTTTTTCATTTTTATCTCAAAAACTATTTTACGTGCAGTAAAACACTCCATAAAATAAAATCGATTTACTGCCGCATCATTATCATTTCGAAAATATCTTTATCAACCTTTGCATGCAATGGATGAAGCAACTACCGGAGAGAGTTGAAAATCTCAAAAAAAAAAGTCTTTGAAAACTGATTTATTGTTGTTATCTCACCTTAGTATGTGTTTGCAATACTTCAACACTTTATTACTTACTGCCTGCATCCGTGTGCTTTAGAACAACTCCAAACAAATCAACCAAACAAACAACGAACAAACTATAACTGTTACATTCCAACTTGCTATTCGGTGTAGTATTTGTTGATGCTCTTGCAACAGCAGCTACAATGCCTCCATTCCCCCCCCCTCAGACACCAGAAATCAAAACTGAAGCGATAAGGAGTGAAACGCATAGTCATACACAAACAAAAACTTTTCACATTTACGTGTCTTCATTCCGATTACAGAATATAAATGAAAAAGAGCGTTTTTCAATTCATTTCTAATTTCAAAATGAAAGAAAAGAAAAACAAATATTAAGTCGAACTAAATTTGCACCTTAAAACACCATTAATGTCATTGACAGAGGGAAGTCCAACCAACAAACTTTACAATTTTCTTTTAAGCTCATAATTATTATTTCCTTTAAAATTACGTTCTATATATTTTATATATAAAATGACAATATTTAGTAAATTTAATTTTGGGAATTAAGAAAATAAAACAAACATCTAAGGTCAAACCAAAAATTGAAAATATTTTTTTTCGCCCCAGCACTATTGGGTCCGGAAATAGCAATGCAAATTACAATTAAATCTATTTAAAACCAATTTTAACCATTTTTTTAATAACTGAAAAAGGGAAAATGCTAACATATCGTACTTTAGCAGCAAAGTTTTCTTAATAACATGACTTTCTATTTTCGTTTTTAGAAAATCAAATATTTGTGATCGAAGATATCGTCATTTACAATCTCGTAGCCATGAAAATTGTAGAGGAAAAACACATTTAGGCTCAATTGTTTGTTTAATTATTGTTACAACGTTTCTTATTCAAGATAAAATTAGTTTTAATAATTAATTGAAAAAGGATCAGAGAGGCTATATGAGGAGTGTGCAGTCTTTACTGACGGGTCAAAGATGGAGATAGGCACCGGGGATGGTGCCCATATAATAGACTCTGGGAAAGAAAGGTCCTATAGACTTCCGGACGAGAGCAGCATTTTTCAGGCTGAAATTCTGGCGGTGATGAAGGCCGCGGAATTAATAGGGGAGGATGCGATTGGGAGAGGGGGCGTGACAATCTACGTTGACAGTCAGGTCGTGCTTAAGGCTTTAGAGGGACATTATGTGAGGTCTAGACTCGTGGGCGACTACAGACGTGCTCTTAGAGCGATCATGGGTACACGCAGGGTCAGGCTCTGCTGGGTTCCGGGTTGTTATGACATATCCGGCAACGAGATTGCCGATGAACTGGCGAGAAAGGGATCGGCCGGGGATATTGAACTTAGTTGTGAGCCGGTGAGGTCACCACTGAGTTTAGGTTATGGACTGATAGGGACTTGGATAATGGACAGAGTGGGCCAAACCTGGAGGGACAGGGCTGATTGCAGGATCTCCAGGCTTTAAAGCCCAGGCTGGACAGGATGGGCGATGACCTGCTGCTCAAGGAGAGCACGGGGGTCCTGAGGTGCATTATTGGGACTCCCACAGGGCACTGCGATGTGAGATATAGGACGAACAAACGCGACAGGAACTCTCCAGATTTCTGCAGAGTATGCGGGGACGAGGAAGAGATAAAGACGGTAGAACACCTTGTCTGCTACTGCCCTGGGCTGCAGATTCGCCGACAGAGTTGGTTTGAAAAACGCCTCTTAGATGGACTTGGTGAGGTCCCTGGCAGTGGGCTGGGGAGTATCATTGGTTTCATTAAGGGGGCTGGGTGGCTGGGTGGCTGGGTGGCTGGGTGGCTGGGTGGCTGGGTGGCTGGGTAGATAGGTAATTCAGGGCCTATGACTATTAACTTTCTTGGACAATTTGCGGACGGTACTCTGGCTTTCTTTATCCTTACCTATAAAATGCTTCTCTTACTTTTAATTTTTCCTCTCGACTCTTCTGAAGGAATTCACAATGGGCCTTAGGGCCTCCGAGTAGAGGTGGCGGGTTTGGACTCGGATAAGTATTTGAATAAGCTGGAAACACATTAAAATCCGCTCGCTTGAAACATCTTACAACATGAGGGACAAGCTCATTTTAAGAGGACGGATACTGTTTCCCTCAGCCTAAACCATTGGAATTTGTATTTAATTAAATTTGAGAACTTCAATTTTAGTCTGGCACTGGCTGGTCTTAAAGTTTAGATACCTATTGTAAGTTTACAAAAACGAAAATTTAATAAATAAAATTTAAAAGAAGTAGGCCAAACCAAACAACAGGTTATAGAGCAAACTTAAGTAAGTTCCTTTGTATGACAAACAAAAGCCTAAGAGTTATAAATAAGTGAAATAAGATCGATTATATACCTGAAAAAAGATTTTAAAAAAATACACATTTATAAATATTTTGAAGTTACAGTCTAATCTTATGTATAATTAATTAGTGAAAGCATTTTCCAGTAAAATTTTGTTTTTTGTACTTAAGTCATTATAGTGCGATATAAGTAGTTACATAACAAAGAATATTATAGTATTTAACTGATATATTATGAACAAAATATAGATTAAAAAATCTGTTAATTTAAATTCTCCTGCACTATAATTTTTATATTTAAGTAAATTATTGTTTGCCTGTACGCTATATTCCCTGTTTATGTAAACGTAAGTACAAATATATCAATGTAAAATATTACGAAACATAATGAAATTGACATCTCAATTATACTGAAATGTAATGTAATAAATAAAAATAATAAAATTACGAATGTAAATTAAATATAATCCAACATGAAGTACATATAAATGGTTGATTGATTAAATGAATGAATGACAAATTTGCATTATTTTTTTATCTATTTTTATTTCTGAATGTTCAATGCAATCGTACGTTTAACATTTACTTTAACAAAATAGTTAATGTTGTCATTTGGAAAACCTATGTACGATACTTATTATGACATGCAAATTGGTTAAAAGCAACATTTATAAACGTCCTGTTTATGAAAAGTGAATAAATTAATTCTATCGCAACAAACAAACTGAACTGGGAAATTTGCATTAATTATGCACTAAATAAAAACAAATGGTGCTTTTGTGGAAAGTAATTTAAACATCACTGATTTGAATATTATTGGCACAAAACTTGTTGTATTTCATGCATTTCCTTTCTATTTTTTATTTCTTAAGTTTCTGGAATATAATCGCTAAAGTTTATCTTAATTTATTTATAAAAAAAATCGTTTGTAATGATATAAAAATACAAAGGGGTCGTATTTATACATACATACATACATACATATGTACATACGTTGGACTAATTTTTATTTAATTCAGTTACACCTAAATGAGAATCCTTAATCCGTATCGCTTCTAAAAGCGACACATATTTTAATTTTAAATTATTTTATCTTCGCAACATTATTTATGCTCAGAATTGAAATTAAAGCAATTTGCAATCGAAGTTTACGTAACAACTGCAATTAAACTTTGTTATTGAATAAACATTTCTTAAATAAAAAATGTATATTTATTTACATTTGTATGCATGAATTTTTATTTTATCCTTGTCTGATTGTTAAAAGAAATTTAAAAAATGAATAAAAAAAAAACATTTATTTATTTTTTATTCATGTGAATTGTTACTTTTCTTTTTTAAATCCGTTGTCTCCAACATGTGGCAGCTGTCAAACAAATACTTTTTACAAAATTTTTCTCTATTTTTTTAGTGTTTTTTTTTATATAAAAGAAATTCCATATTCAACTTTTCAGTTGAGTTCTTTGCGCCCTCGTTTAATATTGAAATGTCAGTGACAAATAACAAAATCATTTATTGAACAATTCAATGTCATTTTGTGGTTTTATGTGCGAATGAATGATGGTGTGAAATTTATTTCAATAAACAAGTTCAAATATTCATACATATATAAACATACATACGTAACTGCCCACCCTGCGGTAAATAGTGAAACTCTAGTTATTCACTACTACTGACGCTGTCACCAGTACAACAGACAAGTTATGATTTAACCTGTAGAAATTTAACATTTGCATGCCATTGAAAGTCCACTATTGGCATTGGTACCACTGACAAGGTAGTCACTTGTAGATAATGGAACCAGTTTTTCACTAGTACCTTTTAGCAATTTTAGTCTACATTACTACTGACTAGCGATACCTCAGATATTGATCTTTTTATATTTAACATGTCTATGATGCTCTTCACCATCCTGAACTTGACATTTTTCATAGAAACACATTGTTGTGCCACCTTTACCAATTTTGTAGAGGTACTTTCTGAAATGTTCATGTTCGGAAAACATCAACGTGATGTAAATTTTTTTTTCTCCGGGATAAGCTTCTCGGCCCACCTTCCATGTTCCATGTTGCATCCCTTACTGCCGACAGATACGATATGTCTGCTCTATTATTTTGCCTCGCCATTAATATTTTCATGCATTATTCTGCTTGCAGGTCGATAGGTATTATTCCAAATATGACTTGAACCGGTGCTGCTGATAATATGCGGTAAGCGCAGGCTGTTCTTAGTGCAGCTGTTCTCTAAGCTATTATCAGTGGCTTACATCTGCAATAAGCATTTTAGCTTCCGGCCAAGACGTCGCTTCCGTAAAAAAGAATGCTGTTGCAGGAACTAATAAAAAGTTTTTTTTTTGGAGGGGCTTACAAAAATTTGCCATCAGTCTGCTTAAATTCATTGTTATTTTGGCAGCTTTAGTTGTAGAGTGCCGTATCTGTTGTTGTTGATATAACGAATGTTCTACAAATCAGGCCCTTGGATGGAACCTTGTGCTACTCCTGCTGTTATTTGTATTTTTCTTTTACCAGAGTTGGTATTGTGGGTCAGCATTCTACCAATTAGTTAGCTGCTTATGACCTTCGGTAAATATCCTAGTACTTTGAAATTTTTCTTTTATGCTTTTAGTACGTCTTCCCACCTCAAGATAAGAAAGTCATTTGGACATCAATAGTGGCAATGATTAATTTTTCTGGCAGCTAAAGCTTACGTCCTTTAATGCTCCTGCAGTCAATTGCCCAGGTAAGAATCTATATTGCCTTTCCGATAATTCTCCTTTACACCGAATGGCTTTGTCGAGTCTGGGCCTTTCCACTGTATCCAGCGTACAGAGTCATCATCTGCATGAGGAGAGTGTGCCCCTTTCCCTTGCTTATTAGAACCAGCCTTTGCTCTTTCAAAGTCATCTAAAACACTCCCTCTATGAGACACTAGTTATACATGCTAAGCAGCAACATCTGGACTAGGTGCTTTTTGTTCCTTAATTTTCTATCAACCATTTGGAGCTCCTGAACAGGGGCGTATCCGACGTGTCTTTGTCGCAAAAATCATAAGTTTTTATTTTGTGAATGGGGAGCGATATATTTCCCATGGTTTCCTCGTCCACTTTAAACTTAAATTTTATCTGTATTAAAAAGTCTGGCATCACACGCATTCACTTTGCATTTTTTAAATGTGTACAATTTTATATTTTATTTTTATTAACACGTTGAATGTGTCAGTTTTTTTTTTCAATAAAATATGTCATAAAAAGCGAAATCTTTTTTTACACATATAAATGCATTTACATACAGCAATACCCATGTGTTTATGAATGTACTCGTACATATGTATGCAAAAACAATTTTTGTGTGTGTAAATATGAATGGTGTACTGTCATACGAATAATGCGGTTATAAAAATCAATTAAATATTCTCATTTATTATAAGTGTTCATTATAAACATCAAAAAACACATATTTTTTTTATTTTCATGTAATCCTCGTAACACCTTCACACACGCACATGTGCGTACATACTGGAGGGTTCGATTTAATTACAAAAAAAATTAAATAAAAATTAATGTACCAAAACAAACTTCAATATTTTTTGCCAATTCAAAAGCGTTATCATCAACAAAGACAATAGAAATAAAATATCGCTTTAGTTCTTTTACCAACGAAGTAAAAAATTTCCCTTTTTTTAGTATTTATTTATTTATTTGTTCTTTAAATGTTATCCTTGATTTTGATATGAGAAGTTGACGTTTTAGTTACAAAACAAAAATATAAAACAAACATACAAACCCCGTAAATAAAAATAACAAAAAATTAAAACAATTTCTTTTGTCTAAATCTTTTTTCAGTTCTTGTATTCTGTCATTGTTTAAAAACTGCATTTGACGTTCAGGCTTATTGTTTTTCTTATTGTGGTTTTTATTTTTACTTGCAGCATTCCCTGCCAATGCAACTCTTGTTATAGTCGTTGTGTTATTTCTTTTCGTGTACACAGATCTCTATTTATAATTGCAGTTGTTTGTCTTACATTGTCATTGTTTGCTTTCATCAATTTCGTTTGTATCTTTCAAGTTAACTTTACAATAATTTTTATTGCGACAGTTGATTTTGTAATGCTCACTTTCGAACAATTGATACTTAAAAAAACTAAATCAAAAGGAACAATGTAATCGTTTAACTAATTGATAAACAATTGTTTATAATGAGACACTTAAAGCAAAAAAATGATAGATGTGATTCTTTAAAACAATGTTGTTGATTTATGTTTTCTTACATCCAAAAATTATTTCTTTAAAAAAGTGCTACTTTTCCTCGCCCGTTAAAATGTTTTAGTATGAAAATTTTTTAATATCGAAAATGTTGAATGTGTGCGGTTTTTTATTCTGCAAAAATGAATAGCATCTCTTCAATTACAACCCCATGTTAAATTCATCATTGGTTTTTTCCCTAATTTAAAGTAGTTCAAGTTAACTAGTGCCAGATGTTTTTTAATTACTTTTCCTCACTTTTTTTACTGGGATATTATGGCATCTATTTTACAAGTTTTGTGTGTGTTTTTTAAGGAGTTACTTTAAAACAATTGAGTACTTGCCATAAGGGGTAATAGTTTATGAAATTGGCTACATATACTAAAACAATTTATTGCATAAACTCCAGAAAACCACAACTATATAGAAATAGCTTAAAAGAAGTTTATTACTATAAGCCTTAAGCTTATTAATTTTATTTGAAAGTTGTTGTAAAAAGGTTGTTAATTTTTTTTAAATGAACCACACTAATCCCTTTTAATGGTCTTGGTAGCCAGTGCTTGTAGAAAGCATAGAAGTCTAATGATATACGAAGTTATCAGAAAAATAGTTTTCTATTAAAAAAATTAAATAAGGTTTAATACTATAAGGTTTTGATATAAGAAAATAATTTGTTAAAACAAATAATTTTGTTTCACTTCAAACGCTTTGTTTAAATTTATATGGCATACTTTTAAACTATGTTTTTTTCCTTTTTCAATTCCCTTTTTTAATTTACTTTTTTAAAATACTTGAGTTGTTTTTTTAAACACTTAAAGCAATTTAGTCACTAAAGCTTTTTGAAATTAATAAGAAATTCACGTATCCTTCTCATTTTTATATAAAACTATAGTGGGCATAAGTAGTTTACAATTGTGCTTGTGAAGATATTCCTTAGAAAAGTGTATTGGAAGCATTGCTAGAAAAACTGGTTTCATTTTGTTTTATAATTAAAGTAATCAAATGATAAGAATTTTTATAAAAAGTTATAAAAAATGTTTGATGACAATTTTATTATCAAAAACAGTATGTTGTAATGTAATTTAATAAAAATTTAAATTGCTGCGACATTTTTTCCTCAACATAATTTTTAATAATGACCCGACATGACGTATACGTAATAAGTATATAAAAGACCTGAAATTGATATAACGCATACGTCATATACTTAACATTATACTGATTTAGTATTTTCTTAAATACATTGGTGTAAGCTATTTCATGTCAACTGCAACATTAACATGTTAATTAATTATTTTGTGTAAAATATTAAGTATTTGAAATGCTGGTGTATTTTTAAAGAATATCTACCAGAAAAACCGAGGTGATAAAAAGTTCATTACCAGAGTTAAATTTTGCGATCCGCATAATCCTGGTTATCAAAACTTACATATAAATTAAATAGACAACATACCAGCCGACATACATACATATAAACTAACTACTTTTCATAACTTTCATTTGCTTAAAGGAAATTAATTAATTAATTTTAAATATTTATTTAACAAAACACAAAAAAAAGAGAATTATTTAGTGGACAAGTGTTAACCAATTTACGAAATTTTAAAATTTTTAGAAACCCACTAAAATACGGGTCATTTAAATTTTTAAAAATGTTCAGTATAGACGAATTTACACATTCACACATTAATGCACCTAATTATTTACCTCTGGACAATTGAAAGTTAATTTTTGAATACAAGTATCTAATAAGTCACTACTTTTGATCTACTGTTTGATAGTAAACTTCCTTATGTTAAAAATCATTGTAGTTTTTAAAGTTGAAAAATTTTCTAATATGTAATTACTTTTATATATTAAAAGTTTAAAAATAAAATACTTTTTCGATACAAAAGTAGATAAAATTTGGTTACAAAGTAGATATTTAAAAAAAAAATTCAGATTTTTTCGAATTATTGCCTTTAAGAAGTTATTAAGTAAGTACTATAGTAGTGGAACGTTTTTCCCCGAACGGGGACACTTTTTTTAGATAAAAATGTTTTATCATATTCGATGAGTTTAAACTTCCTTTTGTATCGAATAATTGTCATTTTGAATGGAAATTGCTTGAAGGGTTAGATGTCAAAAGTGAGCATGGGTATGTGTATGCAAATAAATGAATACAAGTATTGTTACATTGTGCTTGGAAATAATTTTAGTTAGTTCAGCATTATAATGGTTCTAATGACACATAATACGTTTTTCTTTTCAAATTAAATAACTAATAGAATTTGCAAAATGCATAAAGTCCAAACCCAAAAGTTTAATTATTTTAAAAATGGTTTCATTTTATTTAAAATTATTTAAGTATTTTTTTAAGTAAAATTTATTGTTCGAAAATTGCTTATGATTTCGAAGGTTTTGAAAAACCAATTGCTAATCGTTCAACTTTTTTATGTGCAAAAAAAATTAAAGTTGTAATTTTACTGATTCTGTGACAACTACAAAAAAGTGTTTTGCAAAAGAGCATTTTTAAGTTTTTAACTTCTTTATTTAAAAATAAGTTATATTCAAATGAAGTCAACTACTTATGAAGAACAAACTTATTACGTTTTTTTATAAGAAGTATAATTTATTCAGAGACTTATTCACAATGACAAAACTTAATCGTTTTTCCCAAGTAGAATATTGAAAAAGTAAATAAAACAAAAGCCGTAAGTAAACTCACTATAACTTTCTGAAAACTCGTATCAGATTACAAAGATGCCATTAGATCAGATATTGCTAAAGCGGGCAGAAAAGCCATTATTCCGTTTTGCCACAAATTCGTTTGAAATTTTATCAAATAATTTTCTTTTCGCTTTAAGAGTTTAATTAATAAATAATTATTTTAATTTGCCTTTTGCTTAACTTTTCGATATAAAATAAAAATATCGGTTCTCCTAATCCTTGAATATAAAGCAACACAAACAAGAACTCCTAACAAATAAGTCAAACAGAAACAACAAGTATACAACATGATGTTACAAATCGTCGTAATAAATGGTCATCAAATTCTTTCGCATTTACATTTTGTGTTGGTGATTAACAAATGATTAATTGCTTTTGTAATGTGGGTTGAGAAAATAAACAATAACTTGTTGTTGAAAGCCACAACATTTAAAGCACCTTTACAAAGTAGATATTTGTTTCGTTCATTTAATTCAAACAACCCTTTTTAGTTTTTTTTTTTATCCAACTAATGAAACTTCATTCACTCCCTATTTATATTACTTTTTTGAATTTCTTTAAATAAAAAGTATTTGATTTTCTGAAACAGTAATTTCATTGTAAAAACAGAACTAAATATGATCCTGCTAATAAACCCCGAATTATATTTTTTTAATGATTAATTAGATCCACACGACATACGTGGTAGGGGTTTTGTGCATTTGTGCAAATGTTTGTAAATCCCAAAACCCTATCCACTCAGGGGCTCTTTCTACTTTAAAGCATGTCCATCTGCCGGGTATCCATGTTTCTTGTCATCAAAGTACAGATCACATTTCGAAAAGGTATTTTGACAAAATTCAACCCAGATAAGTCCCAGTAAACTGGAAATGGTCGGCAGTCTCTAAATAAGCATTTTTTTAATATAATTTTCACAAATAATGTCTACAAAACTTCGCATATGTTTGAGAAACTGGTGCAATCAACTGTCATACTGAGTTTTGTAACAATTGGTCCATAGCTCAGCAGGGGCACCATATAAGTCCAAGTCCCGAAAATCACCTTATAATACATTAATTTTTATATATTCTGATATAAAATATAACGTAATACTTGGTGTAGGGTATATGAGGGCTAGAATTGATCGACTATAACTTTCTTGTTTACTGTTAATTATTTTTGCTGGTTTAAAAAAGTATCCGCAATATTTATTTAAGTTTTTTTATTTATAGTCCAGAAACCGTTAACCTGTTGCCAGCTTGAAAAATTACCTTAAAAGAACACTCAAAACAGATGCTGCATCTACTTGAAAAACGAATATTTTCAAAAAAAACAAATATAAATAGTGTGTACAATCAAAAATTTTTTCAAAAAAATGCTTGAAATGTGATTTTTATTTAAATTCTACTTCATTAGAAATAAGTCAGGAACGCGGTATATAGAAGACTTGTTCCGAGATATCAAAGCCCATGTACAATTTTCTACCGACAAAACATTTATTTTCTTATTAAAAACGAAAGCATAAGCGAATGTTTTCAATTGTGAAGTAGAGTCGCAAAATGCTAGAATATGGTAAAAAATGATAACTGGGATGACAGAAAACTCTTCGCACATATGTGTGTTTATAAAGAAACGTTCAGCTAATTCCTTTGTTTTGTTTCTTTTTTGAAAATCCCTCAGTTATTATTTGGTTAAATGCTAATTAAATATAAATTTTACGTAGTTTTAACTCTTATTAGCTACATGTTTAAATGATAATTATTTTTTAACTTTGAACAAAACGGCAATAGTTTAAATTCCTAATGAGTTTGATTACAAAACTTTGGTTGGTTAAGATCCCATCTAACTTATACTTATTGCGTAAACTTTTGTCTACTTTTAATGTGGTTTCATTAACCTTTAAGAAACTTTTAATTTAAACAGCATAACAAAAACATTGTAAGTAGAAAAAAAATTATTTAATTAAATACATAAAACTCACTTACAAGTCAAAACTAAAAACAAAACAACAACAACAGCATCATAAAATTATACGTACTGATGTGTAAGGCTTGTTTTAAACTTTTTCTGCTTTTGCTGCTTCCACTTCCTATTGCTATTTCATCACTCCTTTCATCACAACTCAATTTAACTTGATGAGAGTTTATACGTTTCCCGCTTTATCTGTTTTTTATCATTTTTTTTTCATTTTGTGATATTACACTACTTAACTGATACATGTATGCCTGAATTACGAATACACACACACACAACACAGATTCATACGGACATACGAGCCTATAGTAACTCCTATAAAGTAATGACAACAGTTACACAAATAACAACAAGCCATTCGTCGTAATCGTAACAGTACCACAACACTACCACTTCAACAATAAAAGTAGAAACAGGATTTCATACATTTATTTTAAGAAAAAAATAAAGAATAAATATTATCACCAACAACAACAACAACAGGCAACAAGCAGAGCAGTAACAGCAAGAAAGATTAAATAAAAATTTTTACAAATAAAAGTAAAAGCCAGTTTTGAATCAAGTTGAATTTCGTTGATTCGCGTTGTGTTATAAATCAACAATGAAAGTATTGTTCAACGTTCAGAATTACAAAAATAAAGTAAAATAAAATTAAAAAATATAGATGTCATTGGTGAATTCACAAGGTCTTGTGAAATCGTATATTGTAAAATAATAGAACCAAAAAATATGACTGTTTTGAACAACTCTTCGTATATATGTATGTAGGTGTCGTGTTTAAAATCTAAATCAGCTGATACGACCTGGTGCTGCTCTTGGCTTAACTTAATAATTTTTAAAAATTAGACCCATGTAGACACAAGATGGTCTATATCTAACCTGGTAAGAATTTCTAACTATTTTTGGCACAAACTTTTAATTAAAAAATCACAAGAATTTTGTAATTTTTTATGTAAACAAAAAACAGCTGATGTGTCAGAGAGCAGTGCCGGCGGAGGCGGCTTAAGAAATCTTTTTCGGCGGTTTTGCCTAAGTTTTTAGTATAAACATTTTTAACGGATGCGAGTGCAAGCGGCTCTTAAACTTAAATTTAAAAAATCGCCATTTCTTTTTATATATGACATCACAATAAACATATCAAACAAAGAAAATTATATTATTTCACAATAGCTTTTGTATGAAAGGCAACAACAAAATTTTATGTCATTGTGAAATTATATGACAATAACACAATATGCTATCATATCGTACGTTTTGAATCCACCAAATATAAATATGTAAGTATATGTATGTATGTATGTTAAACAATAACCGTCAACAACATAATCATCATCTTAATTATTATCCTCGTCATCATCGTTTTCGTCATTAAGAACAATAGAAATGCTTGAGGCATGTTGTGGTCTCTGGATAATTGTAAACGAAAGGGCGCTGACAACAATAACAGAACTAAATTTAATTTTAATAATATTATAATCATTTACGATTCGAGTTTTATCGAGTCGTCTTAGCTTAGTTTCAGCGTTGCCAGAACTTGGTTACTAAAAATGGCTAAAATTCTGAGAGAAAAGGCCCAAAAAATTGCCTAAATCCTTAAAGCAGAAAACCTTAAACATATAAGCAAATAAATGTTATTATTTTATTTTACAATTATATGAGACAATGCGTTACATATTAAGTACTTTTTTGACTAGTTTCAACAAAAACACAATTAATAAAAAAGTTTTAAAAAATCACTTAAAAAACGGCACTAGATTCTTTTTATTTAAGCAGGAAAAAGAAGAAAATTTTCTAATTAAAAATTATGAAAACTAAAAAATACGGTTGAAACATTTATTTGTAGCCATATTTTGTTATTAAGTTTTAAAATTTAATAAAATAACAAAAATAAAAAGGAGAAGTAGAATTAAAAAGCTGACATGATGTTTAAAGCTAATTGTAAAATGTAACTGCGCGGTAATTTTTATAATTAGAAACTCTGAGCAAAATTTATGGGATTCGCATCGTTACCCTTAATGTTGCCAACAATTGGTGTGAGTGTTTGGAAGGTTCACTGTAACTTAAATCCAACGTGTAAATATCATTTTCTTTTCCTGTTTCATTGTTTTCCATTTGAAATGGTTTACTTTTCGTTTTTTTTTTGTTGTTTTTTGTTTTTGTTTTTTAATTTTATTTTTAATATATCTTTACAAGGATGAGAAAACAAGGATAATTTCTAACTGGCAAAATTAACAATTAGCAGCACCTTTGTCACAACCTTTTTTAACACAAGTTTTTATTAAATTTCTTTTAATCGTTTGTAGTCATGTTAATTAAATGTTTTTTCCCGAAAAAAATGGCAGTATTAAAGGTTTATTTATCGAGCCCTAACCCCAAAAATTGCCTTTTTGATGCAAAACAGCTTCTGGATTATTAGTAAATTTTCCGATTAATAAAAAAAGTCATAAAATTTTTTTTTCGGGATAAAGAAAAATTAAAACGATGACTATTCAAAGTTGAAATCCTTATACAGTAGGGGCTCAAAAAAGTTAAGCAGTTTGTTTTGGGCGTGCTTAACTGGTTGGGACTCTTAACTTTTCCGTAATATGAAAAATGCACATGACTATACGTGCCTTTAAACATTGTTTACATATTTGTATTTACAATTATAATCTATATAAACTACTTCATATACATTTGTATTACGTGCAAGAAATTAAAAAAAAATATTAAAAGAAAGAAAAAGCACTTAACTCTTGGGAGTCGCGTAGGGTGCCTTAAACTTGCTTAGCTTTTCCGTATTCTAAGCTCTAGCGCACCTTAACTTTTACGATCCTCTACTGCGTTTAACGAAATTTTACCCCTTATTTCCTAAAACGCAACGCCATAAAACAAAATGCGTGAAAAAGTTTTTTAAATTTTAGTGTTTTCCATATAATAGTTTTTGTTGTTACGCGTTGCGTTTTACGTAATTAGGCCCTTAATAACTTTTCAACGTGAACTAAAGTAACTAAAAATGGCTCTCTGTGGGTTCCAATAAAATTTGCACATGACACCCCCAATTTTTTCTTAAATTTTGTATCAAAGTGTTTTTTTAAAGATAATTCTTTTATATGGGCAATTCCATTATGACGAGTATGATTGATAAATACAGTCTGGCGTTGTGCGCTGCTAATTAAACTATAAAGACGGTGTAGAATTTTCTTAAATTGTATCGAGTTGTTTTATACCTATAGATCGCAACTATTCATGTTGTTACTGATAGGACATGCCATTCATACTTATTTGACTACAGGTCTAGCTCTTTGGAACTTTGAGCTAGGATGCAGAATATGAGTGACATACTTAATCGCGATTTAATGCAAAACTCCAGTCGAGGGCGATTTTATTTCCTGTTAGACCCAATGTAGTCTTTTGATATACATATAAGCGCACAGTAGGCCATACTGAAAAGTCTGTATAAATGGATCTTATAAATTTTGAGGAAACAAAAAACTTTTAATGTACTGGGCGTAAAAATCCATTGGAATGTTTAATAGATGGAACACGTTTTTTTATGTATTGAATAAAGCATCTAAATGTCTTGGTTTTTTGAGACTACTTGACCGCGTAAAAGAACGGGTGTCTTGTTTTTACTTGAGAACCGTTGTAATGTAGGATGTGTTTTACTGTTCTATCGACGCTATAATGAAATGTGCTCTGAAGAAATAAGTTTCTGAAACTCGGGACTTATGTGTGATACGGGTCCTTCAAGAAGAACACACCCGTTTTTTGTCGACTGCCCAGTGAGTCGCACCACACATTACATGTGGAACAAACTACGTAATGATGTGCTTTCTGTCAAAGTTGACATCCTGAAAGCTTAGATCAAATGTCCCTAAATACTGCTTCTTAAATCCTCTATCCTTTTTTTCCACTACATATTTGCCTGATACCAACACAATGCAATGCAATCTCCTGGGTACTGGTTATAATAATAATAATAAAATTACCAAAGGCCGTCCAAAGTTTCATCCTTTAAAAATATTTGTCGTTAAGATAAAACTCTGTAAGCATTCTAGAAAGCACACTCGATGATTTTGTTTTGATTAAATATTTACAGTATTTTCTATTGTATTTATTAATTTACTCTACCCAAAATACTGCATTATTTGTTTAAGTCCCTCTTTTTCATATTCTTTTTAAAATAAATTGGAACTCCTTATATGCTAGAAATTTATTAAACTAAAATGTTATTAAGCTAATTTTTTCGCTTTGTAATGTATTTACATATATCTAAGTGCTATATAGCGATATCTATTTAGAGTACTTTAAAGGATAATACAATCCTTTTGTTTTCACTTTTGTTATTCTACTGCTTATGTATGTGTGGGCGCGTGTGTTTTCAATTTATATTCTTGTGTATTGTTTTGATTTACATTATGAAATATAGAATGATATCGTGAACTTTAAACTATTATAATATCGTATCGATTTGTCATATTATAAATTATTTTATAAGTTATATGATACCCATACAAGCAAAACAATGCAGACAAACAACACTGATGGTACAAAAGTCACAAAAATAAAACTAATAACAAAATAAAACTGACAACATTGAAATCAAGGCAAAATACCCTCTTATAGATCATAAACTAAAGTGAGTGGATAAGAACTAATAGAAGAAAGCTTGTCCTTATAACACAAAAATCTTTATGTGGGTGAAACATGTGTGTTTGTTTCTCAGTTGGTTTGCCATAGTTTTACAAATATCGCTAACAACAATGACAACAAATATTTATTTTATCCCTCATTCATTTGCGACTTAGTAAAGATGGATGGATAGATAGATGAGTGAATGGTTTGTTGGCTGGCTGTCTGGCTGGCTGCTTGTCTGCATGACTACCACAGTTATCTGGATGTTGACTTACATATACTTAAATAATCTTTGTCCCCCATGGCGCCAGTAAATGAAAAAAAATGTAACATGAAGAGTTCATGATATTAGTACTCGTTTACATTTATTGCATTAAATGTCTGTTTGTCTGTCCAAAGCTTCATGTGTGGATGACTCTCTTTGTATTGTCTAAGTCTATGAATGGGCAAATCCTTAAGTACATGTTCATATGAGTTGGTTTATTTTTATGTAAACGGCAATATTGTTATTCTGTTGTCTCGGGTTTATCATCAATCTTGTTTATGTTATAATGATTAGACAAATAAGTTATGAATAAAGTAGTATTGTTTATCCCCTGCTCTTCCGTTCTAGTTTTTCAATATTGTCTTAAATTGAATTGATTGATTTTTAAATAGATTTTTAACGTTCGTAGTACAGAATTATGTTTCCTTTGTTGGCGTTAATTTAGCTTATTTTATACCCACCGAAAAACAAATCGACATCTATTTTCTTATTTGGCTTATGGGCTAATTAAATTTGCAATATTATTACTTAAGCTGTCCATCGGAGCATAAATTAAATTTGTATCTTTATAGCTTAAGAAGTTACGAAAGATATTACAGAAATAGTTTTTATTGCTTTTTTACTTTTTAAGTCAAAATTTAAAAAAAAATGCCAGAATTGTAGTCGTGTTTTTTTTCGAGAACTGTCGAAAGCAATCTTGAAAATTATTTTTTTTCTTAATTGGTTAAGAATTACAAAATCTATCTAAAAGACACTGAATTTTTAAGATCCAAATTATTAAAAAATTTATAAAATATTTCATAATTTTTTTGAGACCTGTTTTAATGATTTTTCTATCTTTATTGGTTAAGAAGTACCTTAAAACTACAAAATGATCATTTTTACCCTTTTTTTGACCACTTAAGGTGTAAAATTTAAAAAAATGCCTAAAAATACAAACATTGAACACCTTCTGAATACAATCTAAATTATGTTTTTTTTTTCTCTGTGTGTTATTAAAAGTTATTAAAGGTTCACAAAAAAATAAATATAATTTTCAATTAAAAAATTTGTTTATATGATTAAAAAATCCTTAGATTTTAACATTCCAAAAAATTTGTGTATTACTTTTATTATATTGACGAAGCAAATTGTTTTAAGCCCCCAAAAAATTTAAATACAAATAAATTAATGTATTATTTGAATTACTTTATATATTTTGAAAAAAACTTGAGTTTTTTAATTTTTTTTTATTCATGTTTATTAAATTTAATTATATTTATAATATGTTTAATATTTACAAGTCTTAACAATGACCTGAACCAGGGATCATATGATTAAAATGCGAACGCTTTATACACTTAACCGACAGGGCATTCTATTTTTCAAAATTTTTCTTTCCTCCATATTAAAGAATTGAACTTAAGTCAACTGAATTAACCTCAACAAGCCCAAACAAAGGCAAAACAAAAAAAAACCAAACAGAGGAGAAAATAAAATAAATTAAAAAATAACTAAACAAAAAGCAGAAATAAAAAAAAACAAACAAAAAAGCAAAAGAAAAAAGTTTTTGAACCCATCAAGCATTGAACCTGGCACTTTCCGATTGCCAGGCTGAGACTCTAACCACTAGACTACAGATACATTGAATTTTCGAAGATTTAATTCTTAGTTTTTTTGCTTATCTTAAAAAAAACTATTTATATATACTCAACTTTAAATGTGTTGCATACTAGCAAAAGCAAGTGTATAAAAGCGCTAAACTACAAAATTACTATTAAAAGTATTGTGTTTTTAAGACTTTGTAAATTAGCATTATTGTTAGCATATACTTTTAAAAAACTGTTAATATCTTTATTGGTGTGAAAATTACAAACTAAACCTAAGCAGAACCAAAGTATATTTTTTACCATGTTTTACCCTTTAGGGTCCAAACTTGAAGAAAGCGGCAGACACCAGTGTGTTTTTTAGCAAAATTCGATACTTGGCATTATAATGGCAGGTGAAAACACATCAACATTAATATTTGCCTTCATATCATAAAACTTGGGTTTATTTTAATCTAATGAAAATTAATAAATTTCAAAAGCTTGCTTTGTAAACTTTATTGTAATTTTGAAATAAACTTTTCCATTTTCTAATATTTTTTAGAACTCTGTAGTTTTGTATGTAATTAATAAGGCTGTTTTCCTAAACGCAGTATGCCTTGCATCACGAAATTTCAAATTCTTACTGACAGCAAAGCTGAAGATTTTGATAATATCTTCTGCTCCCAAATGAGTGTTTAAAGCCATGTTAATGCTTTGGAAACACAGAAAATTGTTAAAACTGTAAGTTGTGTGAAATGGAAGAAGTTGAAATTTCATGATGCAAAGCATACTGCGTTTAGGAAAACATCCTTGAATACATAATATATTTTAAAGAAATCCCTAATCGTTAATTGACAATATTTTGTATGTTTGTGTCGTTTTTTGGCAGTTTAAAATATTTCTTATAATTATTTCATGAAATATTTTATATATTTAGTATTTTGAAGATTGGATCTGGAAACTGATTCAAGAGAATCAAAAATGATTGATTTCGGGTTATGACTGTTTCTTAGTAGTGTGCGAAATGTACATTTAAAGAACTAACACATTTTTTAACAAAATTTACTATTTCTTTCAATTGATGGCCTTAAATTTTTGATTATTACATTATTTTCAGTTGAGAAATTTTGCATTTCTGCAAAATTTTAACTTCCTCCCACATTCCGGGCGCTACCAAATATAAAAAAAATTAAATATATTTCCTTATATCCCTAATTGAATCAACATCATAATAAATTTTATTATACTTTTAAAAATATGGATGTATTTCAATTTACAGGCAGCCATAAAAAATCGCATAAATGAAAAGTAATCCATTATTTATGTGATCACATTTGACCCTAAATGCTGTTATGTTTCTTTTGGTGTTTTTTTTTTCTTCCATTATACACGTGTTCTTTATGCATGGCTTTACTTTTTATGAATTAAATCTGTAATTTTTTACTTTGTATTCAGCTGAGCAAAGACTCAAATCCAACAACGAAGCAGCTCAATAATCCTTAAGATGGCAATGTAATTGTGATTGAGTTGGCAAACCAAATTCGTTTGGTAATAATGCAATGGATTCTTAAATGGGTTTTCGTAAGTATAAAAGTTAAAACCAATAACTCCTACATCAATATATCCGCATATGTATGAACTTATGAATTAACATATTTATTTTATGATTTCCGCATAGAGTTTTATACTCAATAAACTTTTAAACGACTTGAAGGTAATACAAATTTGAAAGAAAAACAATATGATCCATTATGAGTAATTGCATGCATGTCACAACATTAATAAGCATGCACACAAACATGTGTTTTATGATGATTCCTTTTGAATGTTTTGCAGAGATAAATTATTAAATGATAACAGAACAACCTTCTAATTGTAATGTTTCGGATACACTTAAATGTTTAGAAGCAAATATCCTTATTTTATGTTTCAATTCCCATATGTTTCCATAATCAAATCCATTAACACAACACTAAGTAATAATGTCATAACAGTTTGAACAAGTTGGCCAACACTAGACCTCCTGCATATAAACATCATTCTAAATACTTGACAATAAACCACTTTTTTTTTTGCCTCAACTTTTATCTAAGCCCACTTATACACTGACTTACAAACTGGCTGACTGACACAGTTAACGTATAAACAGGCACGACGAGCAACAAATGGTTTTAACTGTTGTGTTTGTGTGTTGCTTTTTTATCACGGCCACTAATTTTAATATACTCTGCATGCCTTTGTATGTAGGTAAAGATGTGCATTTGTGTGTAAATGTGTTGCAAACAGGTAAACTTGCCTTTTTTGTGTTCATATTTCACCAAGCTGGAAATAATGCAGTAGTTGAAAGAGCAAGAAACACATACAATTAAAGTTTTTTTACTTTAATTAAAATGTTTAAAAGAAATCCTTCACTATCATAGCCACAATATTATTTGTGAGAAAAATAACAACAGCAAAAAGCTGAAGAGGAACCTAAACCTAAGCTCCTTCCATTATGATGGTGGCAGTACCAGTTTTGTTATTGTCTTGGCGGCTGAAAGCAATATGGCTGTGCTTAATATTTTACGCTTTATGAACCAGATAACATTGCTTGCGAGTGTAAAAAGTAATAATACAACAGAAAAAAATCTGCTGACTCAACAACATCGCTGTAAGCGCTTCTGGAAATGTAAAACATTGCCAGAATATCCATTAAGCAAAACAAAACGTTAGTAGAAACAGTCAAAACAAAACAACAATAACAAAATGAAAAACTGCAACTGTTAATATTCTCTAAATACACAGCCTTTGGCTATGTTTGTAACTAGCCTCACCTGGGCACAGTTAAACAGCTGCTTGTTGAACATTTAAAATCACACAAGAACCGCTTATATTACTCTGCAATTTTTGCGTACACATTCCTGTATTCACTTATACAATAGAAAATTAAACAAAAAGAGCCGTTAAGTGCAACCATTTTCATGGCAAGAAATTTTTTTATAAATAAATCTGGTTTCTTTTATTGAAAAAATAATTTTATTAAAAAATTCAAGTTTCATTTTATAATGTTAGGTTTTAGTTTGAAGTTTGCCTCTATTCGTTTGGTTTTTAAGTTTGTATTTTAGTGTTTAAATTTTTGTTAATCAGGATAATACTTAATTTAATTCTTGCTCAAAACATTTTGATCTTCTTAACGTTTATATCATTCAACTTCTACTTTTATACTCCCCTATTCTATTTGTAACGTTCGTTAGTTAGGGTTTTGGTATCGCGTCGCCATGTGGGGGGTTCCCGATGCTCGTAATTGTCCTAATTCCACATTTGGCCCTCCTGACCTAGAATTCGTCCTTATAAGCTCCTCCCAAGATTTAACAACATCAACTATCGTTTTTGAGTTCTTAGGTTTGTCAAAGCTGCTTTCCTTCTCGAACCGGTTATGGTTAATTTTTTTGCAGGTAAATCAAAAGTCCTGTTATCTTAAATATAAAAAAAACAAGAATTTGTTAAAAACCAAGTAAGGCTGCCTTGTTTAAAACATGTCATACTGCTTAAAGAATTTTTTATAAAGTTTGATGCAAAAAGTAGAGTGGGGGAGTACTGGCCACGGTATTGTCCTGTGTCAAAAAATCGCCACAACATTTTTAAAATTGTGCAGCTTACATTAATTTTGTTTACGAAAATATTTGTAAGTTTCCAAAAATATGGTACAAATGCAGGTATACAAAGTGCACTTAAACAAATGTTTAACGAATAAGTTCCGAGAATAATTTTCAAATGCTACAAGCAACTGTAAAATTAGCTCCAAAAGTACGAAAAATGCGAAATCGTTGAATCAAGAAAAAACTTAATTTTTAATTAAAAAAATAATTCAAAGTCATTTTATTTTTTTTTTTTTTTTTCGCAATGGGTTTTTTGAAGTTAAGTATTTAATACAACATTTTAGAATTTTAATTTGTTAAGTAAAATGGTCACAATGCAATTAAGTATCCGCTTCAGGGTGCTATTTATCAAAAATTACTGATTTTTAATTAAATAATGCTGTATAAATCCACCACCTTAGAGTCAGTAACGTATATATAAAATACTTTAAGGCCGGGATCGGCACACTAATACATTTTAAAGTTTTGATTTTGTTGATTGTTTGTGTTTGAGTGTAATTATTTGTGTCTTATTGAACTGGGGTGGCCATAGTTTAAAACTTTTAAAATGATAGAATTGCATTGAAAAAATTTTTAAATGTAATACTAAAAATTAAGCCGCTTATGTCAAAGTAAAATTTTCATAAATGCGAAATAATTTTGCCATACTACTGAGTTATTGAAGGTATATTGACAATATTTTATGCGGATAACACGTAGAGGGTCAAAAAGTTATATGTAATGTAACAAATGCAACTAACTAAACGGCAACGCTGGTCAGGAGTACTAGAGGAAAATTTAAATATTTTAATTTTTTCGATATTTTTTAAATCTTTGTCCAGCTTTTCCTTAAATTTTCGAAACTACTATATAGCCGATTTTCTTAGAATTTTTTAAATTACGATCTAAGAACAAAACCCATATTTGTACTTCTAACATCGGCCGTAGGTCTGATAAAATACTCTACTGATTTTAAAATTATAAATTACGGTTTCTTAAGCCGACTTTTGTTTTTTAATCGCAACTATAGAGTTATATAAAAAAATTGTCTAAATTTAAAATGTGTTTTTTTTTCTAAAATAGGAAAAATACCGGGAACCTGGAACATATAACATAGTTGCCCGTTAGGATATACATATTTCAGAAAACTATAAATTCGTTATGCACTCTCAAATAAACTTTTTTGTTAAAAAGAAAAGATTGAATTGATTTGCTTAATTCAAAGTTTTCTTCGAAAATAGGTTGAAATTCGTATATATATTTTTTTTGAAATAGTGCATTTTTAATTATTTTTTAGAGAGAGAAAAACTGTAACGCTCTTTCAAGAAACTTTAAAAAATGAAAGTCCCTTTTTGAGGCAAAAGAGTTTGAATTTCATCTTTTTGTAATTGTAAAATTAAAAAAAGATACCTTCCTAACTGTTTCTGTTGGCGCTTACAAAAAAAATTTATGTGCTGGATCTGAAAAACCTCTCGACCAAGGTCTTGAAAAATATGAAAATTCCAATTTGTAAAGCTTTAAACTCATTTATTCTTAAAGTTAAGTAGCACATGTTAGAATGTTAAAAAATTATTCATGTCCGAGGTGCCCGCTTTTGCGGTCTAATAGCGACGCCCCTGATCTGATCGTTTGCAATTTGTGCCAACATTAATGCTGGCACATGCATACAAGTGTTTCCATATTTTCCAATTCAATTATTTTTTTTTAGTATAATTTATGAACATTGACTGTGAAAGTGCGTATATCCACTTACACAATGACTTTAATACCACGCTTAAGCTTAAGTTGATAAACAGCACCAAGCACGTGGTCGCAAATATTTTTTCTTTAGCACCATTCACAAACATACACAAATAAAGGAAGTAGGACGGACAACAGTTTATTTTTGTATGTTTTACGTATTGCTGTAGTTAGTGCTGGCGTTGCATGTTGGTAGAGCTGTTAAGGCTCTCATTGTTTATAACAACAGTTTGTGGTAAAGAACAATTTATTAAAGTTCCAGAAAACAAAAAAAAAACTGACAGGGGGATACAAACACGTACGTGTTTTGTTAATTAAAGCATGTTGTTAAACTAGAGTAAATAATAATATTGAGGTTTACACAATAAAGCCGCAAAACATAAATGAATATTAACGACGGCAATAAAGTCAATCAGTCGATGTTGCGGCTGCGACTTTTGCAAGGTGAATGCAGGGTTGTCAGGTTTTTTTACGGTGGCTGTAATTAAGCTCACTCTAAACGACTTAACTGAGTTGGATGAAATTAAGTATTTGTGGGGTATGAGAACAGGTCGTATCGTATATTTTATGTCGCTAGAGGGCGTAAAATAGATTGAAAGGAATAAAAGCTGTCCCTCCCTATATCTAATCAACCAATTTTTAAAATTTGGAACGTAAATATATCTAAGTATGGAGTGTGCGAAGGTCATTTTCTATTTTGGTAAGCCTTTGACGAAAAAATTTGTTAAGCTAGTAAGTAGGTTAGGCCACGCCCACAAAAACCAAAATCCCAATACAGGTATGTTTACCTGACCGTTTTTATAAAACCTTGTTTAGATATTACCCGCTTTTAGGATCAAAACCTTTTAAGGCACCGCCTTGCCGCGCCCCTTAAAACTGAATTTTTAAAACTGGTTCTCTAACTGTACTGATTTTTCGAAAATGTTTATGCAGTTAAAAGGCGTCTAGCGTCGAAATTCTTAAGGCAACAAGGTGGAAAGGGTCATGCCTACAAATACAAAAATCTTAATACAGGCACTTCTATTTAACTGACTTTTATAAAACTTTGTGTATACAGACAAAAACCACGCCTGCAAAATTTAACTTTAAATACAGGTACTTCAATTGTACCAGTTTTTTTTTTTTGAAAATTCGTTCGCATACAGAAGGCGTTTAGCGTTTAAATTCTCTAGACAACAAAGAATGCAGGGCCACGCCCACAACAATTAAAATCTCAATACAGGTGTGCTACGCCCACAAAGATAACTATCCTAATAGAGAGACCCCTACCGAACCGATTTTGAATGCAAAAAAGTGGGGAGGGTGCCTTGCCCACAATAATTTAAAATCTAAATATATTAAAATAAAAATATATTAATTTCTATTAGAAATTAAAAAATGAACTTGAGCCACAATAAAAAACAAAACAATTGTATTAGAACAATATCTTCAAGTATTTGGTTGAAGTCTGCTGATAATTAGGTGTTGGACCCAATGATATATGTATGTACATATACCCAACCTAACTCAACAACGAATCTCCCGCAGTAGGCATTTACAGGCTCTCAAAAATCTTGTTACTATATATGTAAAAGTAAAATAAATTATGGTGTACGGTATAGTTTAGTCGAGCCAACCGACTCCAATATTTTTACTTGTAATTCTTTTAATTTGTCCTGGTGCAGAAGGCAAATAATGGCCCTCTTTTACAGTCAGTCAGTCAACTAGATTGGGTTTATTCTGTTGCTATCGGTATAATTAAATGTAAGTACTACCATTTCCTTTTCAGTGTTATAAACTTGAGAATTTACTTTACCCTTAAGAATATAAACTACATTTAAAATGTAATTTTATAGTTTGGAATAATAAAAAAAATTTAACTACATAATATTTTGTACCTTCTCTGAATAGTGAAAATTACATGTAATGCCGTATATGTATATTAAAAGTTTTTATATCCTTTACTATCATGTAAAGTAACTTGTTTAAACTTTTAATTTTTGATTCAGCTCCAATATTATAACAACAACAAATTCACGTAAACATTACATTCTAAATTTGAAAATTTTAGCAGTTTTGCATAAATTTTACTTAATTCCTGGTGTCAGAGAGCCGTAAATTTTTATAAATTATGATGTAATATTATGTATTTTTATTAGTTTACAAATTCCCGTAATTTACATATGTATGTATATTAGAAGATATATTCATACTTGTGTACTTTTGGGATAAAGTAATTTTAAAATTTATAACTGTTTTGCCAGCTCGTGTCCAATAACAATGCAAATAAGTAAGTAATTGGAATGGTACTGTGTGAGTGTAAACTTACTTAAATATGCCGATACATACATATATGAAAACACATTTCGTGCATTTAATGCAACAGTGTCATAACTCAAAATTAACATATTTGAACTATAAACTACACAAAATATTCAAGTTAAATTCTTTGAGATAAGCTTAAAGTAATTTTTTGAATAAACGTCATTTTGAAAACAACTGGCCTTTGTTTAATTTTACTAAATAGTTTCTATTTCTCTTTTAATAGGCATTTCAAAAAAAAAAAATTTTCAGTATTTAAATATAAAAAATCTTTCATACACACTTTATTTAAAACTATATTTTTGACTTTTATGACAGTGTTAAGTAAATGTGAAATATTTGTGTGCATATGTATAAGTAAATTAAAAAGTTTGTTTAGAATGACGTTTCTTGAGTTGTATACATTCTACGATCAAGGTATATGGATGTCTTTTTAAAATTCATTATAGAATTTACTCAATAACTGTCTGTAATCGTATCGAATAACTTTTATCCATATTTTATTGAACTTATGTACGTTTAACAGTGGCGTAAGTCATTTTAGGGTACCAAAAATATATTTTTGTTTGTTTTGTTTAGCTACCAATATTTACAAACTTGTCTAAACGCAAAAATTTTAAAATCCCTAAATTAGCAAAAATGAACTTAAGCCGCTTTTAAAAAAGACGGCTTATGTGCAAAGCAAAACTGTTGTCCAGAAGGGTTTAATTCATGAAAGTGTAACATTATTATTTGGAAAATTAAATATATGTTAAAGTTTGTTAAATAAAGCAGAATGTAATGCAGAAAAGTCTGTGAATTGACCACAAATGCAAATGCATCACTTAGTATAATATTATATCGAGAGCCTATATTCAAAATATGCCAACTCCATTTTTGGGCAAAATGACTTTTCGATAGCAGATGTCTCCTCTGTGTAATACCCATCTGTGGTAAATAGAATTATTCTCGTTTTTTAACATTTTTTTTATGCCATCTCAGAGTACATTATTTTTGGGTGAAAATAAATGCTAACTTCCATTGTAAATTTTCAAAATTTTTATAAACGATGCTTAAAAATAAAGTACATTAAAACATACATACATACATACATATATACACACATACCCTGCAGAAAATGTTAATAGTGAAACTGTGGTGGTTTGTAGCGATACTAACTGCAGGGTATTTAATAGTAAACATAAAGATCTAATTACTTAAATTTATTTCATTGTTTAGCCTAGCGGTACTTGACAACATCAGGTTTTTATATGCCAAGAAGTTTCCATATAAGCACTTGTGTACAGCAGGATAACTTATTCTAAAGGATCATATTAATTACCCAACAATAACATATACACACACGACGCGGCACTATTGGTGTGCCGCGTGTGAAGTGCAGTTTAAGTACGCATCATGTTACTCCCCATTTTATATTATTCCCACGGTATATTAATGCGGAACTATTTAATAATATTAAGTACTTACTAACATCAAACCAATTAATATAAAACCCTAAAATAAGTACTAACCAACACTATTGACTACTAGTTAAAATAATTAACATTCTCAAACTTAGTATATAAGAAGGTAGTTTTTAAATATAAAACAACAATCATTTGTCAAATGTGACAAATTTTGTATTATTTTAAAAGCTATCGATAAACTTAATTGAAACGCAATTTTTTCGCTTTGTAATTGTAGTGTAAAAGACAAAAAATTCTATGCGTCAAAGCATTGCATGTAACTTAAAACGCAACAACATGCAAAAAGTTTAGAAAGCCGCAACGCATTGCGACGTTGACGCGTGCCATGAACATTCAGCTTTTAACTCGTTTGTTTGAGCGCGTAAGTAAATGTGTTGATATGAATAAATGTCTGCCTGTGTGTGTTGCGTGTAATAGAAGTTCGAAGCATACACTTAGGCGGAAACGGAAATTTGAAGAACTCAAGTTAAAGTGCCACTGGCCGGATATAAATTTTACGACAAAGTGTCATAAACGGTCAAATATTTAAAGTACGTAGCAACAACAAATAAAACGCATAAATATGTCTGTGTATAAGAAAATTCATTAATATTTGAATATAAATGCATGCTTTTAGAACACTTAATCAAAAAAAGTCACAACTTAAAATACATGGGAATCAGATGAAATTTTTAGTGACCACGAAAATTATGTTTAGAGTAAACTTCATTTTGCTGCAGTTTTAACTGTTCAGCTCAAATTGGCAATACCATTAGAACAATGTTTTTAAAAGCCGAAAAGAGGGCACTCAATAAAGCTGTGACTTAGATTTGTGTATACTTTTGATTTAGTGTACGATATGTTTTAAATGTGGTCACTCTATCACAGCTGTTTTATTCGTCCTAAATGTGTTTCAGTTAAAAAACGCAACGAATTTCAAATTTTTATAAAAAAAAATGCACTTTCTTTTATTAATATATAATAGAGGTATCATATTTTTTTAATATTTCAAGTCATTGTGAACACTTTTGTATTTTATGGGTAACAAATACATTTTCAGCAAAAGTTCGGTGAGGGCTTGGTAAAGTTCAGTGAAAACGAAAATTGACCGAACACCAGTTTTTACAGAACTCCAAGTCTGAACGTTTAGTCGAGCATTTAAAATCAACTTAAGCATGTTGAATTTTAAAAACTTAATAAATTGGATATTCGGATTTCGTATGTGTGTTTGTTTAATTTTTGAAAAATAAAATATTTTAACAAGAAAATTAAAAATCACTCATTGGCCTTTGAAATACTTTCCAATAAAATATCGGCAAACAACAAAAGTTTAAAATTAAAAAATAAAAAAAAAAAATACTTGAGTTATTTAAGTGTGTCGCTGATCGCAGCTATTTAACACAACTCATATTTTTGTTTTGCATTATACATATTTGAACTTGAATTTTGTTTTCCTTATTTGTACTTTTTATTTATACTAATATTTGCAACAATGTAACAATGCAACGCTTAGTTTGAAATATTACATATAAAGATAAGTTTTGCATTGCTACATATACTTAGTTAGATAAGTTCTTTAAATAAGGCGTAGTCTTAAAGCGATCGTGTAACATTCAATAAGAAAAGAAGTAACCGCTTTGACCGGCGAATAATAAACATGAATTAAATATACAGTCCGCGTTTTAATCACAAAGTGGTTGAGTTCATTGCCTAAGTTTTAAGCTGGAAACTTTTAAAACGTACCCATAGCAATAGCGTTACATATGTACATACATACTTACCCAGCAAAAACTTCACTTACAAACTTTTTTATAATGACTTCTTTACTCCATTATTTTGTAGCCTTATATGACACTTTCCTTCTTTTTGTTATTTAATTTATAATAACTAATTAAGAGCACGTATGATTTGAAAAATCATGAGTTAAATAATTTTTATTATAGATCAAGTCTATTCGTATTACTTGAACAAATCAAGCAGAAAAAAACTTGTTATACCCTTCACATAGTGATAAGGGTATATATCACTTCGTCATTCCGTTTGTAATTTTTTTATTATTCATTTGCGACCCCATAAAGTATATATATTCTGGATCCTTATAGATAGGGAAGCCGATTTAGCGTTGTCCGTCTGTCCGTCTGTCCGTCTGTTGAAATCAAGTTTCCGGAGTCAAATAAAAAGATACAGATCAGTTAATGGTGTCAAACGATCAGAAATATCCCGCTAACAATCGCTTTTTAAAATCAGAAAAATCGGTTCACTATTGACCGAGATATAAGCGAAAACCCAGAGTAACCCATTTTTTTAAGGACAAAATCCGTGCATATATCCTTATATATCTCAGTAAGTATAGTCACTCTTGCCACAAAACTTGGCACGGATACTCCTAATGAAGGGACCTAATTAATGGAAAAATTTTTTTCAGATAGGACCAGGGGAAGAAGTATTTTTCCTACAATTGCACAAATGTGGTAAAATATTTTATGCGCTATATCTCGTAAACTATAACAGCTATCGACTTAAAATGTTCTACAAAAAGTAATTGTACGCAAAGATCTACACTTTAAAGAAAAAATTTTTTGAGTGGGGGCAAAAAAAGGGGTAGCTCCCATACAAATCGACAATTGTTATAAAATATTCGATACGCTATATCTCGGAAACTATAACAGATATCGACTTAAAATGTTCTACAAAAAGTGATTGTACGCAAAGATCTACACTTCAAAGAAAAAATGTTTTGAGTGGGGGCAAAAAAAGGGGTAGCTCCCATACAAATCGACAATTGTTCTAAAATATTCCATACGCTATATCTCGGAAACTATAACAGATATCGACTTAAAATGTTCCACAAAAAGTGATTGTACGCAAACATCTACACTTTAGAGAAAAATTTTTTTGAGTGGGGGCAAAAAAAGGGGTAGCTCCCATACAAATCGACAATTGTTATAAAATATTCGATACGCTATATCTCGGAAACTATAACAGATATCGACTTAAAATGTTCCACAAAAAGTGATTGTACGCAAACATCTACACTTTAAAGAAAAAATTTTTTGAGTGGGGGCAAAAAAAGGGGTAGCTCCCATACAAATCGACAATTGTTATAAAATATTCGATACGCTATAACTCGGAAACTATAACAGATATCGAAATCAAATGTTCTACAAAAAGTGATTGGACATCAAGGGCTACGCTCTGAAGAAAAAAATTTTCGGATGGGGGGTGAAGAAGGGGTAGCTCCCATACAAATTAACAATTTTTATAAAATTTTCGATACGCTACTTCTGGAAAACTATTACAGCTATCGACTTCGAATATTCTACAAAAAGCAATAATCAAATAATTCATACATTTTGGAGAAAAAGTTGGAGAAGAGCAGGGGGACTAGAACATTTAACAAGTTTTATTAACCTTTAAATATGAATAATGTCGAAAACTTTTAAAACTCTCGACCTCAAATCTTCTTCATCTATTTCTATTATTCATACGAACGTTAAAATTTTGTTATTTTTTCTATGAACTTTAAAACTCGCACAAGGTTTTTTATTATATTGTTTGTAGTACAAAATTACGGTACCGTGAAATAACTCCCAAATGAAATAACTCCCAATGAAAAAATGAAATAACTCCCAATTTTTTTCCATACAAATTGGGAGTTATTTCATAATGAAATAACTCCCAATGCGTTGGGAGTTATTTCATTATTTTTCATTGGGAGTTATTTCATAATGAAATAACTCCCAAATGAAATAACTCCCAATGAAATTTTGTTGGGAGTTATTTCATTTTTTTGAAGTGTTGGGAGTTATTTCATTCTTGTTGGGAGTTATTTCATTTTCTATCATTGGGAGTTATTTCATTTTTATTGGGAGTTATTTCATTTTTATTGGGAGCTATTTCATTTTTGTTGGGAGTTATTTCATTTTTATTGGGAGTTATTTCATTTTACTAAAAGCAAGTGTATATACCAGAGCATTTAAAAAAATTTAATCACGCTAGTATAAAAGGTGACATTTATTTAAAAGTTTTGGGGTTTTAAAACCGTGGGTATATAGCCGGCCTTCGGCCGGGCGCAAAAAAAAAAACCCCAGTGGATTCGATCCGCCGGCTTCGCAGTAGCCTTCGGCCGGGGAATATACTTTAAACTGTAGTGCATCTGAAGTATTTGCAGCTTCATAACTAAAGTGTTATAAAATTCATGTTTTTTTGGCGAAGCTTTATATGGAAAGCAGTAGAGCTTAAAGTCCATTGCCCGGCCGAAGGCTACTGCGAAGCCGGCGGATCGAATGCACTGGAGTTTTTTTTTCCTTGCGCCCGGCCGAAGGCCGGCTATCTAAATAACTCCTTTTTATTAAAAAAATTATTTAACCAAAAAGGTGCTTAAAGTCCACGCGCCTGTCCTAAAGCTGTAACGAAGCTGGCGGTTTGATCCACGAGAGTTTACTTATCCTGCTTCCAGACGGAGGCCGCCAGTCATTTGGTTTGTTTGTTTAGAAAATAATTTTACGTTAGTAACATCTAATTTATGGATACAAAAGGTTTTCGCATTATATAAATGTATTTTAATTGGGAGTTATTTCGTTTTCGTTGGGAGTTATTTCATTTTCGTTGGGAGTTATTTCATTATTGTTGGGAGTTATTTCATTTCCGTTGGGACTTATTTCAATTATTTTTTTTGTAATTGTGGGTAATTTCATTTTTGTTGGGAGTTATTTCATTTGGGAGTTATTTCACTTTTTTGTGAGTTATTTCATTTTTACCGTTGGGAGTTATTTCATTTTTTTCGATTGGGAGTTATTTCATTTTCGTTGGGAGTTATTTCATTTGGGAGTTATTTCATTTTTTCCATTGGGAGTTATTTCATTTGGGAGTTATTTCACGGTACCCAAAATTACTCGGCTGGGTATATTTAAAGACCAATGTGAAGGGTATATAAGATTCAGCACAGCCGAATATAGCGCTCTTACTTGTTTTTATATATTATTTTACATTCAAAAACAAAGTGTCTTTGTGGCCTAGAGGTAGCGTGCTGGTGCTCGAGTGCGGAAAGTCCCTGGTTCAAATCTCATCTGCAGTAAGTACAAAAAATAAAGTTTTTAAAATAAAAATATTACGTATAGTTAATAAAAATAAAATATAAAAAAGTATTCTCCTTCTTATTTTAAAACTATTTATTAGTACTTAGTTTTTAAATTACATCATTAAAAATAAAAGTACTTATTATTTTGGTAGTGATATAGTCGGATTCGTTTTGAGACATCGCGAACAAAAATAAGTACTTTTTACAGTCGAATTATAAATATTGCATGATAATAATTCTACTTACTTTTCTACCTTTTTTGTAAGTAAAGTTTTTGCTGGGTACATACTATTGTATGTTTAAACTATGCTCAAGGCAACACATATTCTACAGAATAATTTAATTTAGGCATATTACAGAAGATAATATCCCTGACCATTATGTACTTTTAAAACTTGAGCAATACTTTATTAAAACTATTTTGTCATTTTACTTATAACGTAAAGATTATTTTAAACTCAGAAAAAAATAATTCCCTAAAAATACAAAAAAGTAGTTGACTTTTGTCGATATTGCATTAAGTAATTTTATTTTGCCCAGAGCATTTTTATAACTAAAAATATTTATCCATTAGAAACCACTAATTTGTTGAAATTTAGGATTCTGGATAACGACAATATGAATTACTCTCTACTAACTCGTGTGGTATCCATTCCTCATATAAAGGCAAACGATTTTTGAGGGTTTCAACTTCACGTAATATACGCACAACATTTCCGCCGATCAGTTTCTTAATAGCTGCATTACCCCATACACGATCTCGAGCTAATTCAGCTAAAAGGAAAGCATATCCTTTTGGAGCACCACTTAAACCGATATGATCAACACCAGCTACCTTGCGTACATAGTTTATGGCATTAATGGCCTCGCGCACGCCAATCAGACGCTCACCACAACGTTCAAGATTTAACATAATAACACCTCCATTATCGGAAAGTAAACTGAAAGGACAAGAATAGTAAACAAATTTTACATTTGTGTATGTATGTATGTATGTTTATATATATAATTCACATGACAAACCTCAATACACGATCAGGAATGGAAGCTACGTTTGTGCTATTACAAAAGGAAGATGGTGCCGAGTTAATCAACAGTACAGGTGCTTTTGCTGCCCTAAGAGCTGCTACCATGGCAACGTCAGAGAGATGAGAAATTTCGATCAGCATTCCAATTCGATTCATTTCAAATAACATTGTCTATAATAATATAAAAAATAACACAAAGTCGTTTTAACAAGCGAAACTCTCGTCTTGATACAAAATTCATGATTTGATTATTTTATGTGAAATTATAAGCAAATTTTTTATTTGTTTTCAAAATGATTTAAAAGTGTTTTTAACTTTATTTAATAAGTGTTTAAGTCATTTTTTATTTTTTTAAACGGAAAACAGAAAAATATTTCTATAGAATAGGATTCGAGAACTTTTATCTTTTTTTTTCTCATACATTAGTAACCCCACCCTAATTGGCATGTTTAACCCTATGAGGTTCAATAATTTTTTTGTCGCTAACAAGTTCAACTAGGTCTGAGCAGACCCTTATGGGATTTGTATGGATATAATAACGTCGTCGTGCTTTTATCACTGGTAAGTATACACGTTTTTAAAAAGTCTTTACACAATCGGAAAAAAATCCCTATTTTTCCCTACACGCTCAAAAATTTCTCACTACAAAAATCCCTACTTTTTAACGCAAATATAAGTTAACACAAATAAAAGGAAACATATTTCAGTTTTATACAAGTAAAATTTATTTAAAGTTTTTGTATGTACATTCTATATACGTACATATATAAATAAACACATAAACAAGGCGAATTAATAACAGGTAGTCTCGACAGCTCAGATGACTCTTTTTCGCTTCTTGATTTTGATCAAGTTACTTTGTCAAAGTGGTTTATTTTCGTGACTTATTAATTTGGTCTGTTTTTAATTGTGTTTAATATTGTAAAATTTGTTTCAAAATTTTTTCAAAGCGAATTTGAATTTGCTTTCGGTCTTTTCATATAATTAAAATAAAATAACGAAAAAGCATAATAAACATAAAAGCAAAGGATATTAATTCATATACATAAATCACAAATACATAGTTAATTAAGCGAAACAGAAATTTTTAATTCTGGGTTGTGTTTTCTTATAAAAAAAATAACGTAAGTTTTGAACAATTGTTTCCTCATAATCGTACAGTTGTAAAGCAATTTGTTTTAAATGCAATTTGTTACTCTGAAAAGTGTAACAATTTTTATATTCATCTTGTAAAAAATGCATATTGAGATTAAAGTTTTGTTTCCTTAAAGCAAGCCGAGGAGTCTGAAGAAGATGATAAATTCATTTTACAGAATATATAATGTATATTAATTCAATATCACTGCTCGAATGGCGGGAAAAACTCAAAAGAAACATGACAATATGCAATGTTGCCGTTACAACAATTTTACGCTTTTGCTTGCAGAAATTGAAAAGAATGCCAGATTAATATATTTCGGCGGAATCCCTACATTTTAATGATGTTAAAAAATCCGTCTTTTTCCCCCACGCTGGGTTTTTTAGACGGAAACCCCTACGAATAGGGATTTTCCCCTACTATAACATCACTGACTGTAAGTAACATTTAAGGGACGCGTCATTGGGGGTTTTCACACAAGACTAATTGTGCTGGCATAAGATCGCAGTTTGTAGGCTTTTTCGGTGAAGAGAGTGGTTTTGGTTGGCACAATTTTTTCAACCAGCTTTAACCCCGCACAAGCAGAACAAAACTAACACATACACACGTGGCAAACGTAAAATAAACAAAGAAAATACTAACACACACAAAGCCGTGTATACGTGCATAATTTTATGCCAGCATAATTAGTCTTGTGTGAAAACTAAAGAACAAAAGTTGTGCGGATTAAAAATTAGTCTTGTGTGAAAACCCCCAGTAGCAACTGCTAACTGCAGTGTTGATACCGCGATCGCCGTCACTGTTTAAAATAACTCTTATGTAAAAATTACGTTTACTGTATTCTTTAAAAATCACGGGATTGCTCATCTGTAATGTATGTAAGTATGTACATATGTATGTATGTATGTATGTATGTATGTATGTATGTATGTATGTATGTATGTATGTATGTATGTATGTATGTATGTATGTATGTATGTATGTATGTATGTATGTATGTATGTATGTATGTTTGTATGTATGTATGTATGTATGAATGTATGTATGTATGTATGTATGTATGTATGTATGTATGTATGTATGTATGTGTGCATGTATGTATGTATGTATGTATGTATGTATGTATGTATGTATGTATGTATGTATGTATGTATGTATGTATGTATGTATGTATGTATGTATGTATGTATGTATGTATGTATGTATGTATGTATGTATGTATGTATGTATGTATGTATGTATGTATGTATGTATGTATGTATGTATGTATGTATGTATGTATGTATGTATGTACATATGTATGTATGTTTGTATGTATGTATGTATATATGTAAGTATGTACATATGTATGTATGTATGTATATCTAAACGTATGTATGTAAATTTGTTGTAAGCTCTCATGTGGCTATAATGCATTTACCTTGCCAAAATTATTTATGGAATTAGTTGCATTTTTTTCAATTAAATAATCCAAGTTTTTTGTAGATGCCGCCCATGGTGTTGTGCATTCCATGCTTGTTATTGAAACAAAACGTGTACCTAATAAATACATAGATCGAAGCACTGCTAAACTTGTCCCCAGAGCATGTCCACCACCAAGCCCCATTAATACTGCTACTTCACCGCGGATGTGCGTTTGTTCCATTTCATCTGCAGACTCAACAATATGCATAGAATCAGTAATAGCTGTTACACGTTTAGCCTCATCAATCCCCTCTAGGGCCAACTGTACCGCATCCAAGTACTGAGCACCACATGGCACCGCAATGGGCCACAATACGGCGCCGACATATTTTTGGCGCATTTCATGCATACTGCTGCTATAGTTTTGCTCACGTGTCGGCGTCCAAGAGCCCTCAATAAGAGGAGATTCGCTTAGTAGCCGTCTGATAAAGGCCAAGCGTGCCTCCAATAGCGAGGATTGCCTTAACTGTAGTGCGAGTGGTATACCGCCTGCCATGGCAATGCATGCTAACATTACACCCAACACAATAAGGACTCGCTTGCTTCTGGATTTTTTAATCTCTGAAGCTGTTGGCGAATCCATGTCGCACGAAGACGCACCACAAGGATCTTTAGTATATGACGATAGTCCACCATTTTGCAGTTTTTCACTTCCAATTTTTGTTATTTCTGGTGGCAATTCAACAATATCTGCTATTTCAGTGAAAACAAAACACTGTTGCTTACAATGGGTCTGATGTTGGTGATGAGGATGCATAGAATGCACCTCAATAAAACCATGATTTGGCACCGAATTCATTATAAGCTGAGCAACGTTAATTAAAAATAAGTGGACACAAAAAATAATTAAGGCAAATTTTTCAATTATAAATACGAGATACGCTAATATACTTTATTGATTTTACGTACACAAAAATATATACATTTATGTATGTATGTACATACATTCATATATAATATGTATGTATTTTCCTACACACAATTTCAGACACTGTTCCTTTGACAGCTCCCTCGATTCTGCGCAATAAAAAAAAATTTATACACAATGACAGTTACAAAAAGATGCCCTACAGATAAAATAACTAGTTTGTGTTAAAAATATACAAGTTGCTTTTGACTTCAAACTACATAGTTGCATTTCTGACCTTTTTTGATACATCGAACTATCGATTTTAGCATTAGGTTGTCATAGAAGCCAAACTAGTTTATTTTGATATAGTAATATACTAGTTAAAATACTAGTTTTTTTTTCTTTTAAAGCTTTTCATCTCTATTTTGCTTTTTATGCATCTTATTATTTGGCGCAATCGTTGTTTTTAAGATTTATTTCAATTGTTCTCTGTTTGACTGACACAAAATTATCACTTTTACAACAGTCCAGGATGCAACTAGTACAAAACTATTCCAAAACGTTACTAGTTTCAATTTTAGCTGCAGAATAATTATTACTATATATTTATGTACATATGTATGTGTAGGAATTAATATGTATTACATAATCTTAATATAGAAAATATGAATACAAGTTTGAATTATGGTTTTGTATTTTATTATTGTTCAAAATGCGAAAAATTTAAGTTTATTTTAACGTTATACATATGTACATACATATCAAAGTATTTAGGTTTAAAACAGCGATCGCCACATAGTTAAAACTTTAAAATATGATAGAATTGCATTGGAAAAGTTTTGGAATGTTATTTTAAAAATTAAACCGCTAATGTTAAAGGATAATTTTCATAAATGCGAAATAGTTTTGCCATACTACATAGTTTTGCAAAATCTCATAGATATAAAATTTATATTGACAATATTTTATGCGGATTAGACCTTTGACATGTTTAGTACTTAGCTTATTTCTGATTTTGCTTTTAACTATTTTTTCTAACGAAAATGAAGACTTGCAGATATAAGTTAAACCAATCGTTGAATGTTATTTTAAAATTTGTCCATTAAACATATCGTAAGTCCTAGCTGGTCACACTGGTCGTATAGCACAAGAGACTACAAAGCCTATTTGCAAGGCGCCTTGGCCTATTTTTTTATTTTTACTCTCTTCAATGCTCAGAGAGCACGCACACGCGTGTGTGGCTTTGCGGATCACCGTGTTAAAACCATCAGTGTGACTACTCTGCTGTTTTTTAGGAAAATACTCTATAACAACCAGCCAACTTTTTGTAGGCGTTTAAAGTAATTAATGCATTTTGTGACTGACCACTTCACAAAATGCATTATTAACTCGATTGTTTAGTTTTAAGGACCTCATATTATTTTATATGTTTATTAAGTACAAGTTTATTAATTTTATTTCCATAGAGATAATAATAAATGGTATTTCTAATATAGCATATTTATTTGAAATTTAAAAACAATTGGAGATCGTTGGCCAGTTGCCAGCGATTTTGACTTTTGTCAACTTTTTGGAAACCCCTTCGATATATAAAGATAATTGCTTAAGAAAATATAAGCGGCAAAATTTATAAAAATTATGTTTTATTTGTTATGTTATAAGTAAGGGGACCATTTATATCTGGGTCGAAATCAGTAGGTTTTTTAGCTTTTATAGTCCTTAAGTCAATTAAAGCCGTCCGTGTATTATTGAAGTTAAAAAGCAGGTCCCAGGTCGATATTTGATTAAGAAAATATATATTTGGAGAGCTTGTCAATCGACTAATAACTGGAAAGATAACAATAGTTTTAATCAGTAATTCACCACCCCACACAAAGTTTAGGAAATTGTCATTAATCCCCGTCTACAGCTTCCAGGGTGCCCGTAGATAGGTTAAATGCTGTACTGACCCTAACTCATTTTTCCTTGCTACCAATTTCCTAAAATATATTTACACCCTATCTTCAACTTCTAAGGAGGTTGCCATACAAAATTTTAAAAAATTAGAGAAACCCCCTAAAACGTTTTCAAGAGTATATAAGATTTGGCAAAGCCGAATATTGCGCTCTGTCTTGTTTTAGTTGAATTTATACTATTATATTAAGGAATATTACCTATAGAAATTTTTGTGTTAACCATTACTTGCAACTTCGTTCCCTGAAATGCGCGGGGTTTTTGACACCTCAGAGAATTTTACATAAAGAAATAGACTGTTGTTTTTTTTATGAGAATTGTTGTTGTAGAAACAAGTATACCTTGTTTTTTGTACCACGGTAAAGAGCAGTGATAAAAAATAAAATATCCATTTGGGTATCAACAGATTTCTTGGGCGTGCTCTTTTACCCCAATAGTACTAAAATATTTTTTTCTTCCTGTTTTACTTTTGTTCACAGAAAAATAAAAATCTCAAAAAAATCGTTGATATTTAAGTATTTTTATTAGCACAGAAGCTGCTTATACTTGTTTAGACCATTCAATGCTTTCAATAAATTTTAAGAAAAAAACAATTTAAAAGTATTACTGCTGTTAGTTTTACCAGAAACCCCCTTTGAGAGAAAAGTTTTTAAGACACTTTATCATTTCATTGCTTAAGTAAGATATTGTCCGTTGTCGCTTAAATAATGAAACATAAAATGTTTTTATCGTCTCTTCGAAGTCGTCTTGACTAATCTTTTTTTGAAAATTTTATTAAATAATTTCAAAAAAAGGGGTGAACGAAAGATGTCATTTATTTTTACCAGATTACCCCAGAAAGACTTTTGTTAAGCTAGTAAATAAAACTAGTCATTTCTTGACTGAATAACATTTTTGCTTATGTTGGTTGTTACAAAACTAGCAGCATCCGCTTTTAAATTTTCTTACAAAAAATAATTTAATAACTAGTTTTCAAGAACAAGTTAAGATATTTTCGAAGTAAAGGTTTTTTCATCTCCAAAAATATTTTCGTTTATATCGTATACGCCACGTTTTATGAATTTTTATTAATTTGTGGGGGTAAGATAAAATTATAAAAACCGTTAAATTTTAAAACCTTTCGCATAATTTATAAGATTATACGTTACTGTTACCGACTCTATAAAAGAATATGCTTTTCAATATACCCTATGTAAGTCAATTTATTACTGGCTGTCTCTCCTCTAAATAAAATTTTCAAAGCTAATTTAAGTCCTACTGGGCCGTTGCTGAAATTCCTTGCACTAATGCTAATAAAGCGCGAAACATCACTTTTCTTTACTTAATATTTTTAGAAACCTTTTTACATGTTATGTAAAAGCGCTGAAATATTGCTTACATGAAATACATATGTAAAAGTCAGATTACAAAATTTTCGATTAGAGGGCGCTCTATTTTCATCTAACAAGGCATTTGGTATCAGCTGTTAATAAAAAACAACAAGGACAAGTAAGTTCTTTATTTTGGTTTAGAGGTTATGTCAGACGAAATTACATATCTACGTGTACAAGCAAAAATTATGAAACGTCTGTAGAATGGCAATATTGACAGACATCTGCAATTACATATGTATTGCAAAAGTGGCAGGTCATTTGTAACATACATCCCGTATAAAACAACCTTTATTACGTCGTCTGCTACTACTACAACTACTTAGTTCTGTTCCATGTCTTACGCGATCACCTTGTATAAATTCACATTGCTAAATTACTTTGTTACCATCATACCAGGGTGCACTAATATCATCATACATGATTAATTGTATCATGCTTTGTTACTTTGTGTTTTAAAAACACTGTTTTTATTTTGGCAAAGATTTTGGTTCAAAGATAACTCATTTTTAACAGGGCTAAATATCAATTTCAAAATATGGTTGAAATCGATGATTATAAAGGTAAGCAAGTATTATTGTTACAAAATGCTCAAACTTGACGTTATATATATTTTCAGTAATTCCACTTAAACTTAAACCCGAGGTGGAGTATTTTCATAGCGTTTACATAAGAGAACATTTCATTCGTCTTATTGATCCAAACAAACCCAAAGGACGGACTTTGTTTCTTCTTAACATACCGCCATATGTAACAGAAAAAAGTCTAGAAAGATTTTTTAGTCGTATCGGCACGGTAGTATCGGTCACATTTGCTGAAAAGCCTGGTCGAGATGAAACCGATAAGTGGACTCAAAATGTTACTAAGTTTAATAACAGAGAAACCCCTTTTAAGTTTAAAGTGGCTTACGTTGTATTTAAGACGACCAACAACGTGGAAAGAGCATTGCAAATCACAAGCTTAGATTTATTTAGTGAAACCACAGGAGAAGCAACTATTGAAAGTGGAATGCAATTGTGGCACTCTCAATACCAACATAAGATACTAGATGTCGTCCAGACACAGAAATGCATAGATGAGTACATGGCACACTACGATCAAAGAGAAAAGGAAGAAGCTTCAGCATTTAGAAACACTGAAGCCGACGCAGATGGTTGGGTAACCATTGGAAAACAGGGTAGAAATTCTGGGTTTGAACAAAAGGATACAGTTATAAGTAAATTAGAAGGCAAAATTGAGCGAAGCAAAAAGAAAAAGGAATTAACTAATTTCTATACTTTTCAAATAAGAGAATCTAAAATGAAAAATATTATAGAGTTAAGAAAAAAATTTGAAGACGATAAAAGAAAAATAGAATCGCTGAAACAGACTCGAAGATTTAGGCCGTTCTAGAGTAAATATAGCCGCATTGTGGTTAGCGTTGCCGTTTTAGATTTTTGATACCGTCTTAAATACCTATATCCCAATGTAAAATAAATAGCACTCAAACAAAATACACTACAACGCCAAACACAATAAGGCTAAAGATTTAAAAATAAATGTTAACAATTTTTCTTTAAATATAAAGTAATTACGAGTTTTTATTTGCTGAAATGACAATTTTCATTAGGGGATGGGATGGTAAGGATTCGAGAGCACACAATAATTGAGGGATATTTCCATAGACGCAGTTAACACTTAATGCAACTTGAACTGCCTGGGCATAACGTTCCAAGCACTTCTGAAATTCGGCATTTCCCGATGGGTCTGCTTTGTCAGACGTTAGTCGGGCAGCATAACTTTTTAAAGGTACAGCAATTACTGCTAAATGTTGAGCACTAAGTGCTGTAGGTGGCCCCTTGGTAACAATTTCTAAAAGAGTTTGCAGTAAAGACAAGTGCAAACTACTGTAAGAGCTGCGATTTGATACAATTGGTGATAGAACAGACCATCTAATTAGTCCGGCGAGAGGCGTTACAACCGGCATAGATATTGCACCAATGGGCAAGGCCAACGGTTGCTGTGATGCTAAGCATAAGGACGGATTTTCAGTAACCCATTCGCAAAAAACATCTAAAAGCGCATCGGGCGGTGGAGTTAATCCACCCCTTTGTTCATTTAAATACAAATCAGCTACCGCTGTCATTAAATTTGCAGCAAAGTGGGGCGCAACCAAGGGAAGTTGTTTTAATTGCTCTGATGTTTTACGCGAGAATATAATAAAGTCGTTAACCAAATTTTGTGCAACTTCTAAAGAAGGTGTTGTTGTGCATCCAACCTGCTGCATCCAAGTTCCAGCCGATGATAACAATGGAGCCACAGATCCAGACACTGCGGTACTTGTAAGTTTGCATAATATTTTAGAGCGTTGCGGTGTCAAGTTCGCACTAAATAAAGAAAGAAAAACAGCGTTTCTAGTTGAATCCGGCCCTGGTTGAGAAAAGAACTCAATTAGTACTAATATAAGTTGAAATTCTTGTATTTTGTTCATGTGCATGTTGCCATAAGATTGCGGCGATTGCCCTCTGCGCACATCGATATCCTTATTTCGCTCCAAAAACACAAATTCCGATATCAACTGCATTAAAAAGTTTTGTTTTCCACGACCGATTATAATGCTTTCTATTAATGGTAATGCCTCTTTACAACAAGAAGGAAACTCTAATTTCCTTAAGGTTTGTTTAATATCTGTTTGAGTCATCCTAACGAGAGCGAAGGATAACAAGAATACTCTTAACTCATATAAGAACTGGGATGATAATTTTGTACAATTGTACCATTTTTGGTACTTGTTCATGCCATGGCGCAATAATGCGTCAGGTGGTGGTGGTTCTACAACAAGAAAATTGTGTGAATGAAATTTTCGTTTTCGTTGGCTCAGGTGTCAAAAAAGATATGTAAACGTAAGCAACTTTGACAACCTAACTACGATTTATACATAAAAACAGTAGATCAGCTGTGCTCGTAGGACCACCTGGTCAACTTAATTTTAAACATGGTTCATTCAATGGTACAATTACCTTACCATGGCTCATTCCTTAAAAACAGTGATGCCAGCTCAGTGTTTCGGCACTATTTTCGTGCTTTTCAAACTTTAATATGGCAAATTTTTAACGTTTTGTTGTGGCCAGACGTTCCAGTTTTCGCTTTTAAGTGAAATCCTAAAATGCTCGCTTTGCGGCAGAAATTTGTTAAACGGAACGCAAAATTGTTTTATATGTATATATCTTTATTACATTTTTCATTTACTTGCGATTGAATTTTGGTACACAAACTATTTACATTAATTTGTTTATATATGTTAATATATTAAATATGCACGAAAATTTAGTTAAAACTATTTGCGGTAGAATATTGTGTAAGCAGACACAAGAAAAAACGAAAATTTATGAACAAAAATTATTTTGTCAGCTGTTTACTTGACCATTAAGTTGAAAGGTGACTTGAATGTAATAATTAATTATCAAGATGCTTTCAATTTAGAAAAGTTTGAGTGTGTTACTAAAAATGTACGAGTGTATTGCAACTTGAAAGGCAAAAAATTAACGTCTATATACATTTCTACGAAAATATAATGACAGCGCTTAAAAAAGTTGAAGAAGCATCTTATTTTGATCTGACAATTAAATGTGCAACTTTTCAAAAAAAATTTTGAAAGATTCACTAAGACTATCATCTGATTGCTGATGCAAATTTCAATATATATAAAAAAACACTTATGTGTTATTGAATAAAGCAAAAAAATTAAAAATCGATCATGAAGAGATATTATCCACTAGTAAAGCCGCAATAAACCCCAATAGCCATTTAATTTTTTTTTCACATCGTTATTTTATTTATTTGTATGATTTCAAAACATTAAAAAAAAAATAAATCAAGAAAGGGTATTATTTGGCTAACCGTGTTATATAAAAATTGTTTTTAAAAAAGATCGTGTAAAAGCAGGATTCGGTGTATATAATTTTGAAAATGTCTAAGGTCATTCACACATTAGAGTAATTCCGCCAGAACAAAATGACAAAGTGATGGCAAAAGAGGTGAAGAGTATGGTTATTAGTTGGCGTAATTTTTCAACCAGCCTCAACCCCGCACAAGCAGCACAAAACCAATACATACACATTTGAAAAACAACAACAAACGTCAAATGAATAAAAAACACTAATACCCACACACAAGCTTTATACACGTATACATTTTATGCCAGAACATGTTGCGGGAGGTCAATGACCTGTTATAGAGGGCACAATTAGTTGGCCAATACGCCCCTGTGTTCAAAAAAAATTCTGCGTGGCGGCGTCTTAGGCAACAACAAATCGGGATGAGGCTAATTTCCCAATGCCTCTAATCCCTCATAAAATATGATTATAATGGGGAGGGGCTTGCGGCCTTTAAGAGAAACTACCTCCTGCCCGAGTCCCAGTCGTCAAATTTATTATTTTCTGTTTTATTTAATTTTCATTTTGCACTTTTTGTTTCTTTGTGTTGTTTTTTTTTTTTTGTAGTATTCCCTTTATATGCCACTATTTGTACCTGAAAAGAGAAAATATTTATAATACCTGAAAAGAATCTTAAAAATTGAAACAATACATAATTACCAATATTTATTTTGTCCATCAAAACCTGAAAATAAACAAAAAGAAAGAAATATTAATAAAAGAAAAATACTTACCCAAGCGAGTTGCGGCCATTGCAAAAATATTTTCTGTATTTGACAGCTGATGTATAGGTATTGGTATGGTGTTATTACACACATAGTAGTAATATGGTTGGCAGCGGGAATAAGTGTAAAAATCCCCAGGGTTGTATTTTCCATTCAATATTACGGAAATAAAAACTTGAAAATTTTTAAATTTTAATTATGAATGAAAATTATATAACTTGCTAAAATTTATGATTTACTGATATACATGGGGAGTAATAGTATGAAAAAAGGAGAAAGAAGTGCTAGAAAGAGAAAAAACAGGTACAGGCGGGAAAACAAAAGTGAAAAAAAAAATGAAAGTTCTAGATGTTATTTATTTATAAAAATAATAATTTATAAAGTACATAAAATTAAATTTAAGAGAAAATAAGGCGCGAAAATGGTTACTAATACTATAAAAAAATTATTGACGAGTGCGGAGAGTTTGAAAGTATATAACAATATAAGTAAGGTATAAAAAGAGACGAGGGATTATAAATGGATTATTATAAAGTTGAAGTTAAACAGAAGAAGTTGAAACAAGTAAAATTTAAAGTTTTAGTAAAAAAATTAAAAATCTAAATAGAAAATAACTTGTGAAAAAAAAATTAATAAAGTTTAGAACTTATCTTAATTGTGTGGTGTGGTCTATTTTCAAATTCAAATATTTTAAAACTCATTCAAGATTACGTAAGTGTTAGAAATACTTAAAAAAATAATAGAAGTTAACAAGGTGTGGGTGATTTATTTTTTTTTATGTTTCGGTGTAGCTGGCTATAACCATTAGGCACGGAGGGATCCATAACCCTAAATTGAGGCCAAAAGGATCACACAGATATAGCCAGGTAACAAGTTTTATTCTAAATTATATTTTGGCTTGAGTAGCCCAGAACCAAAGTTCAATACCGCCTAAAGGGCTAGGCTGTTAAGTAAAAAGTTCGAGTTTTGTTAAAAGAAAAGTCTCTGTGTAGAAAAAAAGGAATTACTGGTATAAAATTATATGAACCAGCAGCGATTTGTTCCAGATTTTGTTGGATGAAAAACTAGAAGAAAAACAACAGATTGCAGATTTTATTATTTTTAATTAAGAATTTTTAAACGTTTTTTATTTGTTTTATTTACTTGCATATATATTTTGCCTATTTTTTTTTAAATTAAATGTAAAAATAGTGATATTGTGGAATAATTGTGTGTTATCGAGAGTGTGGTAGTGTGTGTGTTTAAGTAAAGATTATCCCCTTAAGGACCGGAAAAAAATACATACTTACCGGAAACAAAATTTATATTTGTGAAGGCTCAACATACGCGCTCGGTTAAATAAAAAAATTTAAAGGAAATTATAGTTTCAGAAGTTTGTTTAGCGTTATTAGGGAGCTCCTTCAGACGTAAGGAAAAGAAAATCGGTGTTCGAAGAATGAAAATATATTTTAAAAGAAAGATAGTTGAGCGTTCAGAATATTGAGAATATTGAGTTTGAAGACCAAAAATATTAAAAAGAAAATAAATAAAATAAATCTGTTTTGAATATTTTGAATGTTTTTGTATTTAGTATAGTATTTTTTGTTAAAATTTTATCATATATACATATATTTTAATATCGTAGAATAGAATAATTTTTAGTGTCTAAGTTTTTTTAAATAAATATGTATGTTTACAGCTGAAAAGAGATGGTAAAAATTATGGATTAAATTAATCTTATGGCAATGATGGGCAGGTAAGTGCGAGTGTTCGGCCGTACGGGTATAGGGTCGTACTAAAACGATTGACTGGCTGAAGAGTACGACACGGTTGGGAGGGCGATTGAGGAGAGCAACATCTGACTCCAAATGTGGTAAGAGGGTGGGTTGAATGTAAAGACCGTAGATGTGTTGTGATGAAGTTCAGTAAAGTTTTTTTGATGTTGCGTTTCGAATCTGGCGCAGGGTTGGGACCTCCTGAGATGAGATGCTAGTCGGTGAAGTCGTCAGGCCACGCAGTGTCGTAACATTAAAAAATGGCGCCCAAACAAAATGATGCAACTTAAAAGGTGATGTGAAACCAGTTGGGTTACCCTTTTGTTGCACAAGTGAGCATGTATGAGAGCAAAGCATGCGGCAATATACCAATAGTTTATCATTGAAATAGCCCAAATGGAAACTCGTAATCGAATGGTGATAACTTTTATAGCCTCTGGATAATAAGTCTAAAATCAAAGAGTAGTATGAAAATTAAGCCAGGAGAAAACGATATTCTATAAAAATACTTACAGATAAATCAGCAGTAGCTTGACAGAGTAATGGTCCTGTTTCAACTGTACTATGTGTTTTTCTGATGTTGAGATTTGTTTTAAAATAAAATTCCTTTTTGTTAATTATTAAAGGTTCTCGCAAAGTTGATAATGATAAATAGCCTCCTGTGTTATGTGTCATGGGGTATGTAGTATTTACCATTATTTGCTGGTTAGTGTAGCTCGTTCGACAAATGATACCGAATGATGTACAATAACTGTGCGAGCCTAAGATAAAGATTTGTTGTAAATTGATTTACACCGCTTACCGAAATCAATAAAGTAAAATAAAACCGTACGACTGCATATCCTCCCATCATTGCCAAACTATGAAATAAAGCTGTAAAGAAAATAAAAAGAGAATTAGTGATTTTTATACAGAATTATACTTGAATTAATTTTAGAGTTTTTTTTTTATTTAACGCCTTATACTAAAAAAAAAAAATTTAAAATTTGAATTTAAAATTTGTGTAATATATTGAGTAGCTTATTGGAGTAGTTTATTTATATACCAATATTAGCAAATTTTAGTGTTTGCATTATCATTTATTTGTTTTTAACTAGTGTTACATATTTGTCCTTTTTTATTTAATTATTTATTTATACCTATTTATTTTAGTAATTATTTATATATTTATTTTGCATGTTTTATAATTAGCGTTTTTGTTTTTTTTTACATATTTATATACCGATTGATTTTTATTTGTACTATTTTATACATTTTATTTTTATTATTTTATTTTTATTAGCACTATTATTTTAAATACATATATATAATAATAGTGTTTGTCGTTTAACTATTTTGGTGGTTGATTTTTTTGTATTTTGTTTTTTTTTATTTAAAAATTTTATATTTGTTTTTGCATGATATTTTTTTTTAAATTATTATTACCTATATATATATACATCTATTTGTGTTTGAAAAACTTGTGATTTTCTTTTTATAACTGCAAGAACTTGTTTGTTTTTTTTGTGAGAAAGAGCATGAGCACAGAAACTCGTGCACAAGCCCAAAATAGAAAAAGAAATAGACAGCCCCAATTCGATACAAATAGATCCATTTTACATACAGTCCCCAAAGTTAGAAAAACAGTACCAGGCAATAGAACAATGTCCAGGACACCAGGAACAAGTGGACCCCAGATCCAAGATCTATCCGCAACAATAAATACTGTAAATCAGGCTTCTTCTAGTAATAATGTGGTAGTACCTAGTGGCGTAGGCCAAAATAGGGTAGAACAAATCCGTACGCCAGAAGTTGGAAGAACCCTACCTCAAGAACCAGAGATGCCACAAGGTTCTGTTGAAGATAGACTAAAGAAAATGGTTCAGGATGAAACCAACGACATTAGAAAAAGCTTAGCGGAAATAACGGTTAGTTTAGTAAATCTGACTAGGGTAACAGTCCAGAGTCAAAATATGTCTGTCCGAAATGAAAATACGGTGAATCCGCTCATATCTACAAACAACCCTCAAGTAGAAAATGGTTTGAATACCAGATTTGTGTCCGAAAATAGTTCAGGTAGCAATGCTACATCTGAAACTGTTAATATTCAATTACCTTTGCAAAGAGCATATGAAACCGGGAGTAATAGCGTAAATAACGAACTAACAAGAATTCGGGTAGATAAATTAGGCATTGTTTTTGATGGCAATCCGGCGCGTTTATCTATCGATGATTTTGTCTTTCGTCTTGAGCATTTGCAAATGCATTATCAAATTCCGTGGTCCGAAATTTTACGAGATTTTCATTTATTAGTGTCTGGAGCAGCCAGAGAGTGGTATTGGTTACATGTAAGAACACATAGAGTATTTGAGTGGCCAGGTTTACGTCATGCACTTTTGGTTCAGTATCAAACGTCAAGGTCAAATTTTGAAATAATGACTGATTTAGTTGAACGAAAGCAACAAACGGGTGAATCTATCGATAACTATTTTCACGCAATGTGCCAGATAAGATCCAAATTAGTACAACCGATTCCTGAGTATGACCTAATTAAAATTATAAAAAGAAATATTAAAGAGAGCATAGCTAGAATCGTATACCCCATTGCAGTGTCGTCGGTAGAGCAATTGAGAGTCGAATGCAATGAGGCAGAGAAAAATTTCCCAAGAAGAGAGAACAGAAATGCACACTCAGTTTCTCGTGCAGCCAAATATGTTAACGAAGCCTATGTGGAAGAAGAGAAAGATGAAGATGAAAATCATATGAGTACTGATGAGCAAGTAGACGCTATAAGGATTAATTCGCAGCAAAGAAAACAGCCAATTATATGTTGGAATTGTAGGCAGCCAGGTCACGTATTTATGGATTGCCCTATAACTGAAAGAACGTTGTTCTGCTATAAATGCGGGAAGCCGAACGTAATCACTCCGCGATGCCCGATCTGCCAGGCGGGAAACACATCCAAGAGCGCGGGAATGAAGGGGAACCAGCGCTCATCGGGAAGTCAGTCTCCTTCAAAAAACTAGAGAAAAATGTTATAAATCTTCCAATCGACAACATGGCGCAGATAAGGCATTATATACCTAAAGATTTAAGGGAACAAAACTATAATTTAGTAAGAGATAGAATTTTTAGTAGTAAAAGTAAACGAGGTCAATTATCAAACAGAATTTTAAAAGTACGTCAGAAATTTAAGGAGCGTCGTAGAATGAGACGATTGATAATTGAAGCTGTGTATAAAATGAGTCAAAGAGGAAAAGATAAAAGATGCTACGCAGATGTTATTATAGAAGGAAAGTTAGTTAATGGATTACTTGATACAGGAGCTTCAGTGAGTATCCTGGGAAAAGGATGTAGAGAGTTAGTTGATGAATTAGGACTTAATATTCAACCAATACTGACCAATGTGAAAACTGCCAGTGGTCAGTATCATCGAGTATTAGGTAAAGTAAACGTATCCATAAAGTACAAAGATCAGGAGAATATTATGCTGTTGTATCTTTGTCCAGATTTGGAACAGTCCCTCTACCTAGGAATAGATTTTTGGAAAATATTCGAATTGGCCCCTGAAGTATTAAGTAGTGAGGAAATAGATATTGAGAAAATAAGTAAAGATTTCGTTTTAAATAATGAATATAAATTAAAACCCCATGAGTTAAGTGAGCAACAAAAAGAACAACTAGATAACGTGATAAGAGAGTTTGATTCATTTGAGGAGAAAGGATTGGGAATGACAAGTTTAGAAAAGCACACGATAAAAATAATAGATGGTGCAGAACCTATAAAGGATCGGTACTATCCCATTTCTCCTGCGGTACAGGAAATTACCTATAAAGAAATCGATACGATGTTAGAATTAAAAGTCATTGAATTAAGTGAAAGTCCTTGGTCGAATAGAACTACAATTGTAAGAAAGCCAGGAAAAAATCGTTTTTGTTTAGATGCGCGTAAACTTAATAAATTAACTGTAAAGGATGCATACCCTTTGCAAAATATAGATGGTATTTTGAGTAGGATAGACGAAACACATTACATAAGTAGTGTGGATTTAAAATATGCGTTCTGGCAAATAGAGTTAGATAATGAGAGTAAGGCCTATACAGCGTTCACGGTAGCAGGCAGGCCGTTGTACCAATTCCGGGTAATGCCTTTCGGGCTTTGCAACGCTGCCCAGAGACTTTGTCGCCTAATGGATAAAGTCATACCGAATCGATTGAGAGAAAACGTTTTTATTTATTTAGACGACTTATTAGTCATATCCAGCACATTTGAAGAACACATAAAACTTTTGAGCGAAGTAGCACAATGTTTAAGAGAAGCTAACCTTACAATTGGCCTACAAAAGTCGCAGTTCTGTTTTCAGGAGTTAAAGTACCTAGGGTTTATAATAGGCGGAGGCACACTTAAAACGGATCCTGATAAAGTTTTAGCTATCCGAAACATTAAATTGCCAAAGTCAGCCAGAGAAGTTCGAAGCTTTCTAGGAACAGCTGGATGGTATAGACGCTTCATAAAGGATTTTGCGACCATCTCAGCACCTCTGACGGATACATTGAAGAAGTGTAAAAAGTACAAGATGACCCCTGAGGCTACTGAAGCATTTGAACGACTTAAAAAGGCATTAACTTCAGCTCCAGTTTTAAAACATGCCGATTTCTCAAAACGATTCTACATACAATGCGATGCATCAGACGCAGGTATTGGTGCCGTACTATACCAACTTAATCAGAACAATGAAGAACATCCAATAGCTTTCTACTCACAAAAACTGAATCCATGCCAGAAAAATTATACGGTAACGGAAAAAGAATGTTTGGCGGCCGTAATGGCAGTGAAAAAGTTCAGGCCATACATAGAAATGATGCCATTTACAATTATTACAGATCATGCAAGCCTAAAGTGGCTGATGACGCTCAAAGACCTGAATGGTAGATTGGCCAGGTGGTCTTTACAATTACAGGCTTTCGATTTCCAAATCGAGCATCGAAAAGGATCCGAAAATATAGTTGCCGATATGTTATCACGCATGGCTCAGCAGAACGTAGAAGAGATTCAGACCGAAAATTTATTGGATTTCGAAACAACCGAATTCGAGTCAGATGAATATCTAGTACTTATAAAACAAATTGAAGAAAACGCAGACAAATTGCCAGACTTAAAAGTAATAGATGGAAAAATATTTAAGCGCACTTGTAGTGAACCGGATATTGACGATCAATTACAATGGAAATTATGGATACCCTACAGTCTAACGCATGCAATAATTGAAAAGGCTCACATGGCAAATACGTCAGCCCATGGTGGTACCGCTAAAACCATGGAGAAAGTAAAAAGATTCTTTTATTGGCCAAAAATGACCATACATATTAAAGAATATGTAAGAAACTGCCAAATATGCAAAGAAACCAAACCCTCAAATAGAAATCTTATGCCCGAAATAGGTCGCGAAGTAAAAACAGATAGACCCTTTCAGAAATTATACATAGACTTCTTAGGAAAATATCCTAGATCTAAAAGTGGCAATAGTTATGTATTAATAGTCATGGACCACTTCACTAAGTTTATATTCCTAAAGGCTATGAGAGAAGCTACTACCGCGAACGTTATTAAATTCTTGACGAATGAAATATTTTATAAGTTTGGAGTCCCTGAAACAATACATAGTGACAATGGATCCCAATTTGTAGCTAAAGGTTTTCAAGAGTTAATGGAAACATTTGGGATAAGCCATATGAAAACCGCTTTCTATTCACCCCAATCTAATGCTTCGGAGAGGGTGAATCAATCTGTGTTAGCAGCAATAAGGGCTTATCTAAATGAAGATCATCGGGACTGGGACTTATATTTAGCAGAAATAGAATGTGCTCTTAGAAACTCAGTTCACTCGGCAACTGGAGTGACACCTTTCTTTGCACTATTCGGTTTCCACATGTTTTCACATGGTGCAGATTACAGGCTAGCAAGAAAACTTAGGTCACTATCTGATCATGAGATAGAGAGTGTGACTAACAATGAGCGGTTGGAACTGATTAGAGAAAAGATTAGGAATAATATGCATAATGCATATGAAAAAAGTGCAGCTAGATATAATAAAAGAGCTAGAAATGTAAAATTGCTTCCAGGTCAAGAAGTCTTTAGAAGAAATACAATATTGAGCGACTTTGGCAAGAATAGAAATGCGAAATTTTGTCGCAAATTTTTAAAATGTCGCATAGTTAGGCCCATAGGTAACAACATGTATGAACTGGAAGACCTACAGGGCAAACCTATAGGAGTTTTTCACGTGAAAGATATTAAGGTTTAGTCACCTAGGATTTAAATCTGTGATAGAAAAATTTTACAAAGTGCAATATTAGGATTAGTAACACAAAACAAAATTTTATTAATTTTTAATAGACCCGAATGTATTTATAAACGCTTGTGTTGTCCTAATATGTAACTATGTACCTGATAATTCTTAGATTTAAACTCCTTCTGTGATAAAAACCATCTATCTGTGATAAAAACTCAACCTGTGATAAAAACTTAGTTTTAGTGCAATATTAGGATAGTTAAAAATAGTATTAAGATCCAACAAAAATGATATAATTAATCATTTAAATAATCAGAATTTATATGTACCACCCTAATGTTACACTTAAACTAAAAGTTTTTGATCGTAGGGTACCGAATTTCTAAATTGACAAAGTTTAAGAACGAACAATCTAAGTAGAAGGATAGGTACCAAAGTTTCACTAATATCAAACAGATATGTAGATAATAATACATACATAAAATTATGTAGATATGACTCACTGTTTTGCTGTTTCAAGTTTGGTAAGATTGATATCTTTTTAGATATAAACCTTGATGAAATGTCAGGAGTAGTAATTAGAGAATGCTGAAAGTATTTAGCCTGAAAAGAAGGTTAAACAAAGTAAGAGTTTTTATTATTTAGCGAATAGAAATAAAATACTTCCCGTAAGTCAAAGAGACCTAGTGTAGGGTAAACGAATCTCCAACAGACGATTAACATACACGTAGAAAGTAGGTATTCAAACTGTGTATCTTGATAGTAGTGCCCGGTTTGATGAGACTTGTGTCAGGGTGTGGGAGTTCCCCACGTTGAACGTAAATTAGTTCCCGCACACCGTCCCCTCTTGTTGATGCAGCGAGACCGGTGTTTTGTTGCGGGAGGTCAATGACCTGTTATAGAGGGCACAATTAGTTGGCCAATACGCCCCTGTGTTCAAAAAAAATTCTGCGTGGCGGCGTCTTAGGCAACAACAAATCGGGATGAGGCTAATTTCCCAATGCCTCTAATCCCTCATAAAATATGATTATAATGGGGAGGGGCTTGCGGCCTTTAAGAGAAACTACCTCCTGCCCGAGTCCCAGTCGTCAAATTTATTATTTTCTGTTTTATTTAATTTTCATTTTGCACTTTTTGTTTCTTTGTGTTGTTTTTTTTTTTTGTAGTATTCCCTTTATATGCCACTATTTGTACCTGAAAAGAGAAAATATTTATAATACCTGAAAAGAATCTTAAAAATTGAAACAATACATAATTACCAATATTTATTTTGTCCATCAAAACCTGAAAATAAACAAAAAGAAAGAAATATTAATAAAAGAAAAATACTTACCCAAGCGAGTTGCGGCCATTGCAAAAATATTTTCTGTATTTGACAGCTGATGTATAGGTATTGGTATGGTGTTATTACACACATAGTAGTAATATGGTTGGCAGCGGGAATAAGTGTAAAAATCCCCAGGGTTGTATTTTCCATTCAATATTACGGAAATAAAAACTTGAAAATTTTTAAATTTTAATTATGAATGAAAATTATATAACTTGCTAAAATTTATGATTTACTGATATACATGGGGAGTAATAGTATGAAAAAAGGAGAAAGAAGTGCTAGAAAGAGAAAAAACAGGTACAGGCGGGAAAACAAAAGTGAAAAAAAAAATGAAAGTTCTAGATGTTATTTATTTATAAAAATAATAATTTATAAAGTACATAAAATTAAATTTAAGAGAAAATAAGGCGCGAAAATGGTTACTAATACTATAAAAAAATTATTGACGAGTGCGGAGAGTTTGAAAGTATATAACAATATAAGTAAGGTATAAAAAGAGACGAGGGATTATAAATGGATTATTATAAAGTTGAAGTTAAACAGAAGAAGTTGAAACAAGTAAAATTTAAAGTTTTAGTAAAAAAATTAAAAATCTAAATAGAAAATAACTTGTGAAAAAAAAATTAATAAAGTTTAGAACTTATCTTAATTGTGTGGTGTGGTCTATTTTCAAATTCAAATATTTTAAAACTCATTCAAGATTACGTAAGTGTTAGAAATACTTAAAAAAATAATAGAAGTTAACAAGGTGTGGGTGATTTATTTTTTTTTATGTTTCGGTGTAGCTGGCTATAACCATTAGGCACGGAGGGATCCATAACCCTAAATTGAGGCCAAAAGGATCACACAGATATAGCCAGGTAACAAGTTTTATTCTAAATTATATTTTGGCTTGAGTAGCCCAGAACCAAAGTTCAATACCGCCTAAAGGGCTAGGCTGTTAAGTAAAAAGTTCGAGTTTTGTTAAAAGAAAAGTCTCTGTGTAGAAAAAAAGGAATTACTGGTATAAAATTATATGAACCAGCAGCGATTTGTTCCAGATTTTGTTGGATGAAAAACTAGAAGAAAAACAACAGATTGCAGATTTTATTATTTTTAATTAAGAATTTTTAAACGTTTTTTATTTGTTTTATTTACTTGCATATATATTTTGCCTATTTTTTTTTAAATTAAATGTAAAAATAGTGATATTGTGGAATAATTGTGTGTTATCGAGAGTGTGGTAGTGTGTGTGTTTAAGTAAAGATTATCCCCTTAAGGACCGGAAAAAAATACATACTTACCGGAAACAAAATTTATATTTGTGAAGGCTCAACATACGCGCTCGGTTAAATAAAAAAATTTAAAGGAAATTATAGTTTCAGAAGTTTGTTTAGCGTTATTAGGGAGCTCCTTCAGACGTAAGGAAAAGAAAATCGGTGTTCGAAGAATGAAAATATATTTTAAAAGAAAGATAGTTGAGCGTTCAGAATATTGAGAATATTGAGTTTGAAGACCAAAAATATTAAAAAGAAAATAAATAAAATAAATCTGTTTTGAATATTTTGAATGTTTTTGTATTTAGTATAGTATTTTTTGTTAAAATTTTATCATATATACATATATTTTAATATCGTAGAATAGAATAATTTTTAGTGTCTAAGTTTTTTTAAATAAATATGTATGTTTACAGCTGAAAAGAGATGGTAAAAATTATGGATTAAATTAATCTTATGGCAATGATGGGCAGGTAAGTGCGAGTGTTCGGCCGTACGGGTATAGGGTCGTACTAAAACGATTGACTGGCTGAAGAGTACGACACGGTTGGGAGGGCGATTGAGGAGAGCAACATCTGACTCCAAATGTGGTAAGAGGGTGGGTTGAATGTAAAGACCGTAGATGTGTTGTGATGAAGTTCAGTAAAGTTTTTTTGATGTTGCGTTTCGAATCTGGCGCAGGGTTGGGACCTCCTGAGATGAGATGCTAGTCGGTGAAGTCGTCAGGCCACGCAGTGTCGTAACAAACAATTAGTCCAGTGTGTTACGAAGAGAACAAAAATTGTTCGCTTAAATCTTCCTCTAATGTGTGATGGGCCTAAGAAAATCGTCGGCTCCGCCGGTGGTTTTTGTTCTGCAGCCGCCGCTGACAATTTAATACGACCTGGACTTCTGGTCTTGTAAACAAACATTTAACAATTTATTACTAGTAAAATTTAATTAAATTGAACAAAATGATTAAATTAGTTGAAAAACCCTCAGATTTTTCAGGGCTTCATACAGCTTTTACTGTAAGTTGATAGCTTTTCCGTTTACTTGTTTTAATTTGTAAAAAAAAATACTTTATGTCTTGTTTAAATGAAAGGAAACTTTGAAAATTGCGTTTGAGGCGGATGATGTTAAAATTTTAAAAAAGTCTTATGAAAGCTTCCCCTACAACTCGGATCACGATAAGAAACCACCAATGGACCAAGCATTCAGGGAGCTATTGGTATTCAAAGTATGTAACGACGTTCAACTAATTGGAAAATTAGTTAAACTTTCAGTAGCAGCAGTAAGAGCAGAAATTGTCTCGGTTACTATACCGGTCGTATTGTTGGGAGACATTTTTGAAACGGTTACTTTGGATAAATGTGAAAAAATTTTTAATTTCGTTGAAGAAATGGTAGAGGTGTGGAAGGAGGAAATATTTTTTTCTTCATGCAAGAATAACATTTTACGTATGTGCAATGACCTTTTACGGCGACTTAGTCGGGCGCAGAATACGGTTTTTTGTGGGCGAATTTTGTTATTTCTTTCAAAGTTCTTTCCATTTTCTGAAAGATCTGGCCTAAATATTGTGTCGGAATTTAACTTGGAAAATGTTACGGATTACGGGATAGATGGCAAGGACTTGGATGACACTTTGGAAGATATTCAAGATATGCCTATAAAAATCGACTACAATTTGTATTGTAAATTTTGGTCTTTACAAGACTTTTTCCGTAATCCCAATCAGTGTTACAGCAAAGCATCTTGGAAAATGTTTCAAACTGTAAGAGCAGTCCTCATAAAATTTAAAAATTTATTGCAAACTCATTAATTGAACATAACATAAATGAATATACCGGCTTTTTTATTTAGCATTCAACCACTGTCTTAGAGTCATTTGAGAGTTTCAAGCTTGAAGACATTCGGTCAAGTTTCACGCAGGACGATAGTGCGGATAATTTAAGTGAAAAGATGGATTTGATTGACTGCTATAGAGATGACTTAAAAACCAGCTTAGATCAAGCTGTGCAAAAAGTGGACAATTTTTTTGCAAAATTTCTGACCAATCCAAAATTGTTGGCTTTACAACTTTCAGATGCAAACTTTCGCCGAGCTGTTTTGGTTCAGTTTCTTATATTATTCCAGTACTTGCAACTTACGGTCAAATTTAAATCGTAAGCATTTCATATTGTTTATGTGAAATATTTTATTAGGGTTAAAAAAAATATATATAAATTTTTTTAGTGAATCAAATACTTTAACGCCAACGCAAGCTGAATTTATAAAGGAAACCGAAACAAAAGTTTATCAGTTGTTAGAAGAAACACCTCCTAATGGCAAACGTTTCGCTCGTACAGTCAAACATATGCTAACGCGTGAAGAAATGTGGAACAACTGGAAAAATGAAGGATGCAAAGAATTTAAAAAGCCAGAAGATTTGGCATTAGAAGACAACCCACCAGCAGCTAAAAGAGATCGTAAAACTTTAGGCGAGTGTTTAAAAGAGGCAAATAGGCAATCCAAATTTTTTCTCGGCAAGTATGTATATATGCAAATCTCATATGCACATTTATGTCTGTATCTATAAAAAGAGTTCGTTTACAAAATGTATGTCCAAATTTATATAAATGTCAGGATTTACTATTACTAGATCTATTGAAACACGTATGCATGTATTTCATAGTGTAGGTTAGGTTGAACAGGCGGCTGCGGAAATGTTGAAGTAATAGTTGTGCAGCCCACTTGGGTCCGTTTCCTCGGTCCCTTTGTGATACCTGGGGATTTCATAGTGTAACTTTAAAGTGAATATGTGTGACAGGTTTTTTGACACATCTGTCCCATATGCAAATTATTTTATTTATTCCAAAAAAAAAACTAAGGTTTTATATGTATTTTATCTGTTTCAGTGATGTATTAACCCGTTTATGGAACTATTCGCCTGATAATTTGCAGGCATGCAAGAGTGAAGAACGAAACTTTCTCCCTCAAGTGGAATCATACCTGGAAAGTTCACGGGACAAGAATGATACTTCTTTTGAGTGGCGCGCACTGCGTTTACTTGCACGCCAATCGCCACATTTCTTTACGTTCATCAATTCGCCATCTTATAAAATTTCCGACTACTTGGAAGCAGTGCGTAAACGTTTGACAAAGGAACGTTTAGATGCAGCAAAATTAGCTGCAGCTAATTCAAATGGCCCCAATTTAGAAAACACTCCTATTATTTCGGAGTCACATGAACAAGAAACAGTTGCTTTGCAAGAGCAGGATAACGATCAAGATGCTAATGATGAAGGTGTTCTCGGGGATGAGGAGGAGACAAATGATTTGGAAAAGCAAGAGGAGGACAACAACGCACATTCTAAACCGGTAACAGCATCAAAAGAGCAAATAGAAGAACTGGCGCCGTTAATTGGTGACGATTGGAAAAAATTAGGTAAAAAATTGGGTTACACAGCTGACGAGCTTCTGTACTTCGAGACAGAACATAGTGAACGTGATGGAGGATGCATAGCTTTGCTGGTCAATTGGTTCGGTGACGACGACGATGCAAGCTTAGATAACTTGGCATACACAATGGAGGGCTTAGAAATCAATACAGCCGCCAAGGCTCTAAAAGCATTAATTGAACGTCTAGCTGGTAAGGTGTCCTTAGTTAAGGACGACTCAGATGATATTGATATAAAAATGGAAACGACTGATTAAAAGCACTTAAAACTAAAAATAAAATAAAAAAAATAATTATTTGTTTAGTTATTTATTTACGTTTGAAACAAAAATTAATAATCAATATACAAAAATTATTTATCACATGTATTATATGGAAAGGGTAATTGATATATTATCTTCTTACGAAAAAGTATTAGTTATTAGTAAAAGGATAAATGCATGCACGTGCCCACTGAAAAATGTAGTGAATTTTCAATATCGAAATATTTTGTAAAAAAACATTTTTATCATCAGTTTGTCTGCATATGTATAAACGTCTGTATATGTATGTGTCTACAATCGAAGTTGCAAAAATAAAAACTACATAATTAAACGTATGCAAGCGAGTGCACCGACAAACTTTTTGTGGCAATAAAATAAAACATTTTTTTTTTTAATTTTATATTTATGAAGTCTAAACACGTTTTTTTGCAGGTGGTTTTGGTTTGTTATGCTGCATATTAGCGCATTTAGGAATATGACGTTCAGCGGCCGATTCATTGAAACGTCTACTGCAGTGTGGACATTGTATGTAATCGGGGTTTTCTGATGGAGGAGGAGGTGGCAAATCACTTAATTTTCCGCCTTTGGCTATATGGGCTTGAACTTTTTTTGCTTCTCGTATGGCTGTAATAAATTCTTCGTGCTTTTTTCGCCAATTGTTTTTCTTTTCACTAGAGTTCGTTATTGTCTGTGTTGGTTTAAAGGTCGCCGTTATGGCTTTCGGAGTATTAGAGTTTAAAACTTTGCCTTTTTTCAAATATTGTTCCGCTTCGGTACCCTTAACTCGGTGTTTTGAAGCATCAAATACCTTTCGTTTTTTCGTTGTCATTTTCTTGCAAACTTCTTCGTGCTTAACCAAACGATCTTCATTAAAGTGCCGTTGGCAGTATTGGCACATGGCCATGCCAGGTGGTGGTGTACTGATTCTAGGCGGGGGTTTAACCGACTACAGTCCAGAAAAAGGTTTTTTGAGCACATTTCGTTAAAAAAACCATATTTGATATATAATTACTTACCATAATGAATGTTGCTGGCTTAGAGCTGCTGGTTTTGGTCCCGGTAGCCTACAAATTAAAAAATAAGATATTAATGAAACAAATTATATATTTAATGTATAATTTTTTTAATACAATAAATAAATGCTTAAAGTTCTTAAAAAATTAATTGTACATATTGGAAACAAAATTAAGAGTGTAAAACAGAGCTTTTAAATAAAACTTGTTGCTTTTTAAAAATTTTGCATTGCTTAAACTATAATTCCTTTCCCAATGTCGCCGTGCAGAGGAAGGACGATATATTAACCTGAGAGCATAACACAGCAAATACTGTTTATATAATATTTTCACAATATTATTATATCCTTCACATAGTGATAAGGGTATATATCAGTTTGTCAATCCGTTTGTAATTTCTTTATTATCCATTTGCGACCCCATAAAGTATATATATTCTGGATCCTTATAGATAGGGAAGTTGATATAGCCATAAAAAGATACGGATCAGCTATTGGTGTCAAACTTTTAGAAATATCCTGGAGACAACCGCTATTTAAAATCAGCAAAATCAGTTCACTTTTGGACAAGTTAACCCAGTTTTTTCAGTTCAGTGCCTATATCCCTATATATCTCAGTAAATATGTCACCCTTGCCACAAAACTTGACACGGATACTCTTAAAGTAGGGACCTAAATGATGGAACAAATTTTTTCAGATAGGATTAGGGAAATTACACAAATTCGGTGATATATTTTATGCGCTATATCTCAGAAACTATAACAGCTATCGACTTCAAATGCTCTACAAAAAGTAATTGTACAACAAAACCTACGCTTTAAAGAAAAAAAATGTTCCTCATCTATTTCTATTATCCATACGAACGTTAAAATTTTGTATGGACTTTAAAACTCGCTGGGTATATTCAAAGACCAATGTGAAGGGTATATAAGATTCGGCACAACCGAATATAGCGCTCTTACTTGTTTTTAATTATTCGTGTCTTTAAATTACAAAGGAAAAAAAATTTTTAAAAAAATAGTCACGCGCTTTGGCTGTTTAAACAAATTTTAAAACTATTTCTTAAAGTGTCGCTTGCTCAATATTACAAGGATGTATCAGGCATATTCTGAAAATCACTTTTCGTGAAAGTGATTTGAAATCACAAGAAGTTTAAAGGTTTTTGTGATTTTAAACCGGCCAGCTAAATGCCTGCCAATTCAAATTTACTTGGTTGTATTTTTAATAACCTTTTTTAAATTTTGAAATTAATTATTTATAGTTGTATCTCAAAAGTAGCCCAGAAGTAAGCTACAAAGCTCTATAAAGTAGGATTTCCTTGCATTTTTGAGTTTGAACACACAACCTTGTAATATTGAGCAAGCGATATTAATGTTCTTTAAAAAATAGGCAAAAATAAAAACAATCTTTTATTTTGTACAGGTTTCTTGTTCATTATAAATTTAAAAATTGATATTTTGTTTTATAAAAGTTGCTTTTAAATTAAAATATAAAAAATAAAAATATCGAACGTTTAATATCGAAGCAAAAATAGTCATTTCAGCTCTTTCTTTTTAAAAAGAACTACAAAAAATTTTCGCGTCAGAGGTAATAAAAGCGCGAAAAGAGATATGATGGAAACGCTGACTTACTAGCCAAAATTTGCAAGCAAGTGTACGTATTTTATAATTGTAAACTTCTTTTTGTAGGCAAGAAATGCATTAAAAAAGTTTTGAAATACAATTAGAACTTTTTAACATTGAATTATACATTTCTAAAATGCAATAAAAAAAATACAATTGAAATTGGTGTAGAAACTGGTTTAAGAAAAATTAATGAATTTCAAGAATTTTGAGTTGTTACTGTTTTTAATTTTGTGTAATAAATAATAAGTTTGTATACTAAAGGTCTGCAGCGGATTAGTTTTCAAATAACTTTTGAAATTAGACGTAAAAGAGAATATGCACTTGTATTCGCTCGCGGTGTAAGAGTACGGAAGATAACTTAACCGTAGCTTGTCAAATACATACCAACATTTATGAACTCGGTACAAAAGAAATGCCTTGAAAAGTGAAGGTAAATAAAAAATACTACAAATAAAAACTACAACAAGTTCTTGTGGCAATACTTGTTAGCACAATATGTAATTTTTCTTGGCACATTTTTGGTTGGTCTCTGGTGAGAATCGAACCCACAACCCCCTGACTGGTAGACTCGTGCACTTACCACTGACCTACCAGGGCACCCTAATAATATTTAGGAGTTTTTAGTTTTTTAATTTTAAAGATACTTTAAGCTTTAAATTTAATGGTTTTTCTTAAGTCTTGTTAATTTTAACGGTTTAATTTTTAAGGAAAATTGTTGCCATTTGTTGGTATAATTTTAAGAGTCTATAATACAACAACAATTTTTGACTGCATGTAATTATTGCAAATACATACAGTCATGTGAAAAATAATAGGGACACATTGTAGTGTTTTTTAACAATATCAATAAAACGAATATTTTCATTAAATTTTGATTATTTTTTTTATTTTTTAATTGGCTAATATCCATATTTTAAGAAAATAAAACAAAAAGACTAGAAATCAATATAAAAAGGAAATAAAAAATGTTTTTTAATAGCTTAACCTAAAAAACGTTGTGAAAAAAAATAGGGACATTTACAGTTTTTACGAAAAAAAAATATTTTAAATTCAATTTTTTTTAAATACTTTTTATTTTTTAATAGTGTTTTTTTAATACATTGTTGCAAGTCCCTTACTTTGAATAACAGCCATACACCGGCGAGGCATTGAGTCAACCAACTTTTGGCACGTGGCAAGAGGAATAGCTTTCCACGCTTCCTGTATTAGTAGCCAGAGTGATTCTTTATTTGTGGCTTTTTTACCCCTCAAAGCTACTTTTACTTCTTGCCACAAGTTTTCAATAGGATTCAAGTCTGGTGATTGAGCAGGCCAGCTTAGTAAGTTGATATTGTTATCCAAGAACCATTTCTTTGCCAGCTTCGAAGTGTGCTTCGGGTCGTTGTCTTGCTGAAACACCCATCGAAGTGGCATGTTTTCCTCAGCATAAGGCAACAACACTTCGCTTAAAATATTGCAGTAAGTTACCGCTGTCATTGTGTCCTCAATTCGGTATATCGGACCAACACCTTGGTATGAGAAGGATCCCCCCACCATAAATGATCCTCCTCCGTGTTTTATAGCTTTAACTGTATATTGCGGTTTGAAAGCTGTGTTTACTGGCCTGCGAACATTTTGAGTACCACAATCGGGGTGGAACAGGTTCGATTTGGTTTCATCCGACCACAGGATATTACGCCATTTCTCCACTGGCCACTTGGCATGCTCGTTAGCAAAAAGTAGTCTTCTACTTACATTTCTTTTGGACAAAACGGCACTTTTCTGGGTCTTTTTGCTTTTAAATTATTATTAATTAGCCTTTTGCGAATAGTGTAAGTGTCAACGTTCAAAGAAAATTCCTTTTTGATTTGATTTGAAGATGCAAAGGGGTTCTTTTTCACAAATCTTACCATATTCCTCTCCAGACTGGGTGATATTTTAAGTTTTCTTCCACGCGTTTCTTTCTGGAGCTTATATTTTACAGCATTTTCTACCATTCTCCTAGAGCAATTCAAAGTTTCAGCTATTTTTCGGTACGAAAATCCCTGAATTTGTAGGTGTTTTATTTGTTCACGAAGCTCGGCGGTGCAATGCTTACCTCTGCCCATCTTTAATGTTTAAATTTTATTATAATTGTTATTTCCCCAATTTATGTTTGTAGTACATCTTATATACAATACCTTTTCGCTTCCAAATACTTAAAAAACTCAACACTTTAAATTTAAAATCACTTTAATAATAGCGTCCTTATTATTTATCACACTCTAAAAAATGCTTACTACACAAAATTACCTACAACTAAGAAACGGTACAAAATACTTTTGTTTAAATAACGGTTCTTTATATCATTGACATCCCAGAAAACAATTTATATGATATTTTGCATTTATGTTTCAAAGTAATACCAGAGTTGGGGTTTTAATTGATTGAATATAAATGTCCCTATTATTTTTCACATGACTGTAGTTATAATTCATTTCCTTATCTTCATCTGATCAAAAATTGTTATAAGTTAATGCGTTAAAAAACGTGAAAATTTCCATAACTTAAAAAAAAACTACGTATTATCATTGATAGGTAAGTGAATTAGATTCATCTTATGGAAGTTTATTATAATCTACTCAAAACTAATTAACATTTTTTGAAGGGCGGCAATAAACATGCAAATGTGCTAATTTTACATGAATTTAAAAACTTGTGGGCGAATGCGGCACAACTTTCCATAATATAATCTGCCTAAAATTTTCCAATATATATTTTTTCACTACAAAAAACGTTTCTGGAGGGTGCAATTTCGTACTTTGGGAATATAAGACGCACCCTAATGTCAACAATTTTAGAGTGACAATATATTAAACAAACTATTAAGCTTTTGTTTACCTTTTTGATTTTTGTGGTTGATGATATTGATGCTGATGGTGTAGCAACATTTTGCAATGGTGTTTTAATTATGCTCGTGCTCGTTTTCGCCAATGGTGACGCCCTACTGCCACTACTAAAAGTTCTGCTAGGAGATTTGATAGTTTTTGTCGCTATACCTGGTGTTTTTTTTGTTATCACAGGATTAAGTTTAATGCCGTTAGTTTTAGGACTCGCTCCCTTACCGATTACAATCGTGTCGCCTAAAATACCACCGTCCTCATTTCGATTGTTTTCAAAGTAAAACTCGCTCGTAATGTGGCTGCCCATTATGTGTGTGTTATTCAGGCTTAGCGATGAAAACTCTTTTGGAAATGTTTCATTGGCTATATTGTCAAGCTCATCGAGATTGTTGTTAAACATTTTACTATTGTTGTAAGCTATAGGTTGGATGTTGTTGTTGCTATCATTACTACGAGTTGCCGATAGGGTGTTTGGTGTTGTGGTATTATTTCTAATCACTGGTCGTCTCATGTTGTTTGGACCACCAACTGGACGCTGATTGGTTGTTCTATTTGTCGTGATTGTTGAAGTGGTGGATGCAATAATAGGTTTTAATGGATGGCTACGATCTATTCCGACCCCCCGGCGACGCTCATCAAACATTTGACGCACCTAGAAAAATAGGATAAGTAAACATTAAATCGTCACCTAAAATCCTAAAGGGAAAATAAACATGAAGACAAAAAATTTCCTCAAAGATCTGGAAAACAATTTCTTTTACATATGTATATAGTTTTAAAACTATAATAAATTTCGCTCGAAGCTTTTGTAATTTTTTGTCTGTTTCGAATAAATTATCTTTTAGTTGTGTGTTAAGTCTTAACGCTTTTATTTTTTTAATGAAAAGTATGCCTTTTTAGATTTTAGGTGGCGATATTTAAAAACAAATAGGCATATATAAAAACTTTAATTTGTGTAATTTTTTTTAAACATTTTAATTAAATTATATTAAAATTACCCTCCCATTGCCAATTGTAGCTTTCGATGGCTGTGAAATTTCTGCGCCCGTCAATGTCATTTTCCTTTGTTCGCGTTCTTGCATTTGCTTTTTCTGAAACCTTATCTGAAAAGAAACAGATTTTAATTTAAGAGTTTTTGAAAAACATTAACGTATGCTTGTTTTTTATTTAAAAAATTTACATGGTTGTTATCAAGAAGCGTGCAGCTTCAATTTTAAATTGGGGATAATTTGAGATCGTTTTTGAACTTTTTAAAAATTACTGGGAAAATAAAACAATAACTTAAAAAAAAAGAAAATAATCTCAAAACAGTATTTTCAAATATTTTTCTGAAATAATTGCTTAGCGATTTTTTTCAAAAGATTTAAATCTTGCCTGCTAGTCGTCTCATGGTACAAGAAACCATGGGTTTGCTCAAAAAATTTAGTTTTTTTAACATAAAGTTATGAATGTGTATGTGTATGCTTTCTACGTATTAACTGCAGGATACAAATATATACATAAATATGTATTATTCCGTATTAATTTTTTTGTTTGCTTTTTAATACTTATACTCACATCTAACGATGAACTAAAATTACTTGGAGGTAATTGACTTAACGCCTCTAAAACACGTCTGCCGGCCCACGATTCATTTAGCTTAAGAGGTATTAAACTTTCTGGATAGGAAATACTGTGGTTTTGCGTATTTTGATGCATTTGTCGGTTTTTCGAAATCTTTTTTTTTCAATTTAATATTTTCACAATGAATGCATACAAACATTTGTGAGTAGTTTGTTTACCCGTGTCTTTATTAAATTAACATTTAATTGACATGCATTGTGTTTTGTTGCGAGTAAAGCTTAACAACAGAATTAACTTAGTGGCGGCTACATCTAAACTGACGCAGGACGAAATTCACATGAACACAACGTTAAAACGCTCTTATAGAAACGAAAATAAACAGCGATAAGTAAACAAGCAGTAGGTATATTGCCGACAACAACAATTATCGTACATACATACATATGTATGTATAAATGTACAAGGGTGGTCGACAAAGCCCAATAAGCACAAATTTTTTGTGAATTCCAATGTTGGAATTCCGGTGTGAATCCAAGCTTGAATTACATATAAAATCCATCCTCTTTCCAGTCTGTTTGAAGTTTGTTAAAAAACAACAACAAATTTGTTTGAATCATACGTTATTTATGGCACAGAGTTGATGGAAAATCATTGGCTGCGGTGAAGATGATAATTTTATAATTAAATTTTCAGATTCAAGTTCGGTTCAACTTGAATCACACCGTTATTCAAGGCTGGAATTGCAATATAAAGGTACTGTTTTGTTCGACTGTAATTCAATGGTTAATTTTGCTGGATTCGCTATTGAATTCAACTGTGTTTCAACTGTAATTCAACACTGGAAATTGGAAATTGTGACTTGATTTCAAATGTAATGCCACTTGAATTTCAGCCAAAATGCTTATTGGGAGGGTAATAAAAAATCGGTTTTTTTATTCTCGGGTGGAAATTTCTATTATACTTCTAGCACAAACATGCGTGAATTTATTTGGTATAAGGACCAAACGTGGCATAGCCCACATAAAAATGTCGTCCCGGAGTCAGGGTTGCCAGAAATAGGGAAAATTCTTTACATGGAGGTTTTTTTAAATACCACAACAGGAGGGTGGGGAAACCGAACAGATTTTTTATATTTGCCAAAATGTTTTTTCTTTATTCTCATATTGCATTACATTTATTAATATAAAAATAAAAAAAATATTTTTAAAATTTATTTTCTAAAAAAAAGGAGAAAATCGTGCATTTTAATTTGTACTTCTTTCTTAAAACTCGTGAAAGCTTACTACAAGAAAACAGAAATTTTTGCTACATGCCGTTGTGCAAAATTGTTTCATTTAAAGGACACTGGAATGTCTTTATATGTATTTTCAAATAAGGACAAATAGTTCAACAAATAGTCAATTATTTACTTTGTTTTTAAAATAAATCTCGTTTTTTGTTTCCTTTTTAAACAAATCTACTTTGGCACTAGATTTTGTCAAAATTTACTCAAAATCTAGTATTATTTATGGTGTTTTTGTTTCTAAAATAAAATGTTGTCATTTTGAAGGGCACATATTTAAAATGTTCAACTTACCCGGTCACAATGCTTTTACTTTTTCGCAAAGAAAAAAAAACACATTTTGTTTAATGAAGGCAACCCCCTATTTTATTTACTGAGAGCAACATTATCAAAAACATAATTTAAGAAAAGTCGATCGTTTTATTTTAGACTGTAATATCAGATAAAAAATTATGTTTTTCCCTGACAAAAAAAAATTTTACACCTGGCGTTACGTTACTTTTCGAACTTAGAAAAAGGACACCAATCATATTTTGTTCTATTCTCAAATTTGCAAAAAATGTTTTTTTTATTTAGAAAAATTTGATAAATGGATCACCCTAGCCTATGTTAGTTTTTATCAGTGTCCCCCAAAAGCTGCCACGCGTGCAAATGTTGTCTGAGCATTAAAAAAAAAATATTAAAAATAGGTTTGTGGTCTCTTGTGCCAGACGACACTGGCCCACCTAAGATTTTTAAAATGTTTAATGAACAAATTTTAAAATTACATTCAATGTTTGATTTAACTTACATCTGCGATTCTTTATTTTCTTTATAAAAAATAATTAAAGAAAAACCAGAAATGAGCGATGTGATAAACATGCCGAAGATCTTATCCGAATAGAATATTGTCAATATACAATAAATTTCTATGACGCTATGCAAAATGTAATAAGTAAGGCAAAATTATTTCGCATTTATGAAACTGTTTCTCTATAATTGGCCTAATTTTAAATATAGCATTCAAAAATATTTTTAATAAAATTCAATCATATATGAAATCTTTAATTATGGTCACCCTAGTACCGTAACAGAAAAATCATAATTACGGTCAAAAACAAACAACCAACACAATCATAACATAAGAATGTATGCGTATGGGGATCACTGGTTTAAATTGACCATGTACAAGTGATAGTTAATATAAGATACGCTTTTAATGTTCCAATATGTATTATTTAGATTTTTATCTTGATAGTACGTACATATGCATATATGTATAAATATGTATCTATGTATGATGTTTACGTGCAAATGTATTAGAAAGTGGAAAATGCCTAAATGGGGAAAACTGCTGCAATAAACTAAAAAAACAAAAACTTTATTTAAAACATGAAAATACAGAAAAAATATTTTTGATACAAAAAAACAAAAACAAATTTAATGTACATTTTGTAATACAAACATGGATGTATGTACATATGTGTGTTAATGGAAATAATATTTTCAAAAGTGGTGGGTGACACTTATTTGCTATTGCTACAAAATGAACAAATTGACGCTATTTTCATGATAAAGGACGTTTACATACGTTTATGTTTACGTTACGTTGTGATTTTTTCTTTTAATTGATTTCAAATGCTGGTATTATAAAAATAAGCTGTAAGTTTGTTTGTTTTGCAATCACGCCGGTTTTCCTAACACTTGGAATATTAATATTCCTAAACATGGAGTGTGCGATAGGCTATAAATTTTTTTATAAAAAAGGGTGGTGCCCTTTCACAAAAATGTTTGCAAGTAAAAATTAATGGGGGTCGGTATAACATTGGACCCGTATAGCTTTACATATGAACATACATACATACATATGTACATTTCAAGTCCGATTTATATAATATTTTTCAAAAACTACTTTCATGATATTTTGTTTGTTGGCAAAAAGAGTAATTAATGAAAACTCAACTTTTCTGCACAACTTGTCTAGAAACATAATATTTTATGGAAATAAAATATCATAATGTAAATCGGCCCTAAGTCAAACATATTTAAATTTCTTTCTAGACACTAGAGGTCTGCTTGACTACACCCAAATGCCGTTTAAATACATTCGTTTGTTTTCCAACAACATAAGCATTAAATACATTCCTCGCTACAGGCTACCGAACACAACCAGCCAAAAATAAAATACACGTGTGCTTATGAGAATAATTTTTTTAATGGCTACAATGCAACACAACTACGGGTTGCTGTCAATGCTAATTTTGTGGCGTGGTCGAATTTAAACTAATTTCTATTTTTATACGCGACAGTTAACAAATTAGTGCTGCCAATACGGTAAGATGCAAAAAATATAGCTTAAACAGTACAAAAAGACCTTAGGTGGCACCACAGAAAGTCATATTGCTTATATGTTTATTTTGTAGTGGTAGTTTAGTAAATATTTCAGTAGCAGCCAGTCGGACACAAATTTAGCAAGGAACTTTTGTGTTCGTGTGTTCCTGTGTTCTTGTAGCTTGAATGTGTTTAATGCAATAGTGTTTTTCATTCAATGTTAAACAAACTAAATGAATGAACCCACAAGCGAAAGCAAATAAAAAACAACTTCAACCGAAAACAAAATATTACCCATACATTCATATAAATAAATACTGAATAGAATGTGTGAATATTGCTGTATGATTGGTGTAAAAAATTATTATTCAGCGCACTCATTTGTGTTTGCAAATTTGTCGTTATTGTTGTTGTTAAACATTCATTAACTCGAAAAAACACCTGAATGTTTTTATAAAAACTCTAACTGTAATGAGACTTTGCTATGTTTTTGTATTTTTAAGTGTGTTTTATACACATTCAAAACGAAAACTGTAAAATGAATGTGTTCTTCTTGTATCATTGAGTGTAACACACAATACATTCTTTCTTGTGTTGTTACTGGCTTAACTTTATTTATCTCCCATAGAATGAAAAATGTTTGAATGAATATTGTTTTTGTTGTGTATAGGCAATTAAATGAATATAGTCATGCAGATGTCTACTAGACACAGACAAACCATCATCACTTTTTTCGTTGTTTTTGAAATTTAGAACATTGACACATTGGAACATTTAAAATATGTATCGAGGCACATTCAACAAGGTAAACCCAAGGCGAATTAAAAAATTCGCCCTCTGCATTTCCTTTTTGTGGTAGAATGTCACAAAAACTAAAAATTTCATATAAAATTAAATTTTTATAACGTGAAAATGTCAAATTGATTTTAATCAACTGGGTTCTTAATACTACCTGGTTGAGTTTGCCCTGATATGCATTTTTATTTTGTGCCGCACAAAAATTAGCTTTTTTTTAATGTTTTATGGTTTCTTATTTAAAAATTCACAAATGTTTACTTCTTTTAAGTGTTTACAATTTTTAGTTATTACCATGGTTACGAATACAAAAATATAAAAGTAAACAAACTTTGACAAGATGGTTTAAACCAAGGCACAAGGCACATTCAACAAGGTAAACTTAAGGCGAATTCAAAAAATTCGCCCTCTGCATTTCCTTTTTGTGTTTGAACGGTAGAATGTCACAAAAACTAAAAATTTCATATAAAATTAAATTTTTATAACGTGAAAATGTCAAATTGCTTTTAATCAGCTGGGGCTCCTAATATTACCTGGTTGAGTGTGCCTTGGTTTAAACAGTTTTTTTTAAGTTTGAAAGTATAACGTTCGTCTCCATTCCCTTTTGAATTAAAAACTTAATTTTTTAAATTTAATCAATAGCACTTTTACACTAAATGCTAAAAAACGTCAAAAGTTCAACTTTGACCTTAAATTTCTCGACAACTGCTAAACCGATTGTAATAAAAAAAACCCAAAAAAATTCTCTCTAACAAAATAAAATAATCGCAATCGGTTGAAAACTTAGTGACATTACTCAATTATGTACATATCTAGCACAACTTGGCTTAGTGCACTAATTTTTCAGCCATATAAACAGGTTCAAAAATATAAAAAATTTTGCCAGTAATAACCAAACAAAAAATATGTTCTACAGATAGTTTCAAGCAAATACAAAAGTATATATAAGGTTAAAGAGTGTTAGTAAAATCTTTTTAAGCCTTTTTACCCTTTTAAGTTATATCCTTCTGAAATTCTAATTTAACAAAAATATAGAACCTGTAAAAACATTTAATAACATTTTTGCTATAGTGCTAAAAATGAATTATTTTCTAAAGACTGCTACCTCACTAATAAAACACATGGCAATGAAGGAGGTGCATCAGATGTAAAGTTTTAAGTGTGGAATGTCTGTTCTAAAAGCAGGCGGCTCATAAGGTTCCAAAATAGTGACATTCAGGTTTAAAATAGTGAAACTCGGGATTCTCCTAATCGAAGTCCATAGAAGCGTCACGGCATGAATGAACTAAATCTTACAGCTAAGAAAATTTAATTTTTTATGCTTTTTGTTTGAACTTATTGTTTTCAGGACAAATTTTTGTTTTTATTATTTTAGTTTTGTTTAATTTTTTTTATTTTTTTATTAACTTTTTTTAGTTCATGCTATAATTTTTATTTTCGAAACCAGTTTCGAATTTTCATCATCAGTACTCTTTGAATAGTTGTAGTGTTTTTGGCTGTAAACATCACCTATTAAGTAATCTTAATGTCATCAAGAAAGGTAAACGGAAATACTTATTATTGTACCTTTCACATAGTGATGACGATATGTTTTAGTTTGTAATAACATTATCCCTATAGATAGAGGGAAGCCGATACAGCCATGTCCGTCCGTCCATCTGTGTGTCTGTTAAATAAAGTTCTCCGGTCGAAGTAAAGTCGTACGAAAAGAGTTTTGATATCAAGCTACCCGAATTGGTTTATTTCGGACTGATATACAACCAAAAGCCTTAAATAACAAAATTTTTTTAGAATAAGATCCATGGATATATCCCAGAACATATAATCACTGTTGTCACAAGACTTCGCAAAGATACTCAAAGGACGGTTACCTAAACTCCTTTGAACAGGAGCATGGAAAATGGTATTCCCCCTACAATTTCTTTATGCTTTAAATCTGAGAAACTATATGATCTATCGATTTCAAACCTTTTACAAAGTAGTTTCGGTATAAAGCGTACATTTTAGAAAAAAAGATTGATAGGAGCAGGGGAAGCGGTAGCCCCGATATAACTGAAACATTTTGAAGCATTTTTTGATACGCTATATCTTGGAAACTATAAAGGCTATCGACTCAAAGTTTTCTACAAAAAGTATTGTACAACATTGCCTAAAATTTGTAGTAAAGATTAGTTGAACAGGATAGGGGGAGCGGTAGTACCCATAAAAATTTTAAATTTTTAAGCAATTTTTGATACGGTTTACCTCGGAAATTTTAAAAGAAAATGACTATGTTTCATACATAAAGTTTTTGATTAACAATGCCTTTATTTGGAAGAAGAAATTAGTTGTATAGGAGCAGAGGAATGGTTGCCCTTATACAAATAAACAACTTTTATGAAACGTTTTATACGCTTTATATTAGAAACTATAACCGCTATCAATTTTAAATTTATCGCAAAAATTAATTTTACAACAAAGCCGATATTTAAAATAAAATTAGTTGAATATGAGCTGATAATTTTAAATTATTTAAAAGAAAATTTATTGGAGAAGGGCCTGGGAAAAAGTAACGCCCGTACAATTGTTAAAATTTTGTTTTGAAAAATATGATAGCTATCGACTTCGAACTCGCCACAAAGT